>JAVRKA010000131.1:600000-776823 GCA_034508555.1 Venustoraphidia nigricollis | reverse complement strand
ATATTTGAAATGCCTATCAGCCTCTATATCTGAAGTGCCTATCGGCACCTATTTTTAAAATGGCTATCGGCAACTATATCTGAAATGCTTATCGGCACCTATATCTGAAATGCCTATCGGCACCTATTTTTGAAATGCCTATCGGAAACTACATCTGAAATGCCTATCAGCACCTATATTTGAAATGCCTATCGGCAACCATATCTGGAATGCCTATCGGCACCTATATTTGAAATGCCTATCGGCTTCTATATCTGAAATGCCTATCGGCACCTATTTTTAAAATGCCTATCGGAACTACATCTGAAATGCCTATCAGCACCTATATTTGAAATGCCTATCGGCAACCATATCTGGAATGCCTATCGGCACCTATATTTGAAATGCCTATCGGCTTCTATATCTAAAATGCCTATCGGCACCTATTTTTAAAATGGCTATCGGCAACTATATCTAAAATGCCTATCAACACCTATATCTGAAATGCCTATCGTCACCTATTTTTGAAATGCCTATCGGAAACTACATCTGAAATGCCTATCAGCACCTATATTTGATATGCCCATCGACAACCATATCTGGAATGCCTATCGGCACCTATATTTGAAATGCCTATCGGCTTCTATATCTGAAATGCCTATCGGCACCTATTTTTAAAATGCCAATCGGCACCTATATCTGAAAATGCCTATCGGCACCTATTTTTGAAATGCCTATCGGAAACTACAACTGAAATGCCTATCAGCACCTATATTTGTTATGCCTATCGGCAACCATATTTGGAATGCCTATCGGCACCTATATTTGAAATGCCTATCGGCTTCTATATCTGAAATCCCTAGCGGCACCTATTTTTAAAATGCCAATCGGCAACTATATCTGAAGTGCCTATCAGCACCTATATCTGAAATGCCTATCGGCACCTATTTTTGAAAAACCTATCGAAAACTACATCTGAAATGCCTATCAGCACCTATATTTGAAATGCTTATCGGCAACCACATCAGAAATGCCTATCGGCACCTATATCTGAAATGCCTTTCGGCATTTATATCTGAAATGCCTATCGACACCTTTATTTAAAATGCCTATCGGATCCTATATTTTAAATGCCTATCGGCACCTATATCTGAAATGCCTATCGGCACCTATTTTTGAAATGTCTTTCGGAAACTACATCTGAAATGCCTATCTGCTGCTATATTTGAAATGCCTATCAACAACCATATCTGGAATGCTTATCGGCATCTATATTTGAAATGCCTATCGGCTTCTATATCTGAAATGCCTATCGGCACCTGTTTTTAAAATGCCAATCGGTAACTATATCTGAAATGCCTATCGGCACCTATATCTGAAATGCCTATCGGCACCAATTTTTGAAATGCCTATCGGAAACTACATCTGAAATGCCTATCAGCACCTATATTTGAAATGCCTATCGGCAACCATATCTGGAATGCTTATCGGCATCTATATTTGAAATGCCTATCGGCTTCTTTATCTGAAATGCCTATCGGCACCTATTTTTAAAATGCCAATCGGCAACTATATCTGAAATGCCTATCGGCACCTATATCTGAAATGCCTATCGGCAACTATTTTTGAAATGCCTATCGGAAACTACATCTGAAATGCCTATCAGCACCTATATTTGAAATGCCTATCGGCAACCATATCTGGAATGCCTATCGGCACCTATATTTGAAATGCCTATCGGCTTCTATATTTGAAATGCCTATCGGCACCTATTTTTAAAATGCCAATCGGCAACTATATCTGAAATGCCTATCGGCACCTATATCTGAAATGCCTATCGGCACCTATTTTTGAAATGCCTATCGGAAACTACATCTGAAATGCCTATCAGCAAATATATTTGAAATGCCTATCGGCAACTATATCTGGAATGCCTATCGGCACCTCTATTTGAAATGCCTATCGGCTTCTATATCTGAAATGCCTATCGGCACCTATTTTTAAAATGCCAATCGGCAACTATATCTGTAATGCCTATCGGCACCTATATCTGAAATGCCTATCGGCACCTATTTTTGAAATCCCTATCGGAAACTACATCTGAAATGCCTATCAGCACCTATATTTGAAATGCCTATCGTCAACCATATCTGGAATGCCTGTTGGCACCTATATTTGAAATGCTTATCGGCTTCTATATCTGAAATGCCTATCGGCACCTATTTTTAAAATGCCAATCGGCAACTATATCTGAAATGCCTATCGGCACCTATATCTGAAATGCCTATCGGCATCAATTTTTGAAATGCCTATCGAAAACTACATCTAAAATGCCTATCAGCACCTATATTTGAAATGCCTATCGGCAACAATATCTGGAATGCCTATCGGCACCTATATTTGAAATGCCTATCGGCTTCTATATCTGAAATGCCTATCGGCACCTATTTTTAAAATGCCAATTGGCAACTATATCTGAAATGCCTTTCGGCACCTATATCTGAAATGCCTATCGGCACCTATTTTTGAAATGCCTATCGGAAACTACACCTGAAATGCCTATCAGCACCTATATTTGAAATGCCTATCGGCAACCATATCTGGAATACTTATTGGCACCTATATTTGAAATGCCTATCGGTTTCTATATCTGAAATGCCTATCGGCACTTATTTTTAAAATGCCAATCGGCAACTATATCTGAAATGCCTATCGGCACCTATATCTGAAATGCCTATCGGCACCTATTTTTGAAATGCCTATCGGAAACTACATCTGAAATGTCTATCAGCACCTATATTTGAAATGCCTATCGTCAACCATATCTGAAATGCCTATCGACACCTATATTTGAAATACCTATCGGCTTCTATATCTGAAATGCCTATCGGCACCTATTTTTGAAATGCCAATCGGTAACTATATCTGAAATGCCTCTCGGCACCTATATCTGAAATGCCTATCGGCACCAATTTTTGAAATGCCTATCGGAAAATACATCTGGAATGCCTATTAGCACTTATATTTGAAATGCCTATCGGCAACCATATCTGGAATGCCTATCGGCACCTATATTTGAAATGCCTATCGGCTTCTATATCTGAAATGCCTATCGGCATCTGTTTTTAAAATGTCTTTCGGTAACTATATCTGAAATGCCTATCGGCACCTATATCTGAAATGCCTATCGGCACCTATTTTTGAAATGCCTATCGGAAACTACATCTGAAATGCCTATCAGCACCTATATTTGAAATGCCTATCGGCAACCATATCTGAAATGCCTATCGACACCTATATTTGAAATACCTATCGGCTTCTATATCTGAAATGCCTATCGGCACCTGTTTTTAAAATGTCTTTCGGCAACTATATCTGAAATGCCTATCGGAACCTATATCTGAAATGCCTATCGGCACCAATTTTTGAAATGCCTATCGGATAATACATCTGGAATGCCTATCAGCACCTATATTTGAAATGCCTATCGGCAACCATATCTGGAATGCCTATCGGCACCTATTTTTGAAATGCCTATCGGAAACTACATCTGAAATGCCTATCAGCACCTATATTTGAAATGCCTATCGGCAACCAAATCTGGAATGCCTATCGGCACCTATATTTATAATGCCTATCGGCTTTTATATCTGAAATGCCTATCGGCACCTATTTTTAAAATGGCTATCGGCAACTATATCTGAAATGCCTATCGGCACCTATATCTGAAATGCCTATCGGCACCTATTTTTGAAATGCCTCTCGGAAACTACATCTGAAATGCCTATCAGCACCTATGTTTGAAATGCCTATCGGCAACCATATCTGGAGTGCCTATCGTCACCTATATTTGAAATGCCTATCGGCTTCTATATCTGAAATGCCTATCGGCACCTATTTTTAAAATGCCTATCGGAAACTATCGGCAACCAAATCTGGAATGCCTATCGGCACCTATATTTGAAATGCCTATCGGCTTCTATATCTGAAATGCCTATCGGCCCCTATTTTTAAAATGGCTATCGGCAACTATATCTGAAATGCCTATCGGCACCTATATCTGAAATGCCTATCGGCACCTATTTTTGAAATGCCTATCGGAAACTACTTCTGAAATGCCTATCAGCACCTATATTTGAAATGCCTATCGGCAACCATATCTAGAGTGCCTATCGGCACCTATATTTGAAATGCCTATCGGCTTTTATATCTGAAATGCCTATCGGCACATATTTTTAAAATGCCAATCGGCAACTATATCTGAAATGCCTATCGGCACCTATATCTGAAATGCCTATCGGCACCTATTTTTGAAATGCCTATCGGAAACTACAACTGAAATGCCTATCAGCACCTATATTTGAAATGCCTATCGGCAACCATATTTAGAATGCCTATCGGCACCTATATTTGAAATGCCTATTGGCTTCTATATCTGAAATGCCTAGCGGCACCTGTTTTTAAAATGCCAATCGGCAACTATATCTGAAATGCCTATCGGCACCTATATCTGAAATGCCTATCGAAAACTACATCTGAAATGCCTATCAGCACCTATATTTGAAATGCCTATCAGCAACCACATCAGAAATGCCTATCGGCATCTATATCTGAAATGCCATTCGGCAATTATATCTGAAATGCCAATCGACACCTATATTTGAAATGCCTATCGGCACCTATATTTTAAATGCCTATCGGCAACTATATCTGATATGCCTATCGGCACCTATATCTGAAATGCCTATCGGCAACTATTTTTGAAATGCCTATCGGAAACTACATCTAAAATGCCTATCGGCACCTATTTTAAAAATGCCAATCGGCAACTATATCTGAAATGCCTATCGGCACCTATATCTGAAATGCCTATCGGCACCTATTTTTGAAATGCCTATCGGAAACTACATCTGAAATGCCTATCAGTACCTATATTTGAAATGCCTATCGGCAACCATATCTGAAATGCCTATCGACACCTATATTTGAAATACCTATCGGCTTCTATATCTGAAATGCCTATCGGCACCTATTTTTAAAATGCCAATCGGCAACTATATCTGAAATGCCTATCGGCACCTATATCTGAAATGCCAATCGGCACAAATTTTTGAAATGCCTATCGGAAACTACATCTGAAATGCCTATCAGCACCTATATTTGAAATGCCTATCGGCAACCATATCTGAAATGCCTATCGACACCTATATTTGAAATACCTATCGGCTTCTATATCTGAAATGCCATTCGGCACCTATTTTTAAAATGCCAATCGGCAACTATATCTGAAATGCCTATCGGCATCTTGCAGCGACTACATGTTTTTTTTCACTTTTTTAAAATGTGTTACACATTTCAAAATTTATGTATATAAATTTTTTGATATTTTTTTTTCTCTTCTTTCAAATATCCTGTCAGACCGCAACCAGCATTACATCATTATTACTAACTGCGATCTGACAGAGATATCGTAATTATTATATAATTTTTCCATAACAGGACGATGCGAACCTCGTTTATAAATATAGGCCAAGTGCCGTTTCTCGGTGAGAAACTAGCCGTCCGCATTCCTGTCAATACCTTTATTTTTTGTACTTGTTAATTTAATTTTAAATATAAATTGTTTGTTAAAACGTTTCATTTTTTTTCTTTCATTATTATTAGGAATTATTAAAGTAAAATCTCCTAAATAAAGATCTAACCAGTTTCACTGGTATTGTTAACAGTACGTGTGTGTTTCCTTGCGACATTTAATCTCTGTTATACCACCTTTTTATTATCAGAAACCGCACTACGTTACAGTTTGGTAGCAGAGCGTAGTTGGAATTTTGCTTCCTTAATTTCCTTTTTTTCCCTTTTCAAATAATTAGTAAATGCAGTATTTTTTTCTATTGAAATAATTTATTGCTTAAAAAAAATTTTTTTTTACAAATCGTAATTTTACAATTATTAATAAATTCTTATATTATGCAACCGGTTGTCTATATTGCAAAGTTGCGTAATCTTATAATTTAATTGAATTATTCGTACAATATTCTGTTTTATTAAACGGTATTTAAGATTTTTTTTTTCCATATTTTATATTTCTCTTCCTCAAGTCGGCATTTTCTCGCAGTATAAATATAAGTGTTTAAAGTGAATAATAAGAAATAATTATAAATAAATAATCACATCATGCCAACGAATACAAGATCACAAGCCAACATCTCGGACAATGAAGAAGCATCGGTTCATTCAGCCCATCAACCACAACGACCTACAGCATCTGGATCTGGAAATCTGGATCAGCCGTCAGCTATCGCTCAAGCAACCGCCGTTCATATGCAGATGACTGCCGGAATCCACGATCAAATCGCTCAACTCGCACAGTGGTCCGAGAATCTATCTAAGCATCTAATTAAATCACATACAGAATTTAAACATGATCTTACGAATTTCATTACGAAGATTTCTATATGTACCGGCAGTGATCCGGAAAAACTGGTGACGTTTATAGAAGATGTTCAAGACTTAATTGATATGAAAATTCGTCCGGAACCTGCTATTCTGTCTTCACTCTTAAGCCGCCTCCAAGGAGACCTGTTGACTTGGTGGCCTGAAGCTGTGGCTACATTTCCAGATTGGATTCAATTGAAATTTCAAATGCTAAATAAATTTCTTTCGCCAATGATCAAAATGCAACTAACCAACGCATTGGTGAGAAGATTTCATCACTCTGAAGAATCGTTTAGCGATTTTATCCGGGACATACTTCGCAAAGCAAAAGCACTGAATGCTGAAATATCAGAAGCTGAGCTTATATGTCAAATTTGGTCTCATGCTAACTCTGAAACACTGATTGCATTAAAGAATACTCCAATGCCAAGAAGCTTCACCGACTTGAAAGAATTATCTCACCGAATGAATCAGACAGATTTATTAATTCAATTGGCCAAACAGCGTGAGCAGGGTTCTTCATCAAGCACACTCACTACATTTAACGCTAATTGTGCCTACTGCAAGCTTCCAGGACATCATATTTCTGTCTGCCGACGTCGTCAGAAAGCTAATAGCCAACAGTCATCCAGTCAGTCGCCTTCAAAAAACTGTTAGCGATGCGATCCCGGGGTGGTCGCAATAATCTATATTCGTCAACGCAGCAAGTCATTCTACCGATTATTGAAATAAAAATAAACTGCTTACCTTACAAAGCTCTCTTGGACTCTGGAGCAAGTTCTAACTTTTGTGATGAACAAGTATACAACAGTATTCTTCATTCCGGTCTGGGGCGCTCTACTTCGACCAGCTCCATGGTTCGCCTCCCGGATAATCGTTTCGTCTCCATTAGCCACGAACTCTCCGTCATCATTAAAATTTTCAAATATACCTGGAAATTAAAATTTTCTGTCGTTCCTAACCTGGTGTTTCCTTTTATCATTGGAGTTAAGTCCTTACAAGATATGAACGCTATATTAAACCTATCAGAATCTTATCTGTCCTTCAGATTTAGTCCTAACGTTCACGTTTCCTTTCTTCGTCAAACGGAAGATACGAAGATAACATTAAGTTCCATGGTTGAATGTCAATATCAATTAACAGAGAATCAAGAAGGCCGTCTTCAACAGCTCATACAAGAATATCAAGAGACTCTCACCTGTGAACTTGGTCGAGTAAAAAATTATACTTACCGCATTCGACTCCGAGATCCGACTCCGGTTCATCAGTCTCCGTACTCGCTAACTCCACCGAAGGCCGCTGCCATGAAAGCTCACATCGACAAACTTCTACAGCTTCAAGTCATAGAACCAAGCCATTCACCGTACTCAAGCCCATGCTTTTTAATTCCTAAAAAGGACGGAACTCAAAGGCTTGTAATAGACTATCGGCGAGTAAATCAACGAGTTCTTTATGACGCTTATCCGGTGCCGAAACCAGAGTCAATTTTCCAATGTCTTCATGGTTCCACAATATTTTCAAAATTAGATCTTAATATGGCTTTTCATCAACTTCCATTAACAGAAGATTCCAAGCAAGTCACTGCGTTTTCAACAACTTTCGGATCTTATCAATACAATTATCTTCCGTTTGGACTCTCGGTCTCACCTGCAGCTTTGAACCGAATTATGAATTTGATTTTTGGAGATCTCCACTACAGATTTGTCATAACTTATTTTGACGATCTCTTGATATATTCTAAAAGTGTCGACGATCACATGAATCATCTTCAAGAAGTCTTCTCCCGACTCCATCAAGCTGGATTCACCGTCAATCCTGAAAAGGCATACCTTTGTAGGTCCAGACTTAAATGTCTTGGATTTATGATTTCCGCTGAAGGATGCCAAGTCGATCCTGAAAAAATCAGAGCCATCCAGGATTTGCCAACGCCCACTAACCTGAAACAGGTCAAGACCTTCTTAGGCATGACTGCCTATTTTTCAAGATTTATTGAAAACTTCAGTGCACTAGCAGCTCCTCTAAATCACCTGAAGCGCAAAAAGGTCAAGTTTGAAATGGGCAAAGACCAGCTCGATGCTTTTCAAAAACTTAAAGAAGCTTTATCAACTACGCCTGTGCTTAAGTATCCGGACTTCAAGCGACCATTCATCGTCCGTAGCGACTCTTCAGACTTAGCGCTGGGAGCTGTACTCTTACAAGAGTTCGAAGATGGTACCCACCCCGTTTCATATGCCTCCCGTAAACTCTCTAATACCGAGAAGCGGTATCCTATCATGGAGAGAGAGGCACTCGGAATTATCTTCGCGCTGGACAAGTTTGAAGACTACCTACAAGGCCAGGAATTCATCTTACAAGTTGATAACGAAGCGTTAACCTGGATGATTCGACATCCCAAACAACTAGGCAAGATTGGGCGATGGGTCCTTAAACTATCCAAATTCAAGTTTCAAGTTCAACACATCCGAGGTCCCTTGAACTCTGTCGCCGACGCACTCAGTCGCCTATATGAATCGTCTCCAGATCCCGACTCGAAAGAAATAGAATCTGATCTGCACGCACTGCACGAAATTCCGCAAAGTTTTCTTACCTTAAAGAAACATCAGGAAACCGACGCCGAGACACGCCTCATCTTGGAACGCCTCCAAAGTGGCCAAGATGTGACAGGGTATGTTCAACGTGATGGCCTCCTGTTGCGACTTGTGGGGAAGAATCGTTTGAGAAGAGTAGTTGTTCCATCTTCAGTTCGAAACATGATTCTATACTACTTCCACGATTTAGACGCATCACATCCTGGAATAACTAAAATCTATAGGTCTATAGCTCGTCGATTTTGGTGGTCAGAAATGTATAAGGACATCCGTCAGTACGTCAGATCCTGTGAAACGTGTCAGCGTATCAAACCAGCCAACACTCGTCTTGGAGCTCCAATGGTTTCAACACCTCCAACAGCCGTCTACTCGAGGGTGTACATCGATTTTTGCGGTCCGTTGATTCCATCGTCCACTGGAAATCGTTACGTGCTGGTTATTCTTGACGGTTTCTCTAAGTGGATAGAGGCTATCCCTTGTCGTCGAGCTACAGCCGCCGTTACCACCAAGAAGCTGATAGACCTATGGTGCACCTACGGACCTCCCAAGTCGCTTGTATCGGACAATGCCACCGTCTTCCGCAGCGATCTCTTCAAGCGAATGACATTGGCGTGGGGAATCAAACATATCTTCACCTCACCATACCAACCGTCTTCGAATGCTGTGGAGCGCTCTATGCGCGATTTAAAAAATTCGTTGTCAATAATGATACGCACTTGCGCGCAAAACAACCACAAAAATTGGGATAAATTTTTAAAACTTTTTACTTATTCTCACAACGGCAATGTATCCGAAGCGACCAATCAAACTCCGGCCAATGTTTTCCTGGGTCGTGAAATACCCCGCTCCTTGGACCATCAGTGGGAATTGGAGAAGTATATCGATCCGGCTGCTATTTCTACTCCAGCTGAAGTCGAACGAAAACTTCAACAGGCGAACCGAAAAGTTAAGACCTTGTACGACCTACGGCAACCTGCAGGTCATCAACTACATGTCGGCCAACTCGTAGTCCAACGTCTTCACCACATAGTTCGACCTGGCACTCCGGAAGCACAAAAATTCGTTCCTGCGTGGAGTGAGCCGAGACGGATCATTCGATTCACTACTCCAACCTCCTGCATTGTAGCCAATGATGAAGACCCCACTAGACAACACCGAGCACATGTCAGTCAACTGAAACCATTCGTTCAACGGGAAGAAGCCGCTAACGCGCTTCTTTTCACCGGGGGATAATGCAGCGACTACATGTTTTTTTTCACTTTTTTAAAATGTGTTACACATTTCAAAATTTATGTATATAAATTTTTTGATATTTTTTTTTCTCTTCTTTCAAATATCCTGTCAGACCGCAACCAGCATTACATCATTATTACTAACTGCGATCTGACAGAGATATCGTAATTATTATATAATTTTTCCATAACAGGACGATGCGAACCTCGTTTATAAATATAGGCCAAGTGCCGTTTCTCGGTGAGAAACTAGCCGTCCGCATTCCTGTCAATACCTTTATTTTTTGTACTTGTTAATTTAATTTTAAATATAAATTGTTTGTTAAAACGTTTCATTTTTTTTCTTTCATTATTATTAGGAATTATTAAAGTAAAATCTCCTAAATAAAGATCTAACCAGTTTCACTGGTATTGTTAACAGTACGTGTGTGTTTCCTTGCGACATTTAATCTCTGTTATACCACCTTTTTATTATCAGAAACCGCACTACGTTACAATCTATATCTAAAATGCCAATCGGCACCAATTTTTGAAATGCCTATCGGAAACTACATCTGAAATGCCTATCAGCACCTATATTTGAAATGCCTATCGGCAACCATATCTGGAATGCCTATCGGCACCTATATTTGAAATGCCTATCGGAAAATACATCTAGAATGCCTATCAGCACCTATATCTGAAATGCCTATCGGCATCTATATCTAAAATGCCAATCGGCACCAATTTTTGAAATGCCTATCGGAAACTACATCTGAAATGCCTATCAGCACCTATATTTGAAATGCCTATCGGCAACCATATCTGAAATGCCTATCGACACCTATATTTGAAATACCTATCGGCTTCTATATCTGAAATGCTATTCGGCACCTATTTTTAAAATGCCAATCGGCTTCTATATCTGAAATGCCTATCGGCACCTATTTTTGAAATGCCAATCGGTAACTATATCTGAAATGCCTATCGGCACCTATATCTGAAATGCCTTTCGGCACCAATTTTTGAAATGCCTATCGGAAAATACATCTAGAATGCCTATCAGCACCTATATTTGAAATGCCTATCGGCAAACATATCTGGAATGCCTATCGGCACCTATATTTGAAATGCCTATCGGCTTCTATATCTTAAATGCCTATCGACACCTATTTTTAAAATGCCAATCGGCAACTATATCTGAAATGCCTATCGGCACCTATATCTGAAATGCCTATCGGCACCTATTTTTGAAATGCCTATCGGAAACTACATCTGAAATGCCTATCAGCACCAATATTTGAAATGCCTATCGGCAACCATATCTGAAATGCCTATCGACACCTATATTTGAAATACCTATCGGCTTCTATATCTGAAATGCCTATCGGCACCTATTTTTAAAATGCCAATCGGCAACTATATCTGAAATGCCTTTCGGCACCTATATCTGAAATGCCTATCGGCACCAATTTTTGAAATGCCTATCGGAAACTACATCTGAAATGCCTATCAGCAACTATATTTGAAATGCCTATCGTCAACCATATCTGGAATGCCTGTTGGCACCTATATTTGAAATGCTTATCGGCTTCTATATCTGAAATGCCTATCGGCACCTATTTTTAAAATGGCTATCGGCAACTATATCTGAAATGCCTATCGGCACCTATATCTGAAATGCCTATCGTCACCTATTTTTGAAATGCCTATCGGAAACTACATCTGAAATGCCTATCAGCACCTATATTTGATATGCCTATCGACAACCATATCTGGAATGCCTATCGGCACCTATATTTGAAATGCCTATCGGCTTCTATATCTGAAATGCCTATCGGCACCTATTTTTAAAATGCCTATCGGAACTACATCTGAAATGCCTATCAGCACCTATATTTGAAATGCCTATCGGCAACCATATCTGGAATGCCTATCGGCACCTATATTTGAAATGCCTATCGGCTTCTATATCTGAAATGCCTATCGGCACCTATTTTTAAAATGGCTATCGGCAACTATATCTGAAATGCCTATCGGCACCTATATCTGAAATGCCTATCGTCACCTATTTTTGAAATGCCTATCGGAAACTACATCTGAAATGCCTATCAGCACCTATATTTGATATGCCTATCGACAACCATATCTGGAATGCCTATCGGCACCTATATTTGAAATGCCTATCGGCTTCTATATCTGAAATGCCTATCGGCACCTATTTTTAAAATGCCAATCGGCAACTATATCTGAAATGCCTATCGGCACCTATATCTGAAAATGCCTATCGGCACCTATTTTTGAAATGCCTATCGGAAACTACAACTGAAATGCCTATCAGCACCTATATTTGTTATGCCTATCGGCAACCATATTTGGAATGCCTATCGGCACCTATATTTGAAATGCCTATCGGCTTCTATATCTGAAATGCCTAGCGGCACCTATTTTTAAAATGCCAATCGGCAACTATATCTGAAGTGCCTATCAGCACCTATATCTGAAATGCCTATCGGCACCTATTTTTGAAATGCCTATCGAAAACTACATCTGAAATGCCTATCAGCACCTATATTTGAAATGCTTATCGGCAACCACATCAGAAATGCCTATCGGCACCTATATCTGAAATGCCTTTCGGCATTTATATCTGAAATGCCTATCGACACCTTTATTTAAAATGCCTATCGGCACCTATATTTTAAATGCCTATCGGCACCTATATCTGAAATGCCTATCGGCACCTATTTTTGAAATGTCTTTCGGAAACTACATCTGAAATGCCTATCTGCTGCTATATTTGAAATGCCTATCAACAACCATATCTGGAATGCTTATCGGCATCTATATTTGAAATGCCTATCGGCTTCTATATCTGAAATGCCTATCGGCACCTGTTTTTAAAATGCCAATCGGTAACTATATCTGAAATGCCTATCTGCACCTATATCTGAAATGCCTATCGGCAACTATTTTTGAAATGCCTATCGGAAACTACATCTGAAATGCCTATCAGCACCTATATTTGAAATGCCTATCGGCAACCATATCTGGAATGCCTATCGGCACCTATATTTGAAATGCCTATCGGCTTGTATATTTGAAATGCCTATCGGCACCTATTTTTAAAATGCCAATCGGCAACTATATCTGAAATGCCTATCGGCACCTATATCTGAAATGCCTATCGGCACCTATTTTTGAAATGCCTATCGGAAACTACATCTGAAATGCCTATCAGCAAATATATTTGAAATGCCTATCGGCAACTATATCTGGAATGCCTATCGGCACCTATATTTGAAATGCCTATCGGCAACCATATCTGGAATGCTTATCGGCATCTATATTTGAAATGCCTATCGGCTTCTTTATCTGAAATGCCTATCGGCACCTATTTTTAAAATGCCAATCGGCAACTATATCTGAAATGCCTATCTGCACCTATATCTGAAATGCCTATCGGCACCAATTTTTGAAATGCCTATCGGAAACTACATCTGAAATGCCTATCAGCACCTATATTTGAAATGCCTATCGGCAACCATATCTGGAATGCTTATCGGCATCTATATTTGAAATGCCTATCGGCTTCTTTATCTGAAATGCCTATCGGCACCTATTTTTAAAATGCCAATCGGCAACTATATCTGAAATGCCTATCTGCACCTATATCTGAAATGCCTATCGGCAACTATTTTTGAAATGCCTATCGGAAACTACATCTGAAATGCCTATCAGCACCTATATTTGAAATGCCTATCGGCAACCATATCTGGAATGCCTATCGGCACCTATATTTGAAATGCCTATCGGCTTGTATATTTGAAATGCCTATCGGCACCTATTTTTAAAATGCCAATCGGCAACTATATCTGAAATGCCTATCGGCACCTATATCTGAAATGCCTATCGGCACCTATTTTTGAAATGCCTATCGGAAACTACATCTGAAATGCCTATCAGCAAATATATTTGAAATGCCTATCGGCAACTATATCTGGAATGCCTATCGGCACCTATATTTGAAATGCCTATCGGCTTCTATATCTGAAATGCCTATCGGCACCTATTTTTAAAATGCCAATCGGCAACTATATCTGAAATGCCTATTGGCACCTATATCTGAAATGCCTATCGGCACCTATTTTTGAAATGCCTATCGGAAACTACATCTGAAATGCCTATCAGCACCAATATTTGAAATGCCTATCGGCAACCATATCTGAAATGCCTATCGACACCTATATTGTAAATACCTATCGGCTTCTATATCTGAAACGCCTATCGGCACCTATTTTTTAAATGCCAATCGGCAACTATATCTGAAATGCCTTTCGGCACCTATATCTGAAATGCCTATCGGCACCAATTTTTGAAATCCCTATCGGAAACTACATCTGAAATGCCTATCAGCACCTATATTTGAAATGCCTATCGTCAACCATATCTGGAATGCCTGTTGGCACCTATATTTGAAATGCTTATCGGCTTCTATATCTGAAATGCCTATCGGCACCTGTTTTTAAAATGCCAATCGGCAACTATATCTGAAATGCCTATTGGCACCTATATCTGAAATGCCTATCGGCACCAATTTTTGAAATGCCTATCGGAAACTACATCTGAAATGCTTATCAGCACCTATATTTGAAATGCCTATCGGCAACTATATCTGAAATGCCTATCGGCACCTATATTTGAAATGCCTATCGGCTTCTATATCTGAAATGCCTATCGACACCTATTTTTAAAATGCCAATTGGCAACTATATCTGAAATGCCTATTGGCACCTATATCTGAAATGCCTATCGGTACCTATTTTTGAAATGCCTATCGGAAACTACATCTGAAATGCCTATCAGCACTTATATTTGAAATGCCTATCGGCAACCATATCTGGAATGCCTATCGGCACCTATATTTGAAATGCCTATCGGCTTCTATATCTGAAATGCCTATCGGCACCTATTTTAAAATGCCAATCGGCAACTATATCTGAAATGCCTATCGGCACCTATATCTGAAATGCCTATCGGCACCTATTTTTGAAATGTCTTTCGGAAACTACATCTGAAATGCCTATCTGCTACTATATTTGAAATGCCTATCGGCAACCATATTTGAAATGCCTATCGACCCCTATATTTGAAATACCTATCGGCTTCTATATCTGAAATGCCTATCAGCACCTGTTTTTAAAATGCCAATCGGCAACTATATCTGAAATGCCTATCGGCACCTATATCTGAAAAGCCTATCGGCATCAATTTTTGAAATGCCTATCGAAAACTACATCTAAAATGCCTATCAGCACCTATATTTGAAATGCCTATCGGCAACATTATCTGGAATGCCTATCGGCACCTATATTTGAAATGCCTATAGGCTTCTATATCTGAAATGCCTATCGGCACATATTTTTAAAATGCCAATTGGCAACTATATCTGAAATGCCTATCGGCACCTATATCTGAAATGCCTATCGGCACCTATTTTTGAAATGCCTATCGGAAACTACATCTAAATTGCCTATCAGCACCTATATTTGAAATGCCTATCGGCAACCATATCTGGAATACCTATTGGCACCTATATTTGAAATGCCTATCGGCTTCTATATCTGAAATGCCTATCGGCACCTATTTTTGAAATGCCTATCGGAAACTACATCTGAAATGTCTATCAGCACCTATATTTGAAATGCCTATCGTCAACCATATCTGAAATGCCTATCGACACCTATATTTGAAATACCTATCGGCTTCTATATCTGAAATGCCTATCGGCACCTATTTTTGAAATGCCAATCGGTAACTATATCTGAAATGCCTCTCGGCACCTATATCTGAAATGCCTATCGGCACCAATTTTTGAAATGCCTATCGGAAAATACATCTGGAATGCCTATTAGCACTTATATTTGAAATGCCTATCGGCAACCATATCTGGAATGCCTATCGGCACCTATATTTGAAATGCCTATCGGCTTCTATATCTGAAATGCCTATCGGCACCTGTTTTTAAAATGTCTTTCGGCAACTATATCTGAAATGCCTATCGGCACCTATATCTGAAATGCCTATCGGCACCTATTTTTGAAATGCCTATCGGAAACTACATCTGAAATGCCTATCAGGACCTATATTTGAAATGCCTATCGGCAACCATATCTGAAATGCCTATCGACACCTATATTTGAAATACCTATCGGCTTCTATATCTAAAATGCCTATCAGCACCTGTTTTTAAAATGTCTTTCGGCAACTATATCTGAAATGCCTATCGGCACCTATATCTGAAATGCCTATCGGCACCAATTTTTAAAATGCCTATCGGATAATACATCTGGAATGCCTATCAGCACCTATATTTGAAATGAATATCGGCAACCATATCTGGAATGCCTATCGGCACCTATTTTTGAAATGCCTATCGGAAACTACATCTGAAATGCCTATCAGCACCTATATTTGAAATGCCTATCGGCAACCAAATCTGGAATGCCTATCGGCACCTATATTTATAATGCCTATCGGCTTCTATATCTGAAATGCCTATCGGCACCTATTTTTAAAATGGCTATCGGCAACTATATCTGAAATGCCTATCGGCACCTATATCTGAAATGCCTATCGGCACCTATTTTTGAAATGCCTATCGGAAACTACATCTGAAATGCCTATCAGCACCTATATTTGAAATGCCTATCGGCAACCATATCTGGAGTGCCTATCGTCACCTATATTTGAAATGCCTATCGGCTTCTATATCTGAAATGCCTATCGGCACCTATTTTTAAAATGCCTATCGGAAACTATCGGCAACCAAATCTGGAATGCCTATCGGCACCTATATTTGAAATGCCTATCGGCTTCTATATCTGAAATGCCTATCGGCCCCTCTTTTTAAAATGGCTATCGGCAACTATATCTGAAATGCCTATCGGCACCTATATCTGAAATGCCTATCGGCACCTATGTTTGAAATGCCTATCGGAAACTAATTCTGAAATGCCTATCAGCACCTATATTTGAAATGCCTATCGGCAACCATATCTAGAATGCCTATCGGCACCTATATTTGAAATGCCTATCGGCTTTTATATCTGAAATGCCTATCGGCACCTATTTTTAAAATGCCAATCGGCAACTATATCTGAAATGCCTATCGGCACCTATATCTGAAATGCCTATCGGCACCTATTTTTGAAATGCCTATCGGAAACTACAACTGAAATGCCTATCAGCACCTATATTTGAAATGCCTATCGGCAACCATATTTAGAATGCCTATCGGCACCTATATTTGAAATGCCTATCGGCTTCTATATCTGAAATGCCTAGCGGCACCTGTTTTTAAAATGCCAATCGGCAACTATATCTGAAATGCCTATCGGCACCTATATCTGAAATGCCTATCGAAAACTACATCTGAAATGCCTATCAGCACCTATATTTGAAATGCCTATCAGCAACCACATCAGAAATGCCTATCGGCACCTATATCTGAAATGCCATTCGGCATTTATATCTGAAATGCCTATCGACACCTATATTTGAAATGCCTATCGGCACCTATATTTTAAATGCCTATCGGAAACTATATCTGATATGCCTATCGGCACCTATATCTGAAATGCCTATCGGCAACTATTTTTGAAATGCCTATCGGAAACTACATCTAAAATGCCTATCGGCACCTATTTTAAAAATGCCAATCGGCAACCATATCTGAAATGCCTATCGGCACCTATATCTGAAATGCCTATCGGCACCTATTTTTGAAATGCCTATCGGAAACTACGTCTGAAATGCCTATCAGTACCTATATTTGAAATGCCTATCGGCAACCATATCTGAAATGCCTATCGACACCTATATTTGAAATACCTATCGGCTTCTATATCTGAAATGCCTATCGGCACCTATTTTTAAAATGCCAATCGGCAACTATATCTGAAATGCCTATCGGCACCTATATCTGAAATGCCAATCGGCACCAATTTTTGAAATGCCTATCGGAAACTACATCTGAAATGCCTATCAGCACCTATATTTGAAATGCCTATCGGCAACCATATCTGAAATGCCTATCGACACCTATATTTGAAATACCTATCGGCTTCTATATCTGAAATGCCATTCGGCACCTATTTTTAAAATGCCAATCGGCAACTATATCTGAAATGCCTATCGGCATCTATATCTAAAATGCCAATCGGCACCAATTTTTGAAATGCCTATCGGAAACTACATCTGAAATGCCTATCAGCACCTATATTTGAAATGCCTATCGGCAACCATATCTGGAATGCCTATCGGCACCTATATTTGAAATGCCTATCGGAAAATACATCTAGAATGCCTATCAGCACCTATATCTGAAATGCCTATCGGCATCTATATCTAAAATGCCAATCGGCACCAATTTTTGAAATGCCTATCGGAAACTACATCTGAAATGCCTATCAGCACCTATATTTGAAATGCCTATCGGCAACCATATCTGAAATGCCTATCGACACCTATATTTGAAATACCTATCGGCTTCTATATCTGAAATGCTATTCGGCACCTATTTTTAAAATGCCAATCGGCTTCTATATCTGAAATGCCTATCGGCACCTATTTTTGAAATGCCAATCGGTAACTATATCTGAAATGCCTATCGGCACCTATATCTGAAATGCCTATCGGCACCAATTTTTGAAATGCCTATCGGAAAATACATCTAGAATGCCTATCAGCACCTATATTTGAAATGCCTATCGGCAAACATATCTGGAATGCCTATCGGCACCTATATTTGAAATGCCTATCGGCTTCTATATCTTAAATGCCTATCGACACCTATTTTTAAAATGCCAATCGGCAACTATATCTGAAATGCCTATCGGCACCTATATCTGAAATGCCTATCGGCACCTATTTTTGAAATGCCTATCGGAAACTACATCTGAAATGCCTATCAGCACCAATATTTGAAATGCCTATCGGCAACCATATCTGAAATGCCTATCGACACCTATATTTGAAATACCTATCGGCTTCTATATCTGAAATGCCTATCGGCACCTATTTTTAAAATGCCAATCGGCAACTATATCTGAAATGCCTTTCGGCACCTATATCTGAAATGCCTATCGGCACCAATTTTTGAAATGCCTATCGGAAACTACATCTGAAATGCCTATCAACACCTATATTTGAAATGCCTATCGGCAACCATATCTGGAATACCTATTGGCACCTATATTTGAAATGCCTATCGGCTTCTATATCTGAAATGCCTATCGGCACTTATTTTTAAAATGCCAATCGGCAACTATATCTGAAATGCCTATTGGCACCTATATTTGAAATGCCTATCGGCACCTATTTTTGAAATGCCTATCGGAAACTACATCTGAAATGCTTATTAGCACCTATATTTGAAATGCCTATCGGCAACTATATCTGGAATGCCTATCGGCACCTATATTTGAAATGCCTATCGGCTTCCATATCTGAAATGCCTATCGACACCTATTTTTAAAATGCCAATTGGCAACTATATCTGAAATGCCTATCGGCACCTATATCTAAAATGCCTATCGGTACCTATTTTTGAAATGCCTATCGGAAACTACATCTGAAATGCCTATCAGCACTTATATTTGAAATGCCTATCGGCAACCATATCTGGAATGCCTATCGGCACCTATATTTGAAATGCCTATCGGCTTCTATATCTGAAATGCCTATCGGCACCTATTTTAAAATGCCAATCGGCAACTATATCTGAAATGCCTATCGGCACCTATATCTGAAATGCCTATCGGCACCTATTTTTGAAATGTCTTTCGGAAACTACACCTGAAATGCCTATCTGCTCCTATATTTGAAATGCCTATCGGCAACCATATCTGAAATGCCTATCGACCCCTATATTTGAAATACCTATCGGCTTCTATATCTGAAATGCCTATCGGCACCTGTTTTTAAAATGCCAATCGGCAACTATATCTGAAATGCCTATCGGCACCTATATCTGAAATGCCTATCGGCATCAATTTTTGAAATGCCTATCGAAAACTACATCTAAAATGCCTATCAGCACCTATATTTGAAATGCCTATCGGCAACAATATCTGGAATGCCTATCGGCACCTATATTTGAAATGCCTATCGGCTTCTATATCTGAAATGCCTATCGGCACTTATTTTTAAAATGCCAATCGGCAACTATATCTGAAATGCCTATCGGCACCTATATCTGAAATGCCTATCGGCACCTATTTTTGAAATGCCTATCGGAAACTACATCTGAAATGCCTATCGGCACTTATTTTTAAAATGCCAATCGGCAACTATATCTGAAATGCCTATCGGCACCTATATCTGAAATGCCTATCGGCACCTATTTTTGAAATGCCTATCGGAAACTACATCTGAAATGCCTATCAACACCTATATTTGAAATGCCTATCGTCAACCATATCTGAAATGCCTATCGACACCTATATTTGAAATACCTATCGGCTTCTATATCTGAAATGCCTATCGGCACCTATTTTTGAAATGCCAATCGGTAACTATATCTGAAATGCCTCTCGGCACCTATATCTGAAATGCCTATCGGCACCAATTTTTGAAATGCCTATCGGAAAATACATCTGGAATGCCTATCAGCACTTATATTTGAAATGCCTATCGGCAACCATATTTGGAATGCCTATCGGCACCTATATTTGAAATGCCTATCGGCTTCTATATCTGAAATGCCTATCGACACTTATTTTTAAAATGCCAATCGGCAACTATATCTGAAATGCCTATCGGCACCTATATCTGAAATGCCTATCGGCACCTATTTTTGAAATGCCTATCGGAAACTACATCTAAAATGCCTATCAGCACCTATATTTGAAATGCCTATCGGCAACCATATCTGAAATGCCTATCGACACCTATATTTGAAATACCTATCGGCTTCTATATCTGAAATGCCTATCGGCACCTGTTTTTAAAATGTCTTTCGGCAACTATATCTGAAATGCCTATCGTCACCTATATCTGAAATGCCTATCGGCACCAATTTTTGAAATGCCTATCGGAAAATACATCTGGAATGCCTATCAGCACCTATATTTGAAATGCCTATCGGCAACCATATCTGGAATGCCTATCGGCACCTATTTTTGAAATGCCTATCGGAAACTACATCTGAAATGCCTATCAGCACCTATATTTGAAATGCCTATCGGCAACCTAATCTGGAATGCCTATCGGCACCTATATTTGAAATGCCTATCGGCTTCTATATCTGAAATGCCTATCGGCACCTATTTTTAAAATGGCTATCGGCAACTATATCTGAAATGCCTATCGGCACCTATATCTGAAATGCCTATCGGCACCTATTTTTGAAATGCCTATCGGAAACTACATCTGAAATGCCTATCAGCACCTATATTTGAAATGCCTATCGGCAACCATATCTGGAGTGCCTATCGTCACCTATATTTGAAATGCCTATCGGCTTCTATATCTGAAATGCCTATCGGCACCTATTTTTAAAATGCCTATCGGAAACTATCGGCAACCAAATCTGGAATGCCTATCGGCACCTATATTTGAAATGCCTATCGGCTTCTATATCTGAAATGCCTATCGGCACCTATTTTTAAATTGGCTATCGGCGACTATATCTGAAATGCCTATTGGCACCTATATCTGAAATGCCTATCGGCACCTATTTTTGAAATGCCTATCGGAAACTACATCTGAAATGCCTATCAGCACCTATATTTGAAATGCCTATCGGCAACCATATCTGAAATGCCTATCGACACCTATATTTGAAATACCTATCGGCTTCTATATCTGAAATGCCTATCGGCACCTATTTTTAAAATGCCAATCGGCAACTATATCTGAAATGCCTATCGGCATCTATATCTAAAATGCCAATCGGCACCAATTTTTGAAATGCCTATCGGAAACTACATCTGAAATGCCTATCAGCACCTATATTTGAAATGCCTATCGGCAACCATATCTGGAATGCACTTCGGCACCTATATTTGAAATGCCTATCGTCTTCTATATCTGAAATGCCTATCGACACCTATTTTTAAAATGCGAATTGGCAACTATATCTGAAATGCCTATCGGCACCTATATTCGAAATGCC
This sequence comes from Venustoraphidia nigricollis, assembly GCA_034508555.1. Taxonomy (NCBI): domain Eukaryota; kingdom Metazoa; phylum Arthropoda; class Insecta; order Raphidioptera; family Raphidiidae; genus Venustoraphidia; species Venustoraphidia nigricollis. The sequence continues at coordinate 754,432 of JAVRKA010000131.1, read as the reverse complement.
TATCGGTACCTATTTTTGAAATGCCTATCGGAAACTACATCTGAAATGCCTATCAGCACCTATATTTAAAATGCCTATCGGCTTCTATATCTGAAATGCCTATCGGCACCTATTTTGAAAATGCCAATCGGCAACTATATCTGAAATGCCTATCGGCACCTATATCTGAAATGCCTATCGGCACCTATTTTTGAAATGTCTTTCGGAAACTACAGCTGAAATGCCTATCTGCTCCTATATTTGAAATGCCTATCGGCAACCATATCTGAAATGCCTATCGACCCCTATATTTGAAATACCTATCGGCTTCTATATCTAAAATGCCTATCAGCACCTATATTTGAAATGCCTATCGGCAACCATATCTGGAATGCCTATCGGCACCTATATTTGAAATGCCTATCGGCTTCTATATCTGAAATGCCAATCGGCACCTATTTTAAAATGCCAATTGGCAACTATATCTAAAATGCTTATCGGCACCTATATCTGAAATGCCTATCGGCACCTATTTTTGAAATGCCTATCGGAAACTACATCTGAAATGCCTATCAGCACCTATATTTGAAATGCCTATCGGCAACCATATCTGGAATGCCTATTGGCACCTATATTTGAAATGACTATCGGCTTCTATATCTGAAATGCCTATCGGCACCTATTTTTAAAATGCCAATCGGCAACTATATCTGAAATGCCTATCGGCACCTATATTTGAAATGCCTATCGGCAACCATATCTGGAATGCCTATCGGCACCTATATTTGAAATGCCTATCGGCTTCTATATCTAAAATGCCTATCGGCACCTATTTTTAAAATGCCAATCGGCAACTATATCTGAAAAGCCTATCGGCACCTATTTTTGAACTGCCTATCGCAAACTACATCTGAAATGCCTATCAGCACCTATATTTGAAATGCCTATCAGCAACCATATCTGGAATGCCTATCGGCACCTATTTTTGAAATGCCTATCGGAAACTACATCTGAAATGCCTATCAGCACCTATATTTGAAATGCCTATCGGCAACCATATCTGGAATGCCTATCGGCACCTATATTTGAAATGCCTATCGGCTTCTATATCTAAAATGCCTATCGGCATCTATTTTTAAAATGCCAATCGGCAACTATATCTGAAATGCCTATCGGCACCTATTTTTGAAATGCCTATCGGAAACTACATCTGAAATGCCTATCAGCACCTATATTTGAAATGCCTATCAGCAACCATATCTGGAATGCCTATCGGCACCTATATTTAAAATGCCTATCGGCTTCTATATCTGAAATGCCTATCGGCACCTATTATTAAAATGCCTATCGGAAACTACATCTGAAATGCCTATCAGCACCTATATTTGAAATGCCTAACGGCAACCATATCTGGAATGCCTATCGGCACCTATATTTGAAATGCCTATCGGCTTCTATATCTGAAATGCCCATCGGCACCTAATTTTAAAATAGCTATCGGCAACTATATCTGAAATGCCTATCGGCACCTATATCTGAAATGCCTATCGGAACCTATTTTTGAAATGCCTATCGGAAACTACACATGAAATGCCTATCAGCACCTATATTTGAAATGCCTATCGGCAACCATATCTGGAAAGCCTATCGGCACCAATATTTGAAATGCCTATCGACTTCTATATCTGAAATGCCAATCGGCACCTATTTTAAAATGCCAATTGGCAACTATATCTGAAATGCTTATCGGCACCTATATCTGAAATGCCTATCGGCACCTATTTTTGAAATGCCTATCGGAAACTACATCTGAAATGCCTATCAGCACCTATATTCGAAATGCCTATCGGCAACCATATCTGGAATGCCTATTGGCACCTATATTTGAAATGCCTATCGGCTTCTATATCTGAAATGCCTATCGGCACCTATTTTTAAAATGCCAATCGGCAACTATATCTGAAATGCCTATCGGCACCTATAACTGAAATGCCTATCGGCACGTATTTTTGAAATGCCTATCGGAAACTACATCTGAAATGCCTATCAGCACCTATATTTGAAATGCCTATCGTCAACCATATCTGAAATGCCTATCGACACCTATATTTGAAATACCTATCGGCTTCTATATCTGAAATGCCTATCGGCACCTATTTTTAAAATGCCAATCGGTAACTATATCTGAAATGCCTATCGGCACCTATATCTGAAATGCCTATCGGCACCAATTTTTGAAATGCCTATCGGAAAATACATCTAGAATGCCTATCAGCACCTATATTTGAAATGCCTATCGGCAAACATAATATCTGGAATGCCTATCGGCACCTATATTTGAAAGCCTATCGGCTTTTATATCTGAAATGCCTATCGACACCTACTTTTAAAATGCCAATCGGCAACTATATCTGAAATGCCTATCGGCACCTATATCTGAAATGCCTATCGGCACCTATTTTTGAAATGCCTATCGAAAACTACATCTGAAATGCCTATCAGCACCTATATTTGAAATGCCTATCAGCAACCATATCTGAAATGCCTATCGACACCTATATTTGAAATGCCTATCGGAAACTACATCTAAAATGCCTATCAACACCTATTTTTAAAATGCCAATCGGCAACTATATCTGAAATGCCTATCGGCACCTATATCTGAAATGCCTATCGGCACCTATTTTTGAAATGCCTATCGGAAACTACATCTAAAATGCCTATCAGCACCTATATTTGAAATGCCTATCGGCAACTATATCTGGAATGCCTATCGGCACCTATATTTGAAATGCCTATCGGCTTCTATATCTAAAATGCCTATCGGCACCTATTTTTAAGATGCCAATCGGCAACTATTTCTGAAATGCCTATCGGCACCTATATCTGAAATGCCTATCGGCACCTATTTTTGAAATGCCTATCGGAAACTACATCTGAAATGCCTATCAGCACCTATATTTGAAATGCCTATCGGCAACCATATCTGGGTTGCCTATCGGCACCTATATTTGAAATGCCTATCGGCTTCTAAATCTGAAATGCCTATCGGCACCTATTTTTAAAATGCCTATCGGAAACTACATCTGAAATGCCTATCAGCACCTATATTTGAAATGCCTATCGGCAACCATATCTGGAATGCCTATCGGCACCTATATTTGAAATGCCTATCGGCTTCTATATCTGAAATGCCTATCGGCACCTATTTTTAAAATGGCTATCGGCAACTATATCTGAAATGCCTATCGGCACTTATATCTGAAATGCCTATCGGCAACTATTTTTGAAATGCCTATCGGAACCTACATCTGAAATGCCTATTAGCACCTATATTTGAAATGCCAATCGGCAACCATATCTGGAATGCCTATCGGCACCTATATCTGAAATGCCTATCGGCACCTTTTTTTGAAATGCCTATCGGAAACTACATCTGAAATGCCTATCAGCACCTATATTTGAAATGGCTATCAGGAACCATATCTGGAATGCCTATCGGCACCTATATTTGAAATACCTATCGGCTTCTATATCTGAAATGCCTATCGGCACCTATTATTAAAATGCCAATCGGTAACTATATCTGAAATGCCTATCGGCACCTATATCTGAAATGCCTATCGGCACCTATTTTTGAAATGCCTATCGGAAACTACATCTAAAATGCCTATCAGCACCTATATTTGAAATGCCTATCGTCAACCATATCTGAAATGCCTATCGACACCTATATTTGAAATACCTATCGGCTTCTATATCTGAAATGCCTATCGGCACCTATTTTAAAATGCCAATCGGTAACTATATCTGAAATGCCTATCGGCACCTATATCTGAAATGCCTATCGGCACCAATTTTTGAAATGCCTATCGGAAAATACATCTAGAATGCCTATCAGCACCTATATTTGAAATGCCTATCGGCAACTATATCTGGAATGCTTATCGGCACCTATATTTGAAATGCCTATCGGCTTCTATATCTGAAATGCCTATCGGCACCTATTTTTAAAATGCCAATCGGCAACTATATCTGAAATGCCTATCGGCACCTATATCTGAAATGCCTATCGGCACCTATTTTTGAAATGCCTATCGGAAACTACATCTGAAATGCCTATCAGCACCTATATTTGAAATGCCTATCGGCAACCATATCTGGAATGCCTATCGGCACCTATATTTGAAATGCCTATCGGCTTCTATATCTAAAATGCCTATCGGCACCTATTTTTAAAATGCCAATCGGCAACTATATCTGAAATGCCTATCGGCACCTATTTTTGAAATGCCTATCGGAAACTACATCTGAAATGCCTATCAGCACCTATATTTGAAATGCCTATCAGCAACCATATCTGGAATGCCTATCGGCACCTATATTTAAAATGCCTATCGGCTTCTATATCTGAAATGCCTATCGGCACCTATTATTAAAATGCCTATCGGAAACTACATCTGAAATGCCTATCAGCACCTATATTTGAAATGCCTAACGGCAACCATATCTGGAATGCCTATCGGCACCTATATTTGAAATGCCTATCGGCTTCTATATCTGAAATGCCCATCGGCACCTAATTTTAAAATAGCTATCGGCAACTATATCTGAAATGCCTATCGGCACCTATATCTGAAATGCCTATCGGAACCTATTTTTGAAATGCCTATCGGAAACTACACATGAAATGCCTATCAGCACCTATAATTGACAGTGAAAGTAAATGATATAGTGACTGATAAGTTAGTTATTATTGTCTGTTTTCCTGTGCGGAGTGATACTCCGTACAGGTAAAATAAAAAAAATGTCTCTATCAAATTCTGACATATCTATTTTCATAAAAGAACTTAATAAATTAAAAAAAGATGAATTAATTGATATAATTATTAAAAAGAAGATAGCGGATAATCTGGGAAACAATGAAATATTAAGTAAATTTATTCCTCAACATTTCAGTAACACAAATAATGAAGTTGAAGTAAGTAATCAGCAGAAAGATATAGACAATTTGAGAAAACAACTAGATTTATGTGAGAAACTCATAGAAGAAAAAGAAAAAAGAAATAAAAACCTAGAAATGATTAATACCTTATTAACTGAAAAGGCAAATAATGAAACAAAATGCAATAGCTATGCCAATGTTCTTAAAAACACACAGCAAGAAAATACACGTAATAAAAAGTTAAGCCCATCAAATAATAAAATTAAACCTGATAAAGAAGAAAATAATTCGGAACCTATAGCAGATAAAGTTTCCACCGAAAATAAAACTGACAAACAGAAAAATAACATAATTCGAGGATCAGCAAATAGTGAGAATTCTGATAATTCCTTTTCAGCAGCAACAAGATATGCCTGGCTTTATGTTGGCAGAGCTAAGCTAACCACTACGGAAGAACAAGTAAAAAGTTATTTAGAAAATAAAGTTCCTGGAAGAAATTTTATAGTTGAACCTTTAGAAATAAAACAAGAAGCAAGAAGTAAAGCATTTAAAGTTGGTGTGAATTTCAACCTGCTTGAGATGGTGCAAAAAAATGAATTTTGGCCTAGTGACATTTTAGTTAAACGGTTTAGATTTTTTCGTTCCACCGGAAACTTCGAAAAATCATAATAGTTACAGTGTGTTTAATAAAAAGTGTAGGAACAACTGCTCACACAACCCATCAAATGATACTAAAAGTACTTTTAGAATAATACACTTAAATGTACAGTGCATTTCTAATAAGGTCAATATGCTAGAAATATATGCAAATAAATATAAACCAGATGTGATGTGCTTTTCGGAGACTTGGATGTCAAATGATAACTTAAGTTCGATACATATTAAGGGATATTGTAGAGCTGCTGTCTATTGCAGATCTTCTAGAATACATGGCGGTGTTGCTATTTTTATTAGAGACAATTTACAATTTAAATTAACGAATGTTAAACTGTTTTGTATTGAGATGAACTTCGAGTGTGCAGCTATAGAAACTAAATTTAATGGAAAAAATGTTATAATACTAACTATATACAGAAGCAACAAGGGCGAAGTCAACATTTTTTTAAATCAACTTGAATTTGTACTGGCAGAATTGAGTAGTAATTGTGATAAATTTATTCTATGCGGTGATTTAAATATAAACTATCTGTGTAATACTCCTGTCAGGAAAAGACTCTTTGATATTCTAGATGGATTTAATTTAATAATGAAAGCTAATCAACCTACAAGAGTAAACAATGGTCTGGACTATATTGCAGCAAATTTTGAATATGACATTAGTATAGACGACCCTAACATCTCTGACCATGCTGCCCAAATATGTGATATTGATATTGAAAAAAAAATTAACATAAAAAGACATTACTGGAGAAGGTCACTAAATGACAACAATGTAGCGCACTTCATTTCGATAATTTCTGAATTAAATTGGAACGAGATTTATGTTACTAACAATGTAGATGCAGCCTTCGAAAACTTTTGGAATCTGTTCTCATGGTGTTTTGACTTAACCTGTCCCAAAAAATTAATAATAGAAAAAAATCTGGTGCATAGAAAAAGTTGGTAAAATGATAAAATTATCTGTGATTCCGAAAATCTTAAAAACCTTTATCACTTAAGTAAAATTTCTAATGACCAAAATTTAAGGGAACACTACAAAATCATGAAAAAAATGCACATTAAAACTATCTATGATGCAAAAAAAGACTACTTTCAAAATAAACTAAACAATAAAAGTAATAGTAATCGTCAATTATGGCAAATAGTGAATCAAATTACAGAAAAAAATACAAAGAAAGGAGACGATATGTCCTTAAACTATAATGGTAATATAATTAACACCAACCCTAGTATTTCTAATTCATTTGCAGAATACTTCTCTTTGATTGCAGAACATACAGTTGAAAGTTCGAGGCTGAATCTAAATTGCAATGATTGTACAATACTTAAAGAGACTGTAAACAGTATGTACATTGCTGAAATTACTGATAATGATATCATCACGGCTATTAATGATCTAACTAATTCCAGTTCATCTGGAATTGATGAAGTTCCCAGAACATTGATAAAACTGGCACACAATTTTATTCTTAAACCACTTTCTTATATTATAAACCTGTCTCTAAAGACTGGTTTGTTCCCACAACGTTTAAAAAATAGTTTAATTAAGCCGATATTCAAAAAAGGTGATCCAATGAACATTGAAAATTATAGACCTATAGCGCTCTTATCAGTATTTTCAACAATTATTGAAAAATGTGTTAGCACTCGTATAATGAATTTTGTAACAAAATATAATTTACTTGCTCCTGAACAGCATGGTTTCAGACAGGAACACTCAACTGAAACTGCTGTACCGATTTTCATTGATTATATACTAAAGGAATTAGATAATGGAAAACATGTTGCAGGAATGTTTTTTGATCTCAGCCGTGCGTTTGATTGTGTTAATCCTGAATTTCTAAAAATTAAATTAAATGCTATAGGGATTCGTAGTAATATATGTTCTTGGATAATATCATTCATGTCAAACAGAACCATTAGAGTTAATGTAAACAATCACATGTCTCATGAATTTCCAACTACCTTAGGTGTGCCTCAGGGCTCGGTCCTAGGCCCATTACTTTTCTCGATATTTATAAACGATATGCCTCAACACTTAAACCAGGGTAAGATTATTATATATGCAGACGATACGTCATTGCAGTGTCAGCTAATGCAGTAGATGAATTGGAAATTAAAATTAATCAAATATTTAAGGAATTTGAAACCTGGTGTTACAAAAACTCTTTAGTCCTAAATGCAAATAAAACTAAATGTATTTACTTTCATAAACAGCGTATTATACCTAAACTTAGCTTAACTCTTAAAGGTGATTATGTTGAACTTTCTGAAAAAACTAGTTTCTTGGGAGTAATTATTGACCAAAATTTAAAGTGGAATTTTCATATTGATGCTCTCTGTTCCAACTTAAATAAATACTACTATTTAATTAAGACTTTAAGTAACTATCTAAATGTTAAACAGCTTCTGAACATTTATTATGCCTTGATTTATTCAAAATTAAGTTTCAATGTCATTATCTGGGGTCAAGCTTGTGACATTCAAAGAGTTTTCGTTATACAAAAAAGAATTATTAGAGCCATATTTAAATTAAAGTACAATGAGACATGCAGACCAATTTTCAAATCTAACTGCTTACTAACTGTTAGCTCTATTTATCTATTTAAAATCTTGCTTTATGTTAAAAAGAACATTTCTTCTCTTGACTGTGTCTCTGAAGTGCATCATTATGAAACTCGACAAAAAAACTTAATATATAATGACTTTTTTCAAAATTATTTGTACACTAAATCCCCACGATATGCTGGTGGTAAATTGTACAATCATTTGCCAAAAGAAATAAGGGACATAAAGAATTTTAAAAAATTTAAGCACGCCTTAAAATCATATCTTGTGAACAGATGTATTTACGATATTAATGAATATTTTATTATCTAAATTCTATATATTTTATACAACTATTTTACGTATGACGCTATTTATACTGCGTATGCAGTTTTTAATAAAGTATTATATTCTATTCTATTCTATTCTATATTTGAAATGCCTATCGGCAACCATATCTGGAAAGCCTATCGGCACCTATATTTGAAATGCCTATCGGCTTCTATATCTGAAATGCCTATCGGCACCTAATTTTAAAATGGCTATCGGCAACTATATCTGAAATGCCTATCGGCACCTATATCTGAAATGCCTATCGGCACCTATTTTTGAAATGCCTATCGGAAACTACACATGAAATGCCTATCAGCACCTATATTTGAAATGCCTATCGGCAACCATATCTGGAATGCCTATCGGCACCTATATTTGAAATGCCTATCGGCTTCTATATCTGAAATGCCTATCGACACCTATTTTTAAAATGCCAATCGGCAACTATATCTGAAATGCCTATCGGCACATATATCTAAAATGCCAATCGGCACCAATTTTTGAAATGCCTATCGGAAACTACATCTAAAATGCCTATCAGCACCTATATTTGAAATACCTATCGGCAACCATATCTGGAATGCCTATCGGCCCCTATATTTGAAATACCTATCGGCTTCTATATCTGAAATGCCTATCGGCACCTATTTTTAAAATGCCAATCGGCAACTATATCTGAAATGCCTATCGGCACCTATATCTGAAAAGCCTATCGGCATCTATTTTTGAAATGCCTATCGGAAACTACATCTAAAATGCCTATCAGCTCCTATATTTGAAATGCCTATCGGCAACCATATCTGGAATGCCTATCGGCACCTATATTTGAAATGCCTATTGTCTTCTATATTTCAAATGCCTATCGGCACCTATTTTTAAAATGGCTATCGGCAACTATATCTGAAATGCCTATCAGCACTTATATCTGAAATGCCTATCGGCACCTATTTTTGAAATGCCTATCGGAAACTACATCTGAAATGCCTATCAGCACCTATATTTGAAATGCCTATCGGCAACTATATCTGGAATGCCTATCTGCACCTATATTTGAAATGCCTATCGGCTTCTATATCTGAAATGCCTATCGGCACCTATTTTTAAAATGCCTATCGGAAACTACATCTAAAATGCCTATTAGCACCTATATTTGAAATGCCTATCGGCAACCATATCTGGAATGCCTATCGGCACCTATATTTGAAATGCCTATCGGCTTCTATATCTAAAATGCCTATCGGCACCTATTTTTGAAATGCCAATCGGCAACTATATCTGAAATGCCTATCGGCACCTATATCTGAAATGCCTATCGGCACCTATTTTTGAAATGCCTATCGGAAACTACATCTGAAATGCCTATCAGCACCTATATTTGAAATGCCTATCGGCAACCATATCTGAAATGCCTATCGACACCTATATTTGAAATACCTATCGGCTTCTATATCTGAAATGCCTATCGGCACCTATTTTTAAAATGCCAATCGGCAACTATATCTGAAATGCCTATCGGCACCTATATCTGAAATGCCTATCGGCACCAATTTTTGAAATGCCTATCGGAAACTACATCTGAAATGCCTATCAGCACCTATATTTGAAATGCCTATCGGCAACCATATCTGGAATGCCTATCGGCACCTATATTTGAAATGCCTATCGGCTTCTATATCTGAAATGCCTATCGGCACCTATTTTTAAAATGCCAATCGGCAACTATATCTGAAATGCCTATTGGCACCTATATCTGAAATGCCTATCGGCACCTATTTTTGAAATGCCTATCGGAAACTACATCTGAAATGCCTATCAGCACCTATATTTGAAATGCCTATCGGCAACCATATCTGGAATGCCTATCGGCACCTATATTTGAAATGCCTATCGCCTTCTATATCTGAAATGCCTATCGACACCTATTTTTAAAATGCCAATTGGCAACTATATCTGAAATGCCTATCGGCACCTATATCTGAAATGCCTATCGGTACCTATTTTCAAAATGCCTATCGGAAACTACATCTGAAATGCGTATCAGCACTTATATTTGAAATGCCTATCGGCAACCATATCTGGAATGCTTATCGGCACCTATATTTGAAATGCCTATCGGCTTCTATATCTGGAATGCCTATCGGCACCTATTTTTAAAATGCCAATAGGCAACTATATCTGAAATGCCATTCGGCATTTATATCTGAAATGCCTATCGACAGCTATATTTGAAATGCCTATTGGCACCTATATTTTAAATGCCTATCGGCAACTATATCTGATATGCCTATCGGCACCTATATCTGAAATGCCTATCGGCACCTATTTTTGAAATGCCTATCGGAAACTACATCTAAAATGCCTATCGGCACCTATTTTTAAAATGCCAATCGGCAACTATATCTGAAATGCCTATCGGCACCTATATCTGAAATGCCTATCGGCACCTATTTTTGAAATGCCTATCGGAAACTACATCTGAAATGCCTATCAGCACCTATATTTGAAATGCCTATCGGCAACCATATCTGAAATGCCTATCGGCACCTATATTTGAAATGCCTATCGGCTTCTATATCTGAAATGCCTATCGGCACCTATTTTTAAAATGCCAATCGGCAACTATATCTGAAATGCCTATCGGCACCTATATCTGAAATGCCTATCGGCACCTATTTTTGAAATGCCTATCGGAAACTACATCTGAAATGCCTATCAGCACCTATATTTGAAATGCCTATCGGCAACCATATCTGGAATACCTATTGGCACCTATATTTGAAATGCCTATCGGCTTCTATATCTGAAATGCCTATCGGCACCTATTTTTAAAATGCCAATCGGCAACTATATCTGAAATGCCTTTCGGCACCTATATCTGAAATGCCTATCGGCACCTATTTTTGAAATGCCTATCGTCAACCATATCTGAAATGCCTATCGACACCTATATTTGAAATACCTATCGGCTTCTATATCTGAAATGCCTATCGGCACCTATTTTTGAAATGCCAATCGGTAACTATATCTGAAATGCCTATCGGCACCTATATCCGAAATGCCTATCGGCACCAATTTTTGAAATGCCTATCGGAAAATACATCTGAAATGCCTAGCAGCACTTATATTTGAAATGCCTATCGGCAACCATATCTGGAATGCCTATCGGCACCTATTTTTGAAATGCCTATCGGAAACTACATCTGAAATGCCTATCAGCACCTATATTTGAAATGCCTATCGGCAACTAAATCTGGAATGCCTATCGGCACCTATATTTGGAATGCCTATCGGCTTCTATATCTGAAATGCCTATGGACACCTATTTTTAAAATGGCTATCGACAACTATATCTGAAATGCCTATCGGCACCTATATCTGAAATGCCTATCGGCACCTATTTTTGAAATGCCTATCGGAAACTACATCTGAAATGCCTATCAGCACCTATATTTGAAATGCCTATCGGCAACCATATCTGGAGTGCCTATCGTCACCTATATTTGAAATGCCTATCGGCTTCTTTATTTGAAATGCCTATCAGCACCTATATTTGAAATGCCTATCGGAAACTATCGGCAACCATATCTGGAATGCCTATCGGCACCTATATTTGAAATGCCTATCGGCTTCTATATCTGAAATGCCTATCGGCACCTATTTTTAAAATGACTATCGGCAACTATATCTGAAATGCCTAACGGCACCTATATCTGAAATGCCTATCGGCACATATTTTTAAAATGCCTATCGGAAACTACTTCTGAAATGCCTATCAGCACCTATATTTAAAATGCCTATCGGCAACCATATCTGGAATGCCTATCGGCACCTATATTTGAAATGCCTATCGGCTTCTATATCTGAAATGCCTATCGGCACCTATTTTTAAAATGCCAATCGGCAACTATATCTGAAATGCCTATCGGCACCTATATCTGAAATGCCTATCGGCACCTATTTTTGAAATGCCTATCGGAAACTACATCTGAAATGCCTATCAGCACCTATATTTGAAATCCCTATCGGCAACCATATTTGGAATGCCTATCGGCACCTATATTTGAAATGCCTATCGGCTTCTATACCTGAAATGCCTAGCGGCACCTGTTTTTAAAATGCCAATCGGCAACTATATCTGAAATGCCTATCGGCACCTATATCTGAAATGCCTATCGGCATCAATTTTTGAAATGCCTATCGAAAACTACATCTAAAATGCCTATCAGCACCTATATTTGAAATGCCTATCGGCAACCATATCTGGAATGCCTGTCGGCACCTGTATTTGAAATGCCTATCGGCTTCTATATCTGAAATGCCTAGCGGCACCTATTTTTAAAATGCCAATCGGCAACTATATCTGAAGTGCCTATCGGCACCTATATCTGAAATGCCTATCGGCTCCTATTTTTGAAACGTCTTTCGCAAACTACATCTGAAATGCCTATCTGCACCTATATTTGAAATGCCTATCGGCAACCACATCAGAAATGCCTATCGGCACCTATATCTGAAATGCCAATCGGCAACTATATCTGAAATGCCTATCGGCACCTATATCTGAAATGCCTATCGGCACCTATTTTTGAAATGCCTATCGGGAACTACATCTGAAATGCCTATCAGCACCTATATTTAAAATGCCTATCGGCAACCATATCTGAAATGCCTATCGACACCTATATTTGAAATACCTATCGGCTTCTATATCTGAAATGCCTATCGGCGCCTATTTTTAAAATGCTAATCGGCAACTATATCTGAAATGCCTATCGGCACCTATATCTGAAATGCCTATCGGCACCTATTTTTGAAACGTCTTTCGCAAACTACATCTGAAATGCCTATCTGCTCCTTTATTTGAAATGCCTATAGGCAACCATATCTGAAATGCCTATCGGCACCTATATTTGAAATACCTATCGGCTCCTATATCTGAAATGCCTATCGCACCTGTTTTTAAAATGCCAATTGGCAACTATATCTGAAATGCCTATCGGCACCTATATCTGAAATGCCTATCGGCACCTATATCTGAAATGCCTATCGGCACTTATTTTTGAAATGTCTTTCGCAAACTACATCTGAAATGCCTATCTGCTCCTTTATTTGAAATGCCTATAGGCAACCATATCTGAAATGCCTATCGACACCTATATTTGAAATACCTATCGGCTTCTATATCTGAAATGCCTATCGGCACCTGTTTTTAAAATGCCAATCGGCAACTATATCTGAAATGCCTATCGGCACCTATATCTGAAATGCCTATCGGTACCTATGTCTGAAATGCCTATCGGCACCTATTTTTGAAATGTCTTTCGCAAACTACATCTAAAATGCCTATCTGCTCCTATATTTAAAATACCTATCGGCAACCATATCTGAAATGCCTATCGACACCTATATTTGAAATACCTATCGGCTTCTATATCTGAAATGCCTATCGGCACCTGTTTTTTAAATGCCAATCGGCAACTATATCTGAAATGCCTATCGGCACCTATATCTGAAATGCCTATCGGCATCAATTTTTGAAATGCCTATAGGAAACTACATCTAAAATGCCTATCAGCACCTATATTTGAAATGCCTATCGGCAACCATATCTGGAATGCCTATCGGCACCTATATTTGAAATGCCTATCGGCTTCTAGATCTGAAATGCCTATCGGCACCTATTTTTAAAATGGCTATCGGCAACTATATCTGAAATGCCTATCGGCATTTATATCTGAAATGCCTATCGGCACCTATTTTTCAAATGCCTATCGGAAACTACATCTGAAATGCCTATCAGCACCTATATTTGAAATGCCTATCGGCAACCACATCAGAAATGCCTATCGACACCTATATCTGAAATGCCATTCGGCATTTATATCTGAAATGCCTATCGACACCTATATTTGAAATGCCTATCGGCACCTATATTTTAAAAACCTATCGGCAACTATATCTGAAATGCCTATCGGCATTTATATCTGAAATGCCTATCGGCACCTATTTTTGAAATGCCTATCGGAAACTACATCTGAAATGCCTATCAGCACCTATATTTGATATGCCTATCGGCAACCATATCTTGAATGCCTATCGGCACCTATATTTGAAATGCCTATCGGCTTCTATATCTGAAATGCCTAGCGGCACCTATTTTTAAAATACCAATCGGCAACTATATCTGAAATGCCTTTTGGCACCTATATCTGAAATGCCTATCGGCACCTATTTTTGAAATGCCTATCGGGAACTACATCTGAAATGCCTATCAGCACCTATATTTGAAATGCCTATTGGCAACCATATCTGAAATGCCTATCGACACCTATATTTGAAATACCTATCGGCTTCTATATCTGAAATGCCTATCGGCGCCTATTTTTAAAATGCTAATCGGCAACTATATCTGAAATGCCTATCGGCACCTATATCTGAGATGCCTATCGGCACCTATTTTTGAAATGTCTTTCGCAAACTACATCTGAAATGCCTATCTGCTCCTTTATTTGAAATGCCCATAGGCAACCATATCTGAAATGCCTATCGACACCTTTATTTGAAATACCTATCGGCTCCTATATCTGAAATGCCTATCGGCACCTGTTTTTAAAATGCCAATCGGCAACTATATCTGAAATGCCTATCGGCACCTATATCTGAAATGCCTTTTGGAACCTATATCTGAAATGCCTATCGGCACCTATTTTTGAAATGTCTTTCGCAAACTACATCTGAAATGCCTATCTGCTCCTTTATTTGAAATGCCTATAGGCAAACATATCTGAAATGCCTATCGACACCTATATTTGAAATACCTATCGGCTTCTATATCTGAAATGCCTATCGGCACCTGTTTTTAAAATGCCAATCGGCAACTATATCTGAAATGCCTATCAGCACCTATATTTGAAATGCCTATCGGCAACCATATCTGGAATGCCTATCGGCACCTATATTTGAAATGCCTATCGGCTTCTATATCTGAAATGCCTATCGACACCTATTTTAAAAAATGCCAATTGGCAACTATATCTGAAATGCCTATGGGCACCTATATCTGAAATGCCTATAGGTACCTATTTTTGAAATGCCTATCGGAAACTACATCTGAAATGCCTATCAGCACTTATATTTGAAATGCCTATCGGCAACCATATCTGAAATGCCTATCGGCACCTATATTTGAAATGCCTATCGGCTTCTATATCTGAAATGCCTATCGGCACCTATTTTTAAAATGCCAATCGGCAACTATATCTGAAATGCCTATCGGCACCTATATCTGAAATGCCTATCGGCACCTATTTTTGAAATGTCTTTCGGAAACTACATCTGAAATGCCTATCTGCTCCTATATTTGAAATGCCTATCGGCAACCATATCTGGAATGCCTATCGGCACCTATATTTGAAATGCCTATTGGCTTCTATATTTCAAATGCCTATCGGCACCTATTTTTAAAATGGCTATCGGCAACTATATCTGAAATGCCTATCAGCACCTATATTTGAAATGCCTATCGGCAACTATATCCGGAATGCCTATCTGCAGCTATATTTGAAATGCCTATCGGCTTCTATATCTGAAATGCCTATCGGCACCTATTTTTAAAATGCCTATCGGAAACTACATCTGAAATGCCTATTAGCACCTATATTTGAAATGCCTATCGGCAACCATATCTGAAATGCCTATCGGCACCTATATTTGAAATGCCTATCGGCTTCTATATCTAAAATGCCTATTGGCACCTATTTTTTAAATGGCTATCGGCAACTATATCTGAAATGCCTATCGGCACCTATATCTAAAATGCCTATCGGCACCAATTTTTGAAATGCCTATCGGAAACTACATCTGAAATGCCTATCAGCACCTATATTTGAAATGCCTATCGGCAACCATATCTGGAATGCCTATCGGCACCTATATTTGAAATGCTTATCGGCTTCTATATCTGAAATGCCTATCGGCACCTATTTTTAAAATGCCAATCGGCAACTATATCTGAAATGCCTATCGGCACCTATTTTTGAAATGCCTATCGGAAACTACATCTGAAATGCCTATCAGCACCAATATTTGAAATGCCTATCGGCAAACATATCTGAAATGCCTATCGACACCTATATTTGAAATACCTATCGGCTTCTATATCTGAAATGCCTATCGGCACCTATTTTTAAAATGCCAATCGGCAATTATATCTGAAATGCCTATCGGCACCTATATCTGAAATGCCTATCGGCACCAATTTTTGAAATGCCTATCGAAAACTACATCTGAAATGCCTATCAGCGCCTATATTTGAAATGGCTATCGTCAACCATATCTGGAATACCTGTCGGCACCTATATTTGAAATGCCTATCGGCTTCAATATCTGAAATGCCTATCGGCACCTATTTTTAAAATGCCAATCGGCAACTATATCTGAAATGCCTATTGGCACCTATATCTGAAATGCCTATCGGCACCTATTTTTGAAATGCCTATCGGTAACTACATCTGAAATGCCTATCAGCACCTATATTTGAAATGCCTATCGGCAACCATATCTGGAATGCCTATCGGCACCTATATTTGAAATGCCTATCGCCTTCTATATCTGAAATGCCTATCGACACCTATTTTTAAAATGCCAATTGGCAACTATATCTGAAATGCCTATCGGCACCTATATCTGAAATGCCTATCGGTACCTATTTTCAAAATGCCTATCGGAAACTACATCTGAAATGCGTATCAGCACTTATATTTGAAATGCCTATCGGCAACCATAACTGGAATGCTTATCGGCACCTATATTTGAAATGCCTATCGGCTTCTATATCTGAAATGCCTATCGGCACCTATTTTTAAAATGCCAATCGGCAACTATATCTGAAATGCCATTCGGCATTTATATCTGAAATGCCTATCGACAGCTATATTTGAAATGCCTATTGGCACCTATATTTTAAATGCCTATCGGCAACTATATCTGATATGCCTATCGGCACCTATATCTGAAATGCCTATCGGCACCTATTTTTGAAATGCCTATCGGAAACTACTTCTAAAATGCCTATCGGCACCTATTTTTAAAATGCCAATCGGCAACTATATCTGAAATGCCTATCGGCACCTATATCTGAAATGCCTATCGGCACCTATTTTTGAAATGCCTATCGGGAACTACATCTGAAATGCCTATCAGCACCTATATTTGAAATGCCTATCGGCAACCATATCTGAAATGCCTATCGGCACCTATATTTGAAATGCCTATCGGCTTCTATATCTGAAATGCCTATCGGCACCTATTTTTAAAATGCCAATTGGCAACTATATCTGAAATGCCTATCGGCACCTATATCTGAAATGCCTATCGGCACCTATTTTTGAAATGCCTATCGGAAACTACATCTGAAATGCCTATCAGCACCTATATTTGAAATGCCTATCGGCAACCATATCTGGAATACCTATTGGCACCTATATTTGAAATGCCTATCGGCTTCTATATCTGAAATGCCTATCGGCACCTATTTTTAAAATGCCAATCGGCAACTATATCTGAAATCCCTATCGGCACCTATATCTGAAATGCCTATCGGCACCTATTTTTGAAATGCCTATCGGAAACTACATCTGATTTGCCTATCAGCACCTATATTTGAAATGCCTATCGTCAACCATATCTGAAATGCCTATCGACACCTATATTTGAAATACCTATCGGCTTCTATATCTGAAATGCCTATCGGCACCTATTTTTGAAATGCCAATCGGTAACTATATCTGAAATGCCTGTCGGCACCTATATCCGAAATGCCTATCGGCACCAATTTTTGAAATACCTATCGGAAAATACATCTGAAATGCCTAGCAGCACTTATATTTGAAATGCCTATCGGCAACCATATCTGGAATGCCTATCGGCACCTATTTTTGAAATGCCTATCGGAAACTACATCTGAAATGCCTATCAGCACCTATATTTGAAATGCCTATCGGCAACCAAATCTGGAATGCCTATCGGCACCTATATTTGGAATGCCTATCGGCTTCTATATCTGAAATGCCTATGGACACCTATTTTTAAAATGGCTATCGACAACTATATCTGAAATGCCTATAGGCACCTATATCTGAAATGCCTATCGGCACCTATTTTTGAAATGCCTATCGGAAACTACATCTGAAATGCCTATCAGCACCTATATTTGAAATGCCTATCGGCAACCATATCTGGAGTGCCTATCGTCTTCTATATTTGAAATGCCTATCGGCTTCTATATTTGAAATGCCTATCGGCACCTATTTTTAAAATGCCTATCGGAAACTATCGGCAACCATATCTGGAATGCCTATCGGCACCTATATTTGAAATGCCTATCGGCTTCTATATCTGAAATGCCTATCGGCACCTATTTTTAAAATGACTATCGGCAACTATATCTGAAATGCCTAACGGCACCTATATCTGAAATGCCTATCGGCACATATTTTTAAAATGCCTATCGGAAACTACTTCTGAAATGCCTATCAGCACCTATATTTAAAATGCCTATCGGCAACCATATCTGGAATGCCTATCGGCACCTATATTTGAAATGCCTATCGGCTTTTATATCTGAAATGCCTATCAGCACCTATTTTTAAAATGCCAATCGGCAACTATATCTGAAATGCCTATCGGCACCTATATCTGAAATGCCTATCGGCACCTATTTTTGAAATGCCTATCGGAAACTACAACTGAAATGCCTATCAGCACCTATATTTGAAATCCCTATCGGCAACCATATTTGGAATGCCTATCGGCACCTATATTTGAAATGCCTATCGGCTTCTATACCTGAAATGCCTAGCGGCACCTGTTTTTAAAATGCCAATCGGCAACTATATCTGAAATGCCTATCGGCACCTATATCTGAAATGCCTATCGGCATCAATTTTTGAAATGCCTATCGAAAACTACATCTAAAATGCCTATCAGCACCTATATTTGAAATGGCTATCGGCAACCATATCTGGAATGCCTGTCGGCACCTGTATTTGAAATGCCTATCGGCTTCTATATCTGAAATGCCTAGCGGCACCTATTTTTAAAATGCCAATCGGCAACTATATCTGAAGTGCCTATCGGCACCTATATCTGAAATGCCTATCGGCTCCTATTTTTGAAACGTCTTTCGCAAACTACATCTGAAATGCCTATCTGCACCTATATTTGAAATGCCTATCGGCAACCACATCAGAAATGCCTATCGGCACCTATATCTGAAATGCCAATCGGCAACTATATCTGAAATGCCTATCGGCACCTATATCTGAAATGCCTATCGGCACCTATTTTTGAAATGCCTATCGGGAACTACATCTGAAATGCCTATCAGCACCTATATTTAAAATGCCTATCGGCAACCATATCTGAAATGCCTATCGACACCTATATTTGAAATACCTATCGGCTTCTATATCTGAAATGCCTATCGGCGCCTATTTTTAAAATGCTAATCGGCAACTATATCTGAAATGCCTATCGGCACCTATATCTGAAATGCCTATCGGCACCTATTTTTGAAACGTCTTTCGCAAACTACATCTGAAATGCCTATCTGCTCCTTTATTTGAAATGCCTATAGGCAACCATATCTGAAATGCCTATCGACACCTATATTTGAAATACCTATCGGCTCCTATATCTGAAATGCCTATCGGCACCTGTTTTTAAAATGCCAATCGGCAACTATATCTGAAATGCCTATCGGCACCTATATCTGAAATGCCTATCGGCACCTAT
The DNA here is from genome assembly GCA_034508555.1 of Venustoraphidia nigricollis. Lineage (NCBI taxonomy): Eukaryota > Metazoa > Arthropoda > Insecta > Raphidioptera > Raphidiidae > Venustoraphidia > Venustoraphidia nigricollis. The sequence goes on along the minus strand of JAVRKA010000131.1, from coordinate 734,175 downwards.
ATCTGAAATGCCTATCGGCACTTATTTTTGAAATGTCTTTCGCAAACTACATCTGAAATGCCTATCTGCTCCTTTATTTGAAATGCCTATAGGCAACCATATCTGAAATGCCTATCGACACCTATATTTGAAATACCTATCGGCTTCTATATCTGAAATGCCTATCGGCACCTGTTTTTAAAATGCCAATCGGCAACTATATCTGAAATGCCTATCGGCACCTATATCTGATATGCCTATCGGTACCTATGTCTGAAATGCCTATCGGCACCTATTTTTGAAATGTCTTTCGCAAACTACATCTAAAATGCCTATCTGCTCCTATATTTAAAATACCTATCGGCAACCATATCTGAAATGCCTATCGACACCTATATTTGAAATACCTATCGGCTTCTATATCTGAAATGCCTATCGGCACCTGTTTTTTAAATGCCAATCGGCAACTATATCTGAAATGCCTATCGGCACCTATATCTGAAATGCCTATCGGCATCAATTTTTGAAATGCCTATAGGAAACTACATCTAAAATGCCTATCAGCACCTATATTTGAAATGCCTATCGGCAACCATATCTGGAATGCCTATCGGCACCTATATTTGAAATGCCTATCGGCTTCTATATCTGAAATGCCTAGCGGCACCTATTTTTTATTTTTAAAATGCCAATCGGCAACTATATCTGAAGTGCCTATCAGCACCTATATCTGAAATGCCTATCGGCACCTATTTTTGAAATGGCTATCGAAAACTACATCTGAAATGCCTATCAGCACCTATATTTGAACTGCTTATCGGCAACCACATCAGAAATGCCTATCGGCACCTATATCTGAAATGCCTTTCGGCATGTATATCTGAAATGCCTATCGACACCTTTATTTGAAATGCCTATCGGCACCTATATTTTAAATGCCTATCGGCACCTATATCTGAAATGCCTATCGGCACCTATTTTTGAAATGCCTATCGGAAACTACATCTGAAATGCCTATCAGCACCAATATTTGAAATGCCTATCGGCAACCATATCTGAAATGCCTATCGACACCTATATTTGAAATACCTATCGGCTTCTATATCTGAAATGCCTATCGGCACCTATTTTTAAAATGCCAATTGGTAACTATATCTGAAATGCTTATCGGCACCTATATCTGAAATGCCTATCGGCACCAATTTTTGAAATGCCTATCGGAAACTAAATCTGATATGCCTATCAGCACCTATATTTGAAATGCCTATCGGCAACCATATCTGGAATGCTTATCGGCATCTATATTTGAAATGCCTATCGGCTTCTATATCTGAAATGCCTATCGGCACCTATTTCTAAAATGCCAATCGGCAACTATATCTGAAATGCCTATCGGCACCTATATCTGAAATGCCTATCGGCAACTATTTTTGAAATGCCTATCGGAAACTACATCTGAAATGCCTATCAGCACCTATATTTGAAATGCCTATCGGCAACCATATCTGGAATGCCTATCGGCACTTATATTTGAAATGCCTATCGGCTTCTATATCTGAAATGCCTATCGGCACCTATTTTTAAAATGTCAATCGGCAACTATATCTGAAATGCCTATCGGCACCTATATCTGAAATGCCTATCGGCACCTATTTTTGAAATGCCTATCGGAAACTACATCTGAAATGCCTATCAGCACCAATATTTGAAATGCCTATCGGCAACCATATCTGAAATGCCTATCGACACCTATATTTGAAATACCTATCGGCTTCTATATCTGAAATGCCTATCAGCACCTATTTTTAAAATGCCAATCGGCAACTATATCTGAAATGCCTATCGGCACCTATATCTGAAATGCCTATCGGCACCAATTTTTGAAATGCCTATCGAAAACTACATCTGAAATGCCTATCAGCACCTATATTTGAAATGCCTATCGTCAACCATATCTGGAATGCCTGTCGGCACCTATATTTGAAATGCCTATCGGCTTCAATATCTGAAATGCCTATCGGCACCTATTTTTAAAATGCCAATCGGCAACTATATCTGGAATGCCTATTGGCACCTATATCTGAAATGCCTATCGGCACCTATTTTTGAAATGCCTATCGGAAACTACATCTGAAATGCCTATCAGCACCTATATTTGAAAGGCCTATCGGCTTCTATATCTGAAATGCCTATCGGCACCTATTTTTAAAATGCCAATCGGCAACTATATCTGAAATGCCTATCGGCACCTATATCTGAAATGCCTATCGGCACCTATTTTTGAAATGCCTATCAGAAACTACATCTGAAATGCCTATCAGCACCTATATTTGAAATGCCTATCGTCAACCATATCTGAAATGCCTATCGACACCTATTTTTAAAATACCTATTGGCTTCTATATCTGAAATGCCTATCGGCACCTATTTTCAAAATGCCAATCGGCAACTATATCTGAAATGCCTATCGGCACCTATTTTTGAAATGTCTTTCGGAAACTACATCTGAAATGCCTATCTGCTCCTATATTTGAAATGCCTATCGGCAACCATATCTAAAATCCCTATCGACCCCTATATTTGAAATACCTATCGGCTTCTATATCTGAAATGCCTATCGGCACCTGTTTTTAAAATGCCAATCGGCAACTATATCTGAAATGCCTATCGGCACCTATATCTGAAATGCCTATCGGCATCAATTTTTGAAATGCCTATCGGAAACTACATCTAAAATGCCTATCAGCACCTATATTTGAAATGCCTATCGGCAACCATATCTGGAATGCCCATCGGCACCTATATTTGAAATGCCTATCGGCTTCTATATCTGAAATGCCTATCGGCACCTATTTTTAAAATGCCAATTGGCAACTATATCTGAAATGCCTATCGGCATCATTATCTGAAATGCCTATCGGCACCTATTTTTGAAATGCCTATCGGAAACTACATCTGAAATGCCTATCAGCACCTATATTTGAAATGCCTATCGGCAACCATATCTGGAATGCATATTGGCACCTATATTTGAAATGCCTATCGGCTTCTATATCTGAAATGCCTATCAGCACCTATTTTTAAAATGCCAATCGGCAACTATATCTGAAATGCCTACCGGCACCTATATCTGAAATGCCTATCGGCACCTATTTTTGAAATGCCTATCGGAAACTACATCTGAAATGCCTATCAGCACCTATATTTGAAATGCCTATCGTCAAACATATCTGAAATGCCTATTGACACCTATTTTTGAAATACCTATTGGCTTCTATATCTGAAATGCCTATCGGCACCTATTTTTAAAATGCCAATCGGTAACTATATCTGAAATGCCTATCGGCACCTATATCTGAAATGCCTATCGGCACCAATTTATGAAATGCCTATCGGAAAAAATACATCTGGAATGCCTATCAGCACCTATATTTAAAATGCCTATCGGCAACCATATCTGGAATGCCTATCGGCACCTATATCTGAAATGCTTATCGGCACCTATTTTTAAAATGCCTATCGGAAACTACATCTGAAATGCCTATCAGCACCTATATTTGAAATGCCTATCGGCAACCATATCTGGAATGCCTATCGGCACCTATATTTGAAATGCCTATCGGCTTCTATATCTGAAATGCCTAGCGGCACCTATATTTGAAATGCCTATCGGAAACTACATCTGAAATGCCTATCAGCACTTATATTTGAAATGCCTATCGGCAACCATATCTGGAATGCCTATCGGCACCTATAATTGAAATGCCTATCGGCTTATATATCTGAAATGCCTATCGGCACCTATTTTTAAAATGCTAATCGGTAACTATATCTGAAATGCCTATCGGTACCTATATCTGAAATGCCTATCGGCACCTATTTTTGAAATGTCTTTCGGAAACTACATCTGAAATGCCTATCTGCTCCTATATTTAAAATGCCTATCGGCAACCAAATCTGAAATGCCTATCGACACCTATATTTGAAATACCTATCGGCTTCTATATCTGAAATGCCTATCGGCACCTGTTTTTTAAATGCCAATCGCCAACTATATCTGAAATGCCTATAGGCACCTATATCTGAAATGCCTATAGGCATCAATTTTCGAAATGCCTATCGGAAACTACATCTAAAATGCCTATCAGCACCTATATTTGAAATGCCTATCGGCAACCATATAAGGAATGCCTATCGGCACCTATATTTGAGATGCCTATCGGCTTCTATATCTGAAATGCCTAGCGGCACCTATTTTTTATTTTTAAAATGTTAATCGGCAACTATATCTGAAGTGCCTATCAGCACCTATATCTGAAATGCCTATCGGCACCTATTTTTGAAATGTCTTTCGGAAACTACATCTGAAATGCCTATCTGCTCCTATATTTAAAATGCCTATCGGCAACCATATCTGAAATGCCTATCGACCCCTATATTTGAAATACCTATCGGCTTCTATATCTGAAATGCCTATCGGCACCTGTTTTTAAAATGGCAATCGGTAACTATATCTGAAATGCCTATCGGCACCTATATCTGAAATGCCTATCGGCACCAATTTTTGAAATGCCTATCGGAAACAACATCTGAAATGCCTATCAGCACCTATATTTGAAATGCCTATCGGCAACCATATCTGGAATGCTCATCGGCATCTATATTTGAAATGCCTATCGGCTTCTATATCTGAAATGCCTATCGGCACCTATTTCTAAAATGCCAATCGGCAACTATATCTGAAATGCCTATCGGCACCTATATCTGAAATGCCTATCGGCAACTATTTTTGAAATGCCTATCGGAAACTACATCTGAAATGCCTATCAGCACCTATATTTGAAATGCCTATCGGCAACCATATCTGGAATGCCTATCGGCACCTATATTTGAAATGCCTATCGGCTTCTATATCTGATTTTCCTATCGGCACCTATTTTTAAAATGCCAATCGGCAACTATATCTGAAATGTCTATCGGCACCTATATCTGAAATGCCTATCGGCACCTATTTATGAAATGCCTATCGGAAACTACATCTGAAATGCCTATCAGCAAATATATTTGAAATGCCTATCGGCAACCATATCTGGAATGCCTATCGGCACCTATATTTGAAATGCCTATCGGCTTCTATATCTGAAATGCCTATCGGCACCTATTTTTAAAATGCCAATCGGCAACTATATCTGTAATGCCTATCGGCACCTATATCTGAAATGCCTATCGGCACCTATTTTTGAAATGCCTATCGGAAACTACATCTGAAATGCCTATCAGCACCAATATTTGAAATGCCTATCGGCAACCATATCTGAAATGCCTATCGACACCTATATTTGAAATACCTATTGGCTTCTATATCTGAAATGCCTATCGGAACCAATTTAAAAATGCCAATCGGCAACTATATCTGAAATGCCTATCGGCACCAGATCTGAAATGCCTATCGGCACCAATTTTTGAAATGCCTATCGGAAACTACATCTGAAATGCCTATCAGCACTTATATTTGAAATGCCTATCGGCAACCATATCTGGAATGCCTATCGGCACCTATATTTGAAATGCCTATCGGCTTCTATATCTGAAATGCCTATCAGCACCTATTTTTAAAATGCCAATCGGCAACTATATCTGAAATGCCTATCGGCACCTATATCTGAAATGCCTATCGGCACCTATTTTTGAAATGTCTTTCGGAAACTACATCTGAAATGCCTATCTGCTCCTATATTTGAAATGCCTATCGGCAACCATATCTGAAATGCCTATCGACCCCTATATTTGAAATACCTATCGGCTTCTATATCTGAAATGCCTATCGGCACCTGTTTTTAAAATGCCAATCGGCAACTATATCTGAAATGCCTATCGGCACCTATATCTGAAATGCCTATCGGCATCAATTTTTGAAATGCCTATCGAAAACTACATCTAAAATGCCTATCAGCACCTATATTTGAAATGCCTATCGGCAACCATATCTGGAATGCCTATCGGCACCTATATTTGAAATGCCTATCGGCTTCTATATCTGAAATGCCTATCGGCACCTATTTTTAAAATGCCAATTGGCAACTATATCTGAAATGCCTATCGGCACCTATATCTGAAATGCCTATCGGCACCTATTTTTGAAATGCCTATCGGAAACTACATCTGAAATGCCTATCAGCACCTATATTTAAAATGCCTATCGTCAACCATATCTGAAATGCCTATCGACACCTATATTTGAAATACCTATCGGCTTCTATATCTAAAATGCCTATCGGCACCTATTTTTGAAATGCCAATCGGTAACTATATCTGAAATGCCTGTCGGCACCTATATCTGAAATGCCTATCGGCACCAATTTTTGAAATGCCTATCGGAAAATACATCTGGAATGCCTATCAGCACTTATATTTGAAATGCCTATCGGCAACCATATCTGGAATGCCTATCGGCACCTATATTTGAAATGCCTATCGGCTTCTATATCTGAAATGCCTATCGACACCTATTTTTAAAATGCCAATCGGCAACTATATCTGAAATGCCTATCGGCACCTATATCTGAAATGCCTATCGGCACCTATTTTTGAAATGCCTATCGGAAACTACATCTGAAATGCCTATCAGCACCTATATTTGAAATGCCTATCGGCAACCATATCTGAAATGCCTATCGACACCTATATTTGAAATACCTATCGGCTTCTATATCTGAAATGCCTATCGGCACCTGTTTTTAAAATGCCAATCGGCAACTATATCTGAAATGCCTATCGGCACCTATATCTGAAATGCCTATCAGCACCAATTTTTGAAATGCCTATCGGAAAATACATCTGGAATGCCTATCAGCACCTTAATTTGAAATGCCTATCGGCAACCATATCTGGAATGCCTATCGTCACCTATTTTTGAAATGCCTATAGGCTTCTATATCTGAAATGCCTATCGGCACCTATTTTTAAAATGGCTATCGGCAACTATATCTGAAATGCCTATCGGCACCTATATCTAAAATGCCTATCGGCACCTATTTTTGAAATGCCTATCGGAAACTACATCTGAAATGCCTATCAGCACCTATATTTGAAATGCCTATCGGCAACCATATCTGGAGTGCCTATCGTCACCTATATTTGAAATGCCTATCGGCTTCTATATCTGAAATGCCTATCGGCACCTATTTTTAAAATGCCTATCGGAAACTATCGGCAACCATATCTGGAATGCCTATCGGCACCTATATTTGAAATGCCTATCGGCTTCTATATATGAAATGCTTATCGGCACCTATTTTTAAAATGGCTATCGGCAACTATATCTGAAATGCCTAACGGCACCTATATCTGAAATGCCTATCGGCACCTATTTTTGAAATGCCTATCGGAAACTACTTCTGAAATGCCTATTAGCACCTATATTTAAAATGCCTATCGGCAACCATATCTGGAATGCCTATCGGCACCTATATTTGAAATGCCTATCGGCTTTTATATCTGATATGCCTATCGGCACCTATTTTTAAAATGCCAATCGGCAACTATATCTGAAATGCCTATCGGCACTTATATCTGAAATGCCTATCGGCACCTATTTTTGAAATGCCTATCGGAAACTACAACTGAAATGCCAATCAGCACCTATATTTGAAATCCCTATCGGCAACCATATTTGGAATGCCTATCGGCACCTATATTTGAAATGCCTATCGGCTTCTATACCTGAAATGCCTAGCGGCACCTGTTTTTAAAATGCCAATCGGCAACTATATCTGAAATGCCTATCGGCACCTATATCTGAAATGCCTATCGGCATCAATTTTTGAAATGCCTATCGAAAACTACATCTAAAATGCCTATCAGCACATATATTTGAAATGCCTATCGTCAACCATATCTGGAATGCCTGTCGGCACCTATATTTGATATGCCTATCGGCTTCTATATCTGAAATGCCTATCGGCACCTATTTTTAAAATGCCAATCGGCAACTATATCTGAAATGCCTATTGGCACCTATATCTGAAATGCCTATCGGCACCTATTTTTGAAATGCCTATCGGTAACTACATCTGAAATGCCTATCAGCACCTATATTTGAAATGCCTATCGGTAACCATATCTGGAATGCCTATCGGCACCTATTTTGAAATGCCTATCGCCTTCTATATCTGAAATGCCTATTGACACCTATTTTTAAAATGCCAATTGGCAACTATATCTGAAATGCCTATCGGCACCTATAACTGAAATGCCTATCGGTACCTATTTTTGAAATGCCTATCGGAAACTACATCTGAAATGCCTATCAGCACTTATATTTGAAATGCCTATCGGCAACCATATCTGGAATGCCTATCGGCACCTATATTTGAAATGCCTATCGGCTTCTATATCTGAAATGCCTATCGGCACCTATTTTTAAAATGCCAATCGGCAACTATATCTGAAATACCTATCGGCACCTATATCTGAAATGCCTATCGGCACCTATTTTTGAAATGTCTTTCGGAAACTACATCTGAAATGCCTATCTGCTCCTATATTTGAAATGCCTATCGGCAACCATATCTGAAATGCCTATCGACCCCTATATTCGAAATACCTATCGGCTTCTATATCTGAAATGCCTATCGGCACCTGTTTTTAAAATGCCAATCGGCAACTATATCTGAAATGCCTATCGGCACCTATATCTGAAATGCCTATCGGCATCAATTTTTGAAATGCCTATCGAAAACTACATCTAAAATGCCTATCAGCACCTATATTTGAAATGCCTATCGGCAACCATATCTGGAATGCCTATCGGCACCTATATTTGAAATGCCTATCGGCTTCTATATCTGAAATGCCTATCGGCACCTATTTTTAAAATGCCAATTGGTAACTATATCTGAAATGCCTATCGGCACCTATATCTGAAATGCCTATCGGCACCTATTTTTGAAATGCCTATTGGAAACTACATCTGAAATGCCTATCAGCACCTATATTTAAAATGCCTATCGTCAACCATATCTGAAATGCCTATCGACACCTATATTTGAAATACCTATCGGCTTCTATATCTAAAATGCCTATCGGCACCTATTTTTGAAATGCCAATCGGTAACTATATCTGAAATGCCTGTCGGCACCTATATCTGAAATGCCTATCGGCACCAATTTTTGAAATGCCTATCGGAAAATACATCTGGAATGCCTATCAGCATTTATATTTGAAATGCCTATCAGCAAACATATCTGGAATGCCTATCGGCACCTATATTTGAAATGCCTATCGGCTTCTATATCTGAAATGCCTATCGACACCTATTTTTAAAATGCCAATCGGCAACTATATCTGAAATGCCTATCAGCACCTATATCTGAAATGCCTATCGGCACCTATTTTTGAAATGCCTATCGGAAACTACATCTGAAATGCCTATCAGCACCTATATTTGAAATGCCTATCGGCAACCATATCTGAAATGCCTATCGACACCTATATTTGAAATACCTATCGGCTTCTATATCTGAAATGCCTATCGGCACCTGTTTTTAAAATGCCAATCGGCAACTATATCTGAAATGCCTATCGGCACCTATATCTGAAATGCCTATCGGCACCAATTTTTGAAATGCCTATCGGAAAATACATCTGGAATGCCTATCAGCACCTTAATTTGAAATGCCTATCGGCAACCATATCTGGAATGCCTATCGACGCCTATTTTTGAAATGCCTATCGGCTTCTATATCTGAAATGCCTATCGGCACCTATTTTTAAAATGGCTATCGGCAACTATATCTGAAATGCCTATCGGCACCTATATCTGAAATGCCTATCGGCACCTATTTTTGAAATGCCTATCGGAAACTACATCTGAAATGCCTATCAGCACCTATATTTGAAATGCCTATCGGCAACCATATCTGGAGTGCCTATCGTCACCTATATTTGAAATGCCTATCGGCTTCTATATCTGAAATGCCTATCGGCACCTATTTTTAAAATGCCTATCGGAAACTATCGGCAACCATATCTGGAATGCCTATCGGCACCTATATTTGAAATGCCTATCGGCTTCTATATCTGAAATGCCTATCGGCACCTATTTTTAAAATGGCTATCGGCAACTATATCTGAAATGCCTAACGGCACCTATATCTGAAATGCCTATCGGCACCAATTTTTGAAATGCCTATCGGAAAATACATCTGGAATGGCTATCAGCATTTATATTTGAAATGCCTATCGGCAAACATATCTGGAATGCCTATCGGCACCTATATTTGAAATGCCTATCGGCTTCTATATCTGAAATGCCTATCGACACCTATTTTTAAAATGCCAATCGGCAACTATATCTGAAATGCCTATCAGCACCTATATCTGAAATGCCTATCGGCACCTATTTTTGAAATGCCTATCGGAAACTACATCTGAAATGCCTATCACCACCTATATTTGAAATGCCTATCGGCAACCATATCTGAAATGCCTATCGACACCTATATTTGAAATACCTATCGGCTTCTATATCTGAAATGCCTATCGGCACCTGTTTTTAAAATGCCAATCGGCAACTATATCTGAAATGCCTATCGGCACCTATATCTGAAATGCCTATCGGCACCAATTTTTGAAATGCCTATCGGAAAATACATCTGGAATGCCTATCAGCACCTTAATTTGAAATGCCTATCGGCAACCATATCTGGAATGCCTATCGGCACCTATATTTGAAATGCCTATCGGCTTTTATATCTGATATGCCTATCGGCACCTATTTTTAAAATGCCAATCGGCAACTATATCTGAAATGCCTATCGGCACCTATATCTGAAATACCTATCGGCACCTATTTTTGAAATGCCTATCGGAAACTACAACTGAAATGCCTATCAGCACCTATATTTGAAATCCCTATCGGCAACCATATTTCGAATGCCTATCGTCACCTATATTTGAAATGCCTATCGGCTTCTATACCTGAAATGCCTAGCGGCACCTGTTTTTAAAATGCCAATCGGCAACTATATCTGAAATGCCTATCGGCACCTATATCTGAAATGCCTATCGGCATCAATTTTTGAAATGCCTATCGAAAACTACATCTAAAATGCCTATCAGCACCTATATTTGAAATGCCTATCGGCAACCATATCTGGAATGCCTATCGGCACCTATATTTGAAATGCCTATCGGCTTCTATATCTGAAATGCCTATCGGCACCTATTTTTAAAATGCCAATCGGCAACTATATCTGAAGTGCCTATCGGCACCTATATCTGAAATGCCTATCGGCACCTATTTTTGAAATGCCTGTCGAAAACTACATCTAAAATGCCTATCAGCACCTATATTTGAAATGCCTATCGGCAACCACATCAGAAATGCCTATCGGCACCTATATCTGAAATGCCTATCGACACCTATATTTGAAATGCCTATCGGCACCTATACTTTAAATGCCTATCGGCAACTATATCTGATATGCCTATCGGCACCTATATCTGAAATGCCTATCTGCAACTATTTTTGAAATGCCTATCGGAAACTACATCTAAAATGCCTATCGGCACCTATTTTTAAAATGCCAATCGGCAACTATATCTGAAATGCCTATCGGCACCTATATCTGAAATGCCTATCGGCACCTATTTTTGAAATGCCTATCGGAAACTACATCTGAAATGCCTATCAGCACCTATATTTGAAATGCCTATCGGCAACCATATCTGAAATGCCTATCGACACCTATATTTGAAATACCTATCGGCTTCTATATCTGAAATGCCTATCGGCACCTATTTTTAAAATGCCAATCGGCAACTATATCTGAAATGCCTATCGGCACCTATATCTGAAATGCCAATCGGCACCAATTTTTGAAATGCCTATCGGAAACTACATCTGAAATGCCTATCAGCACCTATATTTGAAATGCCTATCGTCAACCATATCTGGAATGCCTGTCGGCACCTATATTTGATATGCCTATCGGCTTCTATATCTGAAATGCCTATCGGCACCTATTTTTAAAATGCCAATCGGCAACTATATCTGAAATGCCTATTGGCACCTATATCTGAAATGCCTATCGGCACCTATTTTTGAAATGCCTATCGGTAACTACATCTGAAATGCCTATCAGCACCTATATTTGAAATGCCTATCGGTAACCATATCTGGAATGCCCATCGGCACCTATTTTGAAATGCCTATCGCCTTCTATATCTGAAATGCCTATTGACACCTATTTTTAAAATGCCAATTGGCAACTATATCTGAAATGCCTATCGGCACCTATAACTGAAATGCCTATCGGTACCTATTTTTGAAATGCCTATCGGAAACTACATCTGAAATGCCTATCAGCACTTATATTTGAAATGCCTATCGGCAACCATATCTGGAATGCCTATCGGCACCTATATTTGAAATGCCTATCGGCTTCTATATCTGAAATGCCTATCGGCACCTATTTTTAAAATGCCAATCGGCAACTATATCTGAAATACCTATCGGCACCTATATCTGAAATGCCTATCGGCACCTATTTTTGAAATGTCTTTCGGAAACTACATCTGAAATGCCTATCTGCTCCTATATTTGAAATGCCTATCGGCAACCATATCTGAAATGCCTATCGACCCCTATATTCGAAATACCTATCGGCTTCTATATCTGAAATGCCTATCGGCACCTGTTTTTAAAATGCCAATCGGCAACTATATCTGAAATGCCTATCGGCACCTATATCTGAAATGCCTATCGGCATCAATTTTTGAAATGCCTATCGAAAACTACATCTAAAATGCCTATCAGCACCTATATTTGAAATGCCTATCGGCAACCATATCTGGAATGCCTATCGGCACCTATATTTGAAATGCCTATCGGCTTCTATATCTGAAATGCCTATCGGCACCTATTTTTAAAATGCCAATTGGTAACTATATCTGAAATGCCTATCGGCACCTATATCTGAAATGCCTATCGGCACCTATTTTTGAAATGCCTATTGGAAACTACATCTGAAATGCCTATCAGCACCTATATTTAAATTGCCTATCGTCAACCATATCTGAAATGCCTATCGACACCTATATTTGAAATACCTATCGGCTTCTATATCTAAAATGCCTATCGGCACCTATTTTTGAAATGCCAATCGGTAACTATATCTGAAATGCCTGTCGGCACCTATATCTGAAATGCCTATCGGCACCAATTTTTGAAATGCCTATCGGAAAATACATCTGGAATGCCTATCAGCATTTATATTTGAAATGCCTATCGGCAAACATATCTGGAATGCCTATCGGCACCTATATTTGAAATGCCTATCGGCTTCTATATCTGAAATGCCTATCGACACCTATTTTTAAAATGCCAATCGGCAACTATATCTGAAATGCCTATCAGCACCTATATCTGAAATGCCTATCGGCACCTATTTTTGAAATGCCTATCGGAAACTACATCTGAAATGCCTATCAGCACCTATATTTGAAATGCCTATCGGCAACCATATCTGAAATGCCTATCGACACCTATATTTGAAATACCTATCGGCTTCTATATCTGAAATGCCTATCGGCACCTATTTTTAAAATGCCAATCGGCAACTATATCTGAAATGCCTATCGGCACCTATATCTGAAATGCCAATCGGCACCAATTTTTGAAATGCCTATCGGAAACTACATCTGAAATGCCTATCAGCACCTATATTTGAAATGCCTATCGTCAACCATATCTGGAATGCCTGTCGGCACCTATATTTGATATGCCTATCGGCTTCTATATCTGAAATGCCTATCGGCACCTATTTTTAAAATGCCAATCGGCAACTATATCTGAAATGCCTATTGGCACCTATATCTGAAATGCCTATCGGCACCTATTTTTGAAATGCCTATCGGTAACTACATCTGAAATGCCTATCAGCACCTATATTTGAAATGCCTATCGGTAACCATATCTGGAATGCCTATCGGCACCTATTTTGAAATACCTATCGCCTTCTATATCTGAAATGCCTATTGACACCTATTTTTAAAATGCCAATTGGCAACTATATCTGAAATGCCTATCGGCACCTATAACTGAAATGCCTATCGGTACCTATTTTTGAAATGCCTATCGGAAACTACATCTGAAATGCCTATCAGCACTTATATTTGAAATGCCTATCGGCAACCATATCTGGAATGCCTATCGGCACCTATATTTTAAATGCCTATCGGCTTCTATATCTGAAATGCCTATCGGCACCTATTTTTAAAATGCCAATCGGCAACTATATCTGAAATACCTATCGGCACCTATATCTGAAATGCCTATCGGCACCTATTTTTGAAATGTCTTTCGGAAACTACATCTGAAATGCCTATCTGCTCCTATATTTGAAATGCCTATCGGCAACCATATCTGAAATGCCTATCGACCCCTATATTCGAAATACCTATCGGCTTCTATATCTGAAATGCCTATCGGCACCTGTTTTTAAAATGCCAATCGGCAACTATATCTGAAATGCCTATCGGCACCTATATCTGAAATGCCTATCGGCATCAATTTTTGAAATGCCTATCGAAAACTACATCTAAAATGCCTATCAGCACCTATATTTGAAATGCCTATCGGCAACCATATCTGGAATGCCTATCGGCACCTATATTTGAAATGCCTATCGGCTTCTATATCTGAAATGCCTATCGGCACCTATTTTTAAAATGCCAATTGGTAACTATATCTGAAATGCCTATCGGCACCTATATCTGAAATGCCTATCGGCACCTATTTTTGAAATGCCTATTGGAAACTACATCTGAAATGCCTATCAGCACCTATATTTAAATTGCCTATCGTCAACCATGTCTGAAATGCCTATCGACACCTATATTTGAAATACCTATCGGCTTCTATATCTAAAATGCCTATCGGCACCTATTTTTGAAATGCCAATCGGTAACTATATCTGAAATGCCTGTCGGCACCTATATCTGAAATGCCTATCGGCACCAATTTTTGAAATGCCTATCGGAAAATACATCTGGAATGCCTATCAGCATTTATATTTGAAATGCCTATCGGCAAACATATCTGGAATGCCTATCGGCACCTATATTTGAAATGCCTATCGGCTTCTATATCTGAAATGCCTATCGACACCTATTTTTAAAATGCCAATCGGCAACTATATCTGAAATGCCTATCAGCACCTATATCTGAAATGCCTATCGGCACCTATTTTTGAAATGCCTATCGGAAACTACATCTGAAATGCCTATCACCACCTATATTTGAAATGCCTATCGGCAACCATATCTGAAATGCCTATCGACACCTATATTTGAAATACCTATCGGCTTCTATATCTGAAATGCCTATCGGCACCTGTTTTTAAAATGCCAATCGGCAACTATATCTGAAATGCCTATCGGCACCTATATCTGAAATGCCTATCGGCACCAATTTTTGAAATGCCTATCGGAAAATACATCTGGAATGCCTATCAGCACCTTAATTTGAAATGCCTATCGGCAACCATATCTGGAATGCCTATCGACGCCTATTTTTGAAATGCCTATCGGCTTCTATATCTGAAATGCCTATCGGCACCTATTTTTAAAATGGCTATCGGCAACTATATCTGAAATGCCTATCGGCACCTATATCTGAAATGCCTATCGGCACCTATTTTTGAAATGCCTATCGGAAACTACATCTGAAATGCCTATCAGCACCTATATTTGAAATGCCTATCGGCAACCATATCTGGAGTGCCTATCGTCACCTATATTTGAAATGCCTATCGGCTTCTATATCTGAAATGCCTATCGGCACCTATTTTTAAAATGCCTATCGGAAACTATCGGCAACCATATCTGGAATGCCTATCGGCACCTATATTTGAAATGCCTATCGGCTTCTATATCTGAAATGCCTATCGGCACCTATTTTTAAAATGGCTATCGGCAACTATATCTGAAATGCCTAACGGCACCTATATCTGAAATGCCTATCGGCACCAATTTTTGAAATGCCTATCGGAAA
This sequence comes from Venustoraphidia nigricollis, assembly GCA_034508555.1. Classification (NCBI taxonomy): domain Eukaryota; kingdom Metazoa; phylum Arthropoda; class Insecta; order Raphidioptera; family Raphidiidae; genus Venustoraphidia; species Venustoraphidia nigricollis. Next base: position 718,138 of record JAVRKA010000131.1, on the reverse strand, counting down.
ATACATCTGGAATGCCTATCAGCATTTATATTTGAAATGCCTATCGGCAAACATATCTGGAATGCCTATCGGCACCTATATTTGAAATGCCTATCGGCTTCTATATCTGAAATGCCTATCGACACCTATTTTTAAAATGCCAATCGGCAACTATATCTGAAATGCCTATCAGCACCTATATCTGAAATGCCTATCGGCACCTATTTTTGAAATGCCTATCGGAAACTACATCTGAAATGCCTATCACCACCTATATTTGAAATGCCTATCGGCAACCATATCTGAAATGCCTATCGACACCTATATTTGAAATACCTATCGGCTTCTATATCTGAAATGCCTATCGGCACCTGTTTTTAAAATGCCAATCGGCAACTATATCTGAAATGCCTATCGGCACCTATATCTGAAATGCCTATCGGCACCAATTTTTGAAATGCCTATCGGAAAATACATCTGGAATGCCTATCAGCACCTTAATTTGAAATGCCTATCGGCAACCATATCTGGAATGCCTATCGGCACCTATATTTGAAATGCCTATCGGCTTTTATATCTGATATGCCTATCGGCACCTATTTTTAAAATGCCAATCGGCAACTATATCTGAAATGCCTATCGGCACCTATATCTGAAATACCTATCGGCACCTATTTTTGAAATGCCTATCGGAAACTACAACTGAAATGCCTATCAGCACCTATATTTGAAATCCCTATCGGCAACCATATTTCGAATGCCTATCGTCACCTATATTTGAAATGCCTATCGGCTTCTATACCTGAAATGCCTAGCGGCACCTGTTTTTAAAATGCCAATCGGCAACTATATCTGAAATGCCTATCGGCACCTATATCTGAAATGCCTATCGGCATCAATTTTTGAAATGCCTATCGAAAACTACATCTAAAATGCCTATCAGCACCTATATTTGAAATGCCTATCGGCAACCATATCTGGAATGCCTATCGGCACCTATATTTGAAATGCCTATCGGCTTCTATATCTGAAATGCCTATCGGCACCTATTTTTAAAATGCCAATCGGCAACTATATCTGAAGTGCCTATCGGCACCTATATCTGAAATGCCTATCGGCACCTATTTTTGAAATGCTTGTCGAAAACTACATCTAAAATGCCTATCAGCACCTATATTTGAAATGCCTATCGGCAACCACATCAGAAATGCCTATCGGCACCTATATCTGAAATGCCTATCGACACCTATATTTGAAATGCCTATCGGCACCTATACTTTAAATGCCTATCGGCAACTATATCTGATATGCCTATCGGCACCTATATCTGAAATGCCTATCTGCAACTATTTTTGAAATGCCTATCGGAAACTACATCTAAAATGCCTATCGGCACCTATTTTTAAAATGCCAATCGGCAACTATATCTGAAATGCCTATCGGCACCTATATCTGAAATGCCTATCGGCACCTATTTTTGAAATGCCTATCGGAAACTACATCTGAAATGCCTATCAGCACCTATATTTGAAATGCCTATCGGCAACCATATCTGAAATGCCTATCGACACCTATATTTGAAATACCTATCGGCTTCTATATCTGAAATGCCTATCGGCACCTATTTTTAAAATGCCAATCGGCAACTATATCTGAAATGCCTATCGGCACCTATATCTGAAATGCCAATCGGCACCAATTTTTGAAATGCCATATCGGAAACTACATCTGAAATGCCTATCAGCACCTATATTTGAAATGCCTATCGGCAACCATATCTGAAATGCCTATCGACACCTATATTTGAAATACCTATCAGCTTCTATATCTGAAATGCCTATCGGCACCTATATCTAAAATACCAATCGGCACCAATTTTTGAAATGCCTATCGGAAACTACATCTGAAATGCCTATCAGCACCTATATTTGAAATGCCTATCGGCAACCATATCTGGAATGCCTATCGGCACCTATATTTGAAATGCCTATCGGCTTCTATATCTGAAATGCCTAGCGGCACCTATTTTTAAAATGCCAATCGGCAACTATATCTGAAGTGCCTATCGGCACCTATATCTGAAATGCCTATCGGCACCTATTTTTGAAATGCCTATCAAAAACTACATCTAAAATGCCTATCGGCACCTATTTTTAAAATGCCAATCGGCAACTATATCTGAAATGCCTATCGGCACCTATATCTGAAATGCCTATCGGCACCTATTTTTGAAATGCCTATCGGGAACTACATCTGAAATGCCTATCAGCACCTATATTTGAAATGCCTATCGGCAACCATATCTGAAATGCCTATCGACACCTATATTTGAAATACCTATCGGCTTCTATATCTGAAATGCCTATCGGCACCTGTTTTTAAAATGCCAATTGGCAACTATATCTGAAATATCTATCAGCACCTATATTTGAAATGCCTATCGGCAGCCATATCTGGAATGCCTATCGGCACCTATATTTGAAATGCCTATCGGCTTCTATATCTGAAATGCCTATCGAAACCTATTTTAAAAAATGCCAATTGGCAACTATATCTGAAATGCCTATCGGCACCTATATCTGAAATGCCTATAGGTACCTATTTTTGAAATGCCTATCGGAAACTACATCTGAAATGCCTATCAGCACTTATATTTGAAATGCCTATCGGCAAACATATCTGAAATGCCTATCGACCCCTATATTTGAAATACCTATCGGCTTCTATATCTGAAATGCCTATCGGCACCTGTTTTTAAAATGCCAATCGGCAACTATATCTGAAATGCCTATCGGCACCTATATCTGAAATGCCTATCGGCATCAATTTTTGAAATGCCTATCGGAAACTACATCTAAAATGCCTATCAGCACCTATATTTGAAATGCCTATCGGCAACCATATCTGGAATGCCTATCGGCACCTATATTTGAAATGCCTATCGGCTTCTATATCTGAAATGCCTATCGGCACCTATTTTTAAAATGCCAATTGGCAACTATATCTGAAATGCCTATCGGCACCTATATCTGAAATGCCTATCGGCACCTATTTTTGAAATGCCTATCGGAAACTACATCTGAAATGCCTATCAGCACCTATATTTGAAATGCCTATCGGCAACCATATCTGGAATGCCTATTGGCACCTATATTTGAAATGCCTATCGGCTTCTATATCTGAAATGCCTATCGGCACCTATTTTTAAAATGCCAATCGGCACCTATATCTGAAATGCCTATCGGCACCTATATCTGAAATGCCTATCGGCACCTATTTTTGAAATGCCTATCAGAAACTACATCTGAAATGCCTATCAGCACCTATATTAGAAATGCCTATCGTCAACCATATCTGAAATGCCTATCGACACCTATTTTTGAAATACCTATTGGCTTCTATATTTGAAATGCCTATCGGCACCTATTTTTAAAATGCCAATCGGCAACTATATCTGAAATGCCTATCGGCACCTATATCTGAAATGCCTATCGGCACCTATTTTTGAAATGTCTTTCGGAAACTACATCTGAAATGCCTATCTGCTCCTATATTTAAAATGCCTATCGGCAACCATATCTGAAATCCCTATCGACCCCTATATTTGAAATACCTATCGGCTTCTATATCTGAAATGCCTATCGGCACCTGTTTTTAAAATGCCAATCGGCAACTATATCTGAAATGCCTATCGGCACCTATATCTGAAATGCCTATCGGCATCAATTTTTGAAATGCCTATCGGAAACTACATCTAAAATGCCTATCAGCCCCTATATTTGAAATGCCTATCGGCAACCATATCTGGAATGCCTATCGGCACCTATATTTGAAATGCCTATCGGCTTCTATATCTGAAATGCCTATCGCCACCTATTTTTAAAATGCCAATTAACAACTATATCTGAAATGCCTATCGGCACCTATATCTGAAATGCCTATCGGCACCTATTTTTGAAATGCCTATCGGAAACTACATCTGAAATGCCTATTAGCACCTATATTTGAAATGCCTATCGGCAACCATATCTGGAATGCATATTGGCACCTCTATGTGAAATGCCTATCGGCTTCTATATCTGAAATGCCTATCGGCACCTATTTTTAAAATGCCAATCGGCAACTATATCTGAAATGCCTATCGGCACCTATATCTGAAATGCCTATCGGCACCTATTTTTGAAATGCCTATCGGAAACTACATCTGAAATGCCTATCAGCACCTATATTTGAAATGCCTATCGTCAACCATATCTGAAATGCCTATCGACACCTATTTTTAAAATGCCAATCGGTAACTATATCTGAAATGCCTATCGGCACCTATATCTGAAATGCCTATCGGCACCTATTTTTGAAATGCCTATCGGAAACTACATCTGAAATGCCTATCAGCACCTATATTTGAAATGCCTATCGGCAACCATATCTGGAATGCTTATCGGCACCTATATTTGAAATGCCTATCGGCTTCTATATCTGAAATGCCTATCGGCACCTATTTTTAAAATGCCAATCGGTAACTATATCTGAAATGCCTATCGGCACCTATATCTGAAATGCCTATCGGCACCTATTTTTGAAATGCCTATCGGAAACTACATCTGAAATGCCTATTAGCACCTATATTTGAAATGCCTATCGGCAACCATATCTGGAATGCATATTGGCACCTATATTTGAAATACCTATCGGCTTCTATATCTGAAATGCCTATCGGCACCTGTTTTTAAAATGCTAATCGGCAACTATATCTGAAATGCCTATCGGCACCTATATCTGAAATGCCTATCGGCACCTATTTTTGAAATGCCTATCAAAAACTACATCTAAAATGCCTATCGGCACCTATTTTTAAAATGCCAATCGGCAACTATATCTGAAATGCCTATCGGCACCTATATCTGAAATGCCTATCGGCACCTATTTTTGAAATGCCTATCGGGAACTACATCTGAAATGCCTATCAGCACCTATATTTGAAATGCCTATCGGCAACCATATCTGAAATGCCTATCGACACCTATATTTGAAATACCTATCGGCTTCTATATCTGAAATGCCTATCGGCACCTGTTTTTAAAATGCCAATCGTCAACTATATCTGAAATATCTATCAGCACCTATATTTGAAATGCCTATCGGCAACCATATCTGGAATGCCTATCGGCACCTATATTTGAAATGCCTATCGGCTTCTATATCTGAAATGCCTATCGAAACCTATTTTAAAAAATGCCAATTGGCAACTATATCTGAAATGCCTATCGGCACCTATATCTGAAATGCCTATAGGTACCTATTTTTGAAATGCCTATCGGAAACTACATCTGAAATGCCTATCAGCACTTATATTTGAAATGCCTATCGGCAAACATATCTGAAATGCCTATCGGCACCTATATTTGAAATGCCTATCGGCCTCTATATCTGAAATGCCTATCGGCACCTATTTTTAAAATGCCAATAGGCAACTACATCTGAAATGCCTATCGGCTCCTATATTTGAAATGCCTATCGGCAACCATATCTGAAATCCCTATCGACCCCTATATTTGAAATACCTATCGGCTTCTATATCTGAAATGCCTATCGGCACCTGTTTTTAAAATGCAAATCGGCAACTATATCTGAAATGCCTATCGGCACCTATATCTGAAATGCCTATCGGCATCAATTTTTGAAATGCCTATCGGAAACTACATCTAAAATGCCTATCAGCACCTATATTTGAAATGCCTATCGGCAACCATATCTGGAATGCCTATCGGCACCTATATTTGAAATGCTTATCGGCTTCTATATCTGAAATGCCTATCGGCACCTATTTTTAAAATGCCAATTGGCAACTATATCTGAAATGCCTATCGGCACCTATATCTGAAATGCCTATCGGCACCTATTTTTGAAATGCCTATCGGAAACTGCCTATCAGCACCTATATTTGAAATGCCTATCGGCAACCATATCTGGAATGCCTATTGGCACCTATATTTGAAATGCCTATCGGCTTCTATATCTGAAATGCCTATCGGCACCTATTTTTAAAATGCCAATTGGCAACTATATCTGAAATGCCTATCGGCACCTATATCTGAAATGCCTATCGGCACCTATATCTGAAATGCCTATCGGCACCTATTTTTGAAATGCCTATCGGGAACTACATCTGAAATGCCTATCAGCACCTATATTTGAAATGCCTATCGGCAACCATATCTGAAATGCCTATCGACACCTATATTTGAAATACCTATCGGCTTCTATATCTGAAATGCCTATCGGCACCTGTTTTTAAAATGCCAATCGGCAACTATATCTGAAATATCTATCAGCACCTATATTTGAAATGCCTATCGGCAACCATATCTGGAATGCCTATCGGCACCTATATTTGAAATGCCTATCGGCTTCTATATCTGAAATGCCTATCGAAACCTATTTTAAAAAATGCCAATTGGCAACTATATCTGAAATGCCTATCGGCACCTATATCTGAAATGCCTATAGGTACCTATTTTTGAAATGCCTATCGGAAACTACATCTGAAATGCCTATCAGCACTTATATTTGAAATGCCTATCGGCAAACATATCTGAAATGCCTATCGGCACCTATATTTGAAATGCCTATCGGCCTCTATATCTGAAATGCCTATCGGCACCTATTTTTAAAATGCCAATAGGCAACTACATCTGAAATGCCTATCGGCTCCTATATTTGAAATGCCTATCGGCAACCATATCTGAAATCCCTATCGACCCCTATATTTGAAATACCTATCGGCTTCTATATCTGAAATGCCTATCGGCACCTGTTTTTAAAATGCCAATCGGCAACTATATCTGAAATGCCTATCGGCACCTATATCTGAAATGCCTATCGGCATCAATTTTTGAAATGCCTATCGGAAACTACATCTAAAATGCCTATCAGCACCTATATTTGAAATGCCTATCGGCAACCATATCTGGAATGCCTATCGGCACCTATATTTGAAATGCCTATCGGCTTCTATATCTGAAATGCCTATCGGCACCTATTTTTAAAATGCCAATTGGCAACTATATCTGAAATGCCTATCGGCACCTATATCTGAAATGCCTATCGGCACCTATTTTTGAAATGCCTATCAGAAACTACATCTGAAATGCCTATCAGCACCTATATTAGAAATGCCTATCGTCAACCATATCTGAAATGCCTATCGACACCTATTTTTGAAATACCTATTGGCTTCTATATTTGAAATGCCTATCGGCACCTATTTTTAAAATGCCAATCGGCAACTATATCTGAAATGCCTATCGGCACCTATATCTGAAATGCCTATCGGCACCTATTTTTGAAATGTCTTTCGGAAACTACATCTGAAATGCCTATCTGCTCCTATATTTAAAATGCCTATCGGCAACCATATCTGAAATCCCTATCGACCCCTATATTTGAAATACCTATCGGCTTCTATATCTGAAATGCCTATCGGCACCTGTTTTTAAAATGCCAATCGGCAACTATATCTGAAATGCCTATCGGCACCTATATCTGAAATGCCTATCGGCATCAATTTTTGAAATGCCTATCGGAAACTACATCTGAAATGCCTATTAGCACCTATATTTGAAATGCCTATCGGCAACCATATCTGGAATGCATATTGGCACCTCTATGTGAAATGCCTATCGGCTTCTATATCTGAAATGCCTATCGGCACCTATTTTTAAAATGCCAATCGGCAACTATATCTGAAATGCCTATCGGCACCTATATCTAAAATGCCTATCGGCACCTATTTTTGAAATGCCTATCGGAAACTACATCTGAAATGCCTATCAGCACCTATATTTGAAATGCCTATCGTCAACCATATCTGAAATGCCTATCGACACCTATTTTTAAAATGCCAATCGGTAACTATATCTGAAATGCCTATCGGCACCTATATCTGAAATGCCTATCGGCACCTATTTTTGAAATGCCTATCGGAAACTACATCTGAAATGCCTATTAGCACCTATATTTGAAATACCTATCGGCAACCATATCTGGAATGCATATTGGCACCTCTATTTGAAATGCCTATCGGCTTCTATATCTGAAATGCCTATCGGCACCTATTTTTAAAATGCCAATCGGCAACTATATCTGAAATCCCTATCGGCACCTATATCTGAAATGCCTATCGGCACCTATTTTTGAAATGCCTATCGGAAACTACATCTGAAATGCCTATCAGCACCTATATTTGAAATGCCTATCGGCAACCATATCTGGAATGCTTATCGGCACCTATATTTGAAATGCCTATCGGCTTCTATATCTGAAATGCCTATCGGCACCTATTTTTAAAATGCCAATCGGCAACTATATCTGCAATGCCTATCGGCACCTATATCTGAAATGCCTATCGGCACCTATTTTTGAAATGCCTATCGGAAACTACATCTGAAATGCCTATCAGCACCTATATTTGAAATGCCTATCGGCAACCATATTTGGAATGCCTATCGGCACCTATATTTGAAATGCCTATCGGCTTCTATATTTGAAATGCCTATCGGCACCTATTTTTAAAATGGCTCTCGGCAACTATATCTGAAATGCCTATCGGCACCTATATCTGAAATGCCTATCGGCACCTATTTTTGAAATGCCTATCGGAAACTACATCTGAAATGCCTATCAGCACCTATATTTGAAATGCCTATCGGCAACCATATCTGGAATGCCTATCGGCACCTGTATTTGAAATGCCTATCGGCTTCTATATCTGAAATGCCTATCGGCACCTATTTTTAAAATGCCAATCGGCAACTATATCTGAAATGCCTATCGGCACCTATATCTGAAATGCCTATCGGCACCTATTTTTGAAATGTCTTTCGGAAACTACATCTGAAATGCCTATCTGCTCCTATATTTGAAATGCCTATCGGCAACCATATCTGAAATGCCTATCGACCCCTATATTTGAAATACCTATCGGCTTCTATATCTGAAATGCCTATCGGCACCTCTTTTTAAAATGCTAATCGGCAACTATATCTGAAATGCCTATCGGCACCTATATCTGAAATGCCTATCGGCATCAATTTTTGAAATGCCTATCGAAAACTACATCTAAAATGCCTATCAGCACCTATATTTGAAATGCCTATCGGCAACCATATCTGGAATGCCTATCGGCACCTATATTTGAAATGCCTATCGGCTTCTATATCTAAAATGCCTATCGGCACCTATTTTTAAAATGCCAATTGGCAACTATATCTGAAATGCCTATCGGCACCTATATCTGAAATGCCTATCGGCACCTATTTTTGAAATGCCTATCGGAAACTACATCTGAAATGCCTATCAGCACCTATATTTGAAATGCCTATCGTCAACCATATCTGAAAAGCCTATCGACACCTATATTTGAAATACCTTTCGGCTTCTATATCTAAAATGCCTATCGGCACCTATTTTTGAAATGCCAATCGGTAACTATATCTGAAATGCCTGTCGGCACCTATATCTGAAATGCCTATCGGCACCAATTTTTGAAATGCCTATCGGAAAATACATCTGGAATGCCTATCAGCACTTATATTTGAAATGCATATCGGCAACCATATCTGGAATGCCTATCGGCACCTATATTTGAAATGCCTATCGGCTTCTATATCTGAAATGCCTATCGACACCTATTTTTAAAATGCCAATCGGCAACTATATCTGAAATGCCTATCGGCACCTATATCTGAAATGCCTATCGGCACCTATTTTTTAAATGTCTTTCGGAAACTACATCTGAAATGCCTATCGGCTCCTATATTTGAAATGCCTATCGGCAACCATATCTGGAATGCCTATCGGCACCTATATTTGAAATGCCTATCGGCTTCTATATCTGAAATGCCTATCGGCACCTATTTTTGAAATGCCTATCGGAAACTACATCTGAAATGCCTATCAGCACCTATATTTGAAATGCCTATCGGCAACCATATCTGGAATGCCTATCGGCACCTATATTTGAAATGCCTATCGGCTTCTATATCTGAAATGCCTATCGGCACCTATTTTTAAAATGCCAATTGGTAACTATATCTGAAATGCCTATCGGCACCTATATCTGAAATGCCTATCGGCATCAATTTTTGAAATGCCTATCGGAAACTACATCTAAAATGCCTATCAGCACCTATATTTGAAATGCCTATCGGCAACCATATCTGGAATGCCTATCGGCACCTATATTTGAAATGCCTATCGGCTTCTATATCTGAAATGCCTATCGGCACCTATTTTTAAAATGCCAATTGGTAACTATATCTGAAATGCCTATCGGCACCTATATCTGAAATGCCTATCGGCACCTATTTTTGAAATGCCTATCGGAAACTACATCTGAAATGCCTATCAGCACCTATATTTGAAATGCCTATCGGCAATTATATCTGGAATGCCTATTGGCACCTATATTTGAAATGCCTATCGGCTTCTATATCTGAAATGCCTATCGGCACCTATTTTTAAAATGCCAATCGGCAACTATATCTGAAATGCCTATCGGCACCTATATCTGAAATGCCTATCGGCACCTATTTTTGAAATGCCTATCGGAAACTACATCTGAAATGCCTATCAGCACCTATATTTGAAATGCCTATCGTCAACCATATCTGAAATGCCTATCGACACCTATTTTTTAAATACCTATTGGCTTCTATATCTGAAATGCCTATCGGCACCTATTTTTAAAATGCCAATCGGCAACTATATCTGAAATGCCTATCGGCACCTATATCTGAAATGCCTATCGGCACCAATTTATGAAATGCCTATCGGAAAAAATACATCTGGAATGCCTATCAGCACCTATATTTGAAATGCCTATCGGCAACCATATCTGGAATGCCTATCGGCACCTATATTTGAAATGCCTATCGGCTTCTATATCTGAAATGCCTATCGGCACCTATTTTTAAAATGCTAATTGGCAACTATATCTGAAATGCCTATCGGCACCTATATCTGAAATGCCTATCGGCACCTATTTTTAAAATGCCTATCGGAAACTACATCTGAAATGCCTATCAGCACCTATATTTGAAATGCCTATCGCCAACCATATCTGAAATGCCTATCGACACCTATATTTGAAATACCTATCGGCTTCTATATCTAAAATGCCTATCGGCACCTATTTTTGAAATGCCAATCGGTAACTATATCTGAAATGCCTGTCGGCACCTATATCTGAAATGCCTATCGGCACCAATTTTTGAAATGCCTATCGGAAAATACATCTGGAATGCCTATCAGCACTTATATTTGAAATGCCTATCGGCAGCCATATCTGGAATGCCTATCGGCACCTATATTTGAAATGCCTATCGGCTTCTATATCTGAAATGCCTATCGACACCTATTTTTAAAATGCCAATCGGCAACTATATCTGAAATGCCTATCGGCACCTTTATCTGAAATGCCTATCGGCACCTATTTTTGAAATGTCTTTCGGAAACTACATCTGAAATGCCTATCGGCTCCTATATTTGAAATGCCTATCGGCAACCATATCTGAAATCCCTATCGACCCCTATATTTGTAATACCTATCGGCTTCTATATCTGAAATGCCTATCGGCACCTGTTTTCAAAATGCCAATCGGCAACTATATCTGAAATGCCTATCGGCACCTATATCTGAAATGCCTATCGGCATCAATTTTTGAAATGCCTATCGGAAACTACATCTAAAATGCCTATCAGCACCTATATTTGAAATGCCTATCGGCAACCATATCTGGAATGCCTATCGGCACCTATATTTGAAATGCCTATCGGCTTCTATATCTGAAATGCCTATCGGCACCTATTTTTAAAATGCCAATTGGCAACTATATCTGAAATGCCTATCGGCACCTATATCTGAAATGCCTATCGGCACCTATTTTTGAAATGCCTATCGGAAACTACATCTGAAATGCCTATCAGCACCTATATTTGAAATGCCTATCGGCAACCATATCTGGAATGCCTATTGGCACCTATATTTGAAATGCCTATCGGCTTCTATATCTGAAATGCCTATCGGCACCTATTTTTAAAATGCCAATCGGCAACTATATCTGAAATGTCTATCGGCACCTATATCTGAAATGCCTATCGGCACCTATTTTTGAAATGCCTATCAGAAACTACATCTGAAATGCCTATCAGCACCTATATTTGAAATGCCTATCGTCAACCATATCTGAAATGCCTATCGACACCTATTTTTGAAATACCTATTGGCTTCTATATTTGAAATGCCTATCGGCACCTATTTTTAAAATGCCAATCGGCAACTATATCTGAAATGCCTATCGGCAACTATATCTGAAATGCCTATCGGCACCTATTTTTGAAATGTCTTTCGGAAACTACATCTGAAATGCCTATCTGCTCCTATATTTAAAATGCCTATCGGCAACCATATCTGAAATCCCTATCGACCCCTATATTTGAAATACCTATCGGCTTCTATATCTGAAATGCCTATCGGCACCTGTTTTTAAAATGCCAATCGGCAACTATATCTGAAATGCCTATCGGCACCAATATCTGAAATGCCTATCGGCATCAATTTTTGTAATGCCTATCGGAAACTACATCTAAAATGCCTATCAGCACCTATATTTGAAATGCCTATCGGCAACCATATCTGGAATGCCTATCGGCACCTATATTTGAAATGCCTATCGGCTTCTATATCTGAAATGCCTATCGGCACCTATTTTTAAAATGCCAATTGGCAACTATATCTGAAATGCCTATCGGCACCTATATCTGAAATGCCTATCGGCACCTATTTTTGAAATGCCTATCGGAAACTACATTTGAAATGCCTATTAGCACCTATATTTGAAATGCCTATCGGCAACCATATCTGGAATGCATATTGGCACCTATATTTGAAATGCCTATCGGCTTCTATATCTGAAATGCCTATCGGCACCTATTTTTAAAATGCCAATCGGCAACTATATCTGAAATGCCTATCGGCACCTATATCTGAAATGCCTATCGGCACCTATTTTTGAAATGCCTATCGGAAACTACATCTGAAATGCCTATCAGCACCTATATTTGAAATGCCTATCGTCAACCATATCTGAAATGCCTATCGACACCTATTTTTGAAATACCTATTGGCTTCTATATCTGAAATGCCTATCGGCACCTATTTTTAAAATGCCAATCGGTAACTATATCTGAAATGCCTATCGGCACCTATATCTGAAATGCCTATCGGCACCAATTTATGAAATGCCTATCGGAAAAAATACATCTGGAATGCCTATCAGCACCTATATTTGAAATGCCTATCGGCAACCATATCTGGAATGCCTATCGGCACCTATATTTGAAATGCCTATCGGCTTCTATATCTGAAATGCCTATTGGCACCTATTTTTAAAATGCCAATCGGCAACTATATCTGAAATCCCTATCGGCACCTATATCTGAAATGCCTATCGGCACCTATTTTTGAAATGCCTATCAGAAACTACATCTGAAATGCCTATCAGCACCTATATTTGAAATGCCTATCGGTAACCATATCTGGAATGCTTATCGGCACCTATATTTGAAATGCCTATCGGCTTCTATATCTGAAATGCCTATCGGCACCTATTTTTAAAATGCCAATCGGCAACTATATCTGAAATGCCTATCGGCACCTATATCTGAAATGCCTATCGGCACCTATTTTTGAAATGCCTATCGGAAACTACATCTGAAATGCCTATCAGCACCTATATTTGAAATGCCTATCGGCAACCATATCTGGAATGCCTATCGGCACCTATATTTGAAATGCCTATCGGCTTCTATATTTGAAATGCCTATCGGCACATATTTTTAAAATGGCTATCGGCAACTATATCTGAAATGCCTATCAGCACTTATATCTGAAATGCCTATCGGCACCTATTTTTGAAATGCCTATCGGAAACTACATCTAAAATGCCTATCAGCACCTATATTTGAAATGCATATCGGCCACTATATCTGGAATGCCTATCGGCACCTATATTTGAAATGCCTATCGGCTTCTATATCTGAAATGCCTATCGGCACCTATTTTTAAAATGCCTATCGGAAACTACATCTGAAATGCCTATCAGCACCTATATTTAAAATGCCTATCGGCAACCATATCTGGAATGCCTATCGGCGCCTATATTTGAAATGCCTATCGGCTTCTATATCTAAAATGCCTATCGGCACCTATTTTTAAAATGGCCCTCAGCAACTATATCTGAAATGCCTATCGGCACCTATATCTGAAATGCCTATCGGCACCTATTTTTGAAATGCCTATCGGAAACTACATCTGAAATGCCTATCAGCACCTATATTTGAAATGCCTATCGGCAACCATATCTGGAATGCCTATCGGCACCTGTATTTGAAATGCCTATCGGCTTCTATATCTAAAATGCCTATCGGCTTCTATTTTTAAAATGCCAATCGGCAACTATATCTGAAATGCCTATCGGCACCTATATCTGAAATGCCTATCGGCACCTATTTTTGAAATGTCTTTCGGAAACTACATCTAAAATGCCTATCTGCTCCTATATTTGAAATGCCTATCGGCAACCATATCTGAAATGCCTATCGACCCCTATATTTGAAATACCTATCGGCTTCTATATCTGAAATGCCTATCGGCACCTGTTTTTAAAATGCTAATCGGCAACTATATCTGAAATGCCTATCGGCACCTATATCTGAAATGCCTATCGGCATCAATTTTTGAAATGCCTATCGAAAACTACATCTAAAATGCCTATCAGCACCTATATTTGAAATGCCTATTGGCAACCATATCTGGAATGCCTATCGGCACCTATATTTGAAATGCCTATCGGCTTCTATATCTGAAATGCCTATCGGCACCTATTTTTAAAATGCCAATTGGCAACTATATCTGAAATGCCTATCGGCACCTATATCTGAAATGCCTATCGGCACCTATTTTTGAAATGCCTATCGGAAACTACATCTGAAATGCCTATCAGCACCTATATTTGAAATGCCTATCGTCAACCATATTTGAAACGCCTATCGACACCTATATTTGAAATACCTATCGGGTTCTATATATTAAATGCCTATCGGCACCTATTTTTGAAATGCCAATCGGTAACTATATCTGAAATGCCTGTCGGCACCTATATCTGAAATGCCTATCGGCACCAATTTTTGAAATGCCTATCGGAAAATACATCTGGAATGCCTATCAGCACTTATATTTGAAATGCCTATCGGCAACCATATCTGGAATGCCTATCGGCACCTATATTTGAAATGCCTATCGGCTTCTATATCTGAAATGCCTATCGACACCTATTTTTAAAATGCCAATCGGCAACTATATCTGAAATGCCTATCGGCACCTATTTTTAAAATGCCTATCGGAAACTACATCTGAAATGCCTATCAGCACCTATATTTGAAATGCCTATCGGCAACTATATCTGGAATGCCTATCGGCACCTATATTTGAAATGCCTATCGGCTTCTATATCTGAAATGCCTATCGGCACCTATTTTTAAAATGCCTATAGGAAACTACATCTGAAATGCCTATCAGCACCTATATTTGAAATGCCTATCGGCAACCATATCTGGAATGCCTATCGGCACCTATATTTGAAATGCCTATCGGCTTCTATATCTAAAATGCCTATCGGCACCTATTTTTAAAATGGCTCTCGGCAACTATATCTGAAATGCCTATCGGCACCTATATCTGAAATGCCTATCGGCACCTATTTTTGAAACGCCTATCGGAAACTACATCTGAAATGCCTATCAGCACCTATATTTGAAATGCCTATCGGCAACCATATCTGAAATGCCTATCGACACCTATATTTGAAATACCTATCGGCTTCTATATCTGAAATGCCTATCGGCACCTGTTTTTAAAATGCTAATCGGCAACTATATCTGAAATGCCTATCGGCACCTATATCTGAAATGCCTATCGGCACCAATTTTTGAAATGCCTATCGGAAAATACATCTGGAATGCCTATCAGCACCTTAATTTGAAATGCCTATCGGCAACCATATCTGGAATGCCTATCGGCACCTATTTTTGAAATGCCTATCGGCTTCTATATCTGAAATGCCTATCGGCACCTATTTTTAAAATGGCTATCGGCAACTATATCTGAAATGCCTAACGGCACCTATATCTGAAATGCCTATCGGCACCTATTTTTGAAATGCCTATCGGAAACTACTTCTGAAATGCCTATCAGCACCTATATTTAAAATGCCTATCGGCAACCATATCTGGAATGCCTATCGGCACCTATATTTGAAATGCCTATCGCCTTTTATATCTGATATGCCTATCGGCACCTATTTTTAAAATGCCAATCGGCAACTATATCTGAAATTCCTATCGGCACCTATATCTGAAATGCCTATCGGCACCTATTTTTGAAATGCCTATCGGAAACTACATCTGAAATGCCTATCAGCACCTATATTTGAAATCCCTATCGGCAACCATATTTGGAATGCCTATCGGCACCTATATTTGAAATGCCTATCGGCTTCTATACCTGAAATGCCTAGCGGCACCTGTTTTTAAAATGCCAATCGGCAACTATATCTGAAATGCCTATCGGCACCTATATCTAAAATGCCTATCGGCATCAATTTTTGAAATGCCTATCGAAAACTACATCTAAAATGCCTATCAGCACCTATATTTGAAATGCCTATCGGCAACCATATCTGGAATGCCTATCGGCACCTATATTTGAAATGCCTATCGGCTTCTATATCTGAAATGCCTATCGGCACCTATTTTTAAAATGCCAATCGGCAACTATATCTGAAGTGCCTATCGGCACCTATATTTGAAATGCCTATCGGCACCTATTTTTGAAATGCCTATTGAAAACTACATCTAAAATGCCTATCAGCACCTATATTTGAAATGCCTATCGGCCACCACATCAGAAATGCCTATCGGCACCTATATCTGAAATGCCTATCGACACCTATATTTGAAATGCCTATCGGCACCTATGTTTTAAATGCCTATCGGCAACTATATCTGATATGCCTATCGGCACCTTTATCTGAAATGCCTATCGGCAACTATTTTTGAAATGCCTATCGGAAACTACATCTAAAATGCCTATCGGCACCTAATTTTAAAATGCCAATCGGCAACTATATCTGAAATGCCTATCGGCACCTATATCTGAAATGCCTATCGGCACCTATTTTTGAAATGCCTATCAGAAACTACATTTGAAATGCCTATCAGCACCTATATTTGAAATGCCTATCGGCAACCATATCTGAAATGCCTATCGACACCTATATTTGAAATACCTATCGGCTTCTATATCTGAAATGCCTATCGGCACCTATTTTTAAAATGCCAATCGGCAACTATATCTGAAATGCCTATCGGCACCTATATCTGAAATGCCAATCGGCACCAATTTTTGAAATGCCTATCGGAAACTACATCTGAAATGCCTATCAGCACCTATATTTGAAATGCCTATCGGCAACCATATCTGAAATGCCTATCGACACCTATATTTGAAATACCTATCAGCTTCTATATCTGAAATGCCTATCGGCACCTATTTTTAAAATGCCAATCGGCAACTATATCTGAAATGCCTATAGGCACCTATATCTAAAATGCCAATCGGCACCAATTTTTGAAATGCCTATCGGAAACTACATCTGAAATGCCTATCAGCACCTATATTTGAAATGCCTATCGGCAACCATATCTGGAATGCCTAACGGCACCTATATTTGAAAAGCCTATCGGCTTCTATATCTGAAATGCCTAGCGGCACCTATTTTTAAAATGCCAATCGGCAACTATATCTGAAGTGCCTATCGGCACCTATATCTGAAATGCCTATCGGCACCTATTTTTGAAATGCCTATCGAAAACTACATCTGAAACGCCTATCAGCACCTATATTTGAAATGCCTATCGGCAACCACATCAGAAATGCCTATCGGCACCAATATCTGAAATGCTATCGGCATTTATATCTGAAATGCCTATCGACACCTATATTTGAAATGCCTATCGGCACCTATATTTTAAATGCCTATCGGCAACAATATCTGATATGCCTATCGGCACCTATATCTGAAATGCCTATCGGCACCTATTTTTGAAATGCCTATCAAAAACTACATCTAAAATGCCTATCGGCACCTTTTTTTAAAATGCCAATCGGCAACTATATCTGAAATGCCTATCGGCACCTATATCTGAAATGCCTATCGGCACTTATTTTTGAAATGCCTATCGGGAACTACATCTGAAATGCCTATCAGCACCTATATTTGAAATGCCTATCGGCAACCATATCTGAAATGCCTATCGACACCTATATTTGAAATACCTATCGGCTTCTATATCTGAAATGCCTATCGGCGCCCATTTTTAAAATGCTAATCGGCAACTATATCTGAAATGCCTATCGGCACCTATATCTGAAATGCCTATCGGCACCTATTTTTGAAATGTCTTTCGCAAACTACATCTGAAATGCCTATCTGCTCCTTTATTTGAAATGCCTATAGACAACCATATCTGAAAAGCCTATCGACACCTATATTTAAAATACCTATCGGCTCCTATATCTAAAATGCCTATCGGCAACTATATCTGAAATGCCTATCGGCACCTATATCTGAAATGCCTATCGGCACCTATATCTGAAATGCCAATCGGCACTTATTTTTGAAATGTCTTTCGCAAACTACATCTGAAATGCCTATCTGCTCCTTTATTTGAAATGCCTATAGGCAACCATATCTGACATGCCTATCGACACCTATATTTGATATACCTATCGGCTTCTATATCTGAAATGCCTATCGGCACCTGTTTTTAAAATGCCAATCGGTAACTATATCTGAAATGTCTATCAGCACCTATATTTGAAATGCCTATCGGCAACCATATCTGGAATGCCTATCGGCACCTATATTTGAAATGCCTATCGGCTTCTATATCTGAAATGCCTATCGAAACCTATTTTAAAAAATGCCAATTGGCAACTATATCTGAAATGCCTATCGGCACCTATATCTGAAATGCCTATAGGTACCTATTTTTGAAATGCCTATCGGAAACTACATATGAAATGCCTATCAGCACTTATATTTGAAATGCCTAACGGCAACCATATCTGAAATGCCTATCGGCACCTATATTTGAAATGCCTATCGGCACCTATTTTTAAAATGCCAATCGGCAACTATATCTGAAATGCCTATCGGCACCTATATCTGAAATGCCTATCGGCACCTATTTTTGAAATGTCTTTCGGAAACTACATCTGAAATGCCTATCGACTCCTATATTTGAAATGCCTATCGGCAACCATATCTGAAATCCCTATCGACCCCTATATTTGAAATACCTATCGGCTTCTATATCTGAAATGCCTATCGGCACCTGTTTTTAAAATGCCAATCGGCAACTATATCTGAAATGCCTATCGGCACCTATATCTGAAATGCCTATCGGCACCTATTTTTGAAATGCCTATCGGAAACTACATCTGAAATGCCTATCAGCACCTATATTTGAAATGCCTATCGTCAACCATATCTGAAATGCCTATCGACACCTATTTTTGAAATACCTATTGGCTTCTATATCTGAAATGCCTATCGGCACCTATTTTTAAAATGCCAATCGGTAACTATATCTGAAATGCCTATCGGCACCTATATCTGAAATGCCTATCGGCACCAATTTATGAAATGCCTATCGGAAAAAATACATCTGGAATGCCTATCAGCACCTATATTTGAAATGCCTATCGGCAACCATATCTGGAATGCCTATCGGCACCTATATTTGAAATGCCTATCGGCTTCTATATCTGAAATGCCTATTGACACCTATTTTTAAAATGCCAATCGGCAACTATATCTGAAATCCCTATCGGCACCTATATCTGAAATGCCTATCGGCACCTATTTTTGAAATGCCTATCGGAAACTACATCTGAAATGCCTATCAGCACCTATATTTGAAATGCCTATCGGCAACCATATCTGGAATGCTTATCGGCACCTATATTTGAAATGCCTATCGGCTTCTATATCTGAAATGCCTATCGGCACCTATTTTTAAAATGCCAATCGTCCAACTATATCTGAAATGCCTATCGGCACCTATATCTGAAAAGCCTATCGGCACCTATTTTTGAAATGCATATCGGAAACTACATCTGAAATGCCTTGCAGCACCTATATTTGAAATGCCTATCCACAACCATATCTGGAATGCCTATCGGCACCTATATTTGAAATGCCTATCGGATTCTATATTTGAAATGCCTATCGGCACCTATTTTTAAAATGGCTATCGGCAACTATATCTGAAATGCCTATCAGCACTTATATCTGAAATGCCTATCGGCACCTATTTTTAAAATGCCTATCGGAAACTACATCTGAAATGCCTATCAGCACCTATATTTGAAATGCCTATCGGCAACTATATCTGGAATGCCTATCGGCACCTATATTTGAAATGCCTATCGGCTTCTATATCTGAAATGCCTATCGGCACCTATTTTTAAAATGCCTATAGGAAACTACATCTGAAATGCCTATCAGCACCTATATTTGAAATGCCTATCGGCAACCATATCTGGAATGCCTATCGGCACCTATATTTGAAATGCCTATCGGCTTCTATATCTAAAATGCCTATCGGCACCTATTTTTAAAATGGCTCTCGGCAACTATATCTGAAATGCCTATCAGCACCTATATCTGAAATGCCTATCGGCACTTATTTTTGAAATGCCTATCGGAAACTACATCTGAAATGCCTATCAGCACCTATATTTTGAAATGCCTATCGGCAGCCATATCTGGAATGCCTATCGGCACCTGTATTTGAAATGCCTATCGGCTTCTATATCTGAAAAGCCTATCGGCACCTATTTTTAAAATGCCAATCGGCAACTATATCTGAAATGCCTATCGGCACCTATATCTAAAATGCCTATCGGCATCTATTTTTGAAATGCCTATCGGAAACTACAACTGAATTGCCTATCAGCACCTATATATGAAATGCCTATCGGCAACCATATTTGGAATGCCTATCGGCACCTATATTTGAAATGCCTATCGGCTTCTATATCTGAAATGCCTAGCGGCACCTATTTTTAAAATGCCAAACGGCAACTATATCTGAAATGCCTATCGGCACCTATATTTGAAATGCCTATCGGCACCAATTTTTGAAATTCCTATCGGAAACTACATCTGAAATGCCTATCAGCACCTATATTTGAAATGTCTATCGGCAACCATATCTGGAATGCCTGTCGGCACCTATTTTTAAAATGCCTATCGGAAACTACATCTGAAATGCCTATCAGCACCTATATTTGAAAGCCTATCGGCAACCATATCTGGAATGCCTATCGGCACCTATATTTGAAATGCCTATCGACTTCTATATCTGAAATGCCTATCGGCACCTATTTTTAAAATGGCTATCGGCAACTATATCTGAAATGCCTATCGGCACCTATTTTTAAAATGGCTATCGGCAACTATATCTGAAATGCCTATCGGCACCTATATCTGAAATGCCTATCGGCACCTATTTTTGAAATGCCTATCGGAAACCACATTTGAAATGCCTATCAGCACCTATATTTGAAATGCCTATCGGCAACCATATCTGGATTGCCTTTCGGCACCTATATTTGAAATGCCTATCGGCTTCTATATCTGAAATGCCTATCGGCACCTATTTTTAAAATGCCTACCGGAAACTACATCTGAAATGCCTATCAGCACCTATATTTGAAATGCCTATCGGCAACCATATCTGGAATGCCTATCGGCACCTATATTATAAATGCCTATCGGCTTCTATATCTGAAATGCCTATCGGCACCTATTTTTAAAATGGCTATCGGCAACTATATCTGAAATGCCTATCGGCACCTATATCTGAAATGCCTATCGGCACCTATTTTTGAAATGCCTATCGGAAACTTCATCTGAAATGCCTATTAGCACCTATATTTGGTATGCCTATCGGCAACCATATCTGGAATGCCTATCGGCACCTATATTTGAAATGCCTATCGGCTTCTATATCTGAAATGCCTATCGGCACCTATTTTTAAAATGCCAATCGGCAACTATATCTGAAATGCCTATCGGCACCTATATCTGAAATGCCTATCGGCACCTATTTTTGAAATGCCTATCGGAAACTACAACTGAAATGCCTATCGGCACCTATATTTGAAATGCCTATCGGCAACCATATTTGGAATGCCTATCGGCACCTATATTTGAAATGCCTATCGGCTTCTATATCTGAAATGCCTAGCGGCACCTATTTTTAAAATGCCAATCGGCAACTATATCTGAAGTGCCTATCAGCACCTATATCTGAAATGCCTATCGGCACCTATTTTTGAAATGCCTATCGAAAACTACATCTGAAATGCCGATCAGCACCTATATTTGAAATGCCTATCGGCAACCACATCAGAAATGCCTATCGGCACCTATATCTGAAATGCCTTTCGGCATTTATATCTGAAATGCCTATCGACAACTATATTTGAAATGCCTATCGGCACCTATATCTGATTTGCCTATCGGCACCTATTTTTGAAATGTCTTTCGGAAACTACATCTAAAATGCCTATCTGCTCCTACATTTGAAATGCCTATCGGCAACCATATCTGAAATGCCTATCGACCCCTATATTTGAAATACCTATCGGCTTCTATATCTGAAATGCCTATCGGCACCTGTTTTTAAGATGCCAATCGGCAACTATATCTGAAATGCCTATCGGCACCTATATCTGAAATGCCTATCGGCACCTATATCTGAAATGCCTATCGGCATAAATTTTTGAAATGCCTATCGGAAACTACATCTAAAATGCCTATCAGCACCTATATTTCAAATGCCTATCGGCAACCATATCTGGAATGCCTATCGGCACCTATATTTGAAATGCCTATCGGCTTCTATATCTGAAATGCCTATCGGCACCAATTTTTAAAATGCCAATCGGCAACTATATCTGAAATGCCTATCGGCACCTATATCTGAAATGCCTATCGGCACCTATTTTTGAAATGCCTATCGGAAACTACATCTGAAATGCCTATCAGCAAATATATTTGAAATGCCTATCGGCAACCATATCTGGAATGCCTATCGGCACCTATATTTGAAATGCCTATCGGCTTCTATATCTGAAATGCCTATCGGCACCTATTTTTAAAATGCCAATCGGCAACTATAT
The DNA here is from genome assembly GCA_034508555.1 of Venustoraphidia nigricollis. NCBI lineage: Eukaryota > Metazoa > Arthropoda > Insecta > Raphidioptera > Raphidiidae > Venustoraphidia > Venustoraphidia nigricollis. The sequence continues at coordinate 694,782 of JAVRKA010000131.1, read as the reverse complement.
CTGTAATGCCTATTGGCACCTATATCTGAAATGCCTATCGGCACCTGTTTTTGAAATGCCTATCGAAAACTACATCTGAAATGCCTATCAGCACCAATATTTGAAATGCCTATCGGCAACCATATCTGAAATGCCTATCGACACCTATATTTGAAATACCTATCGGCTTCTATATCTGAAATGCCTATCGGCACCTATTTTTAAAATGCCAATCGGCAACTATATCTGAAATGCCTATCGGCACCAATTTTTGAAATGCCTATCGGAAACTACATCTGAAATGCCTATCAGCACCTATAAATGAAATGCCTATCGTCAACCATATCTGGAATGCCTATCGGCACCTATATTTGAAATGCCTATCGGCTTCTATATCTAAAATGCCTATCGGCACCTATTTTTAAAATGCCAATCGGCAACTATATCTGAAATGCCTATTGGCACCTATATCTGAAATGCCTATCGGCACCTATTTTTAAAATGCCAATCGGCAACTATATCTGAAATGCCTATCGGCACCTATATCTGAAATGCCTATCGGCACCTATTTTTGAAATGTCTTTCGGAAACTACATCTGAAATGCCTATCTGCTCCTATATTTGAAATGCCTATCGTCAACCATATCTGAAATGCCTATCGACACCTATATTTGAAATACCTATCGGCTTCTATATCTGAAATGCCTATCGGCACCTATTTTTAAAATGCCAATCGGTAACTATATCTGAAATGCCTATCGGCACCTATATCTGAAATGCCTTTCGGCATCAATTTTTGAAATGCCTATCGGAAAATACATCTGGAATGCCTATCAGCACCTATATTTGAAATGCCTATCGGCAACCATATCTGGAATGCCTATCGGCACCTATATTTGAAATGCCTATCGGCTTCTATATCTGAAATGCCTATCGACACCTATTTTTAAAATGCCATTCGGCAACTATATCTGAAATGCCATTCGGCAACTATATCTGAAATGCCTATCAGCAACTATATCTGAAATGCTTATCAGCACCTATTTTTGAAATGGCTGTCGGAAACTACATCTGAAATGCCTATCAGCACCTATATTTGAAATGCCTATCGGCAACCATATCTGAAATGCCTATCGACACCTATATTTGAAATACCTATCGGCTTCTATATCTGAAATGCCTATCAACACCTATTTTTAAAATGCCAAACGGCAACTATATCTGAAATACCTATCAGCACCTATATTTGAAATGCCTATCGGCACCAATTTTTGAAATGCCTATCGGAAACTACATCTGAAACGCCTATCAGCACCTATATTTGAAATGCCTATCGGCAACCATATCTGGAATGCCTATCGGCACCTATATCTGAAATGCCTATCGGCACCTATTTTTGAAATGCCTATCGGAAACTACATCTGAAATGCCTATCAGCACCTTTATTTGAAATGCCTATCGGCAACCATATCTGGAATGCCTATCGGCACCTATATTTAAAATGCCTATCGGCTTCTATATCTGAAATGCCTATCGGCACCTATTTTTAAAATAGCTATCGGCAACTATATCTGAAATGCCTATCGGCACCTATATCTGAAATGCCTATCGGCACCTATTTTTGAAATGCCTATCGGAAACTACATCTGCAATGCCTATCAGCACCTATATTTGAAATGCCTATCGGCAACCATATCTGGAATGCCTATCGGCACCTATATTTGAAATGCCTATCGGCTTCTATATCTGAAATGCCTATCGGCACCTATTTTTAAAATGCCAATCGGTCACTATATCTAAAATGCCTATCGGCACCTATACCTGAAATGCCTATCGGCACCAATTTTTGAAATGCCTATCGGAAACTACATCTGAAATGCTTATCAGCACCTATAAATGAAAAGCCTATCGTCAACCATATCTGGAATGCCTATCGGCACTTATATTTGAAATGCCTATCGGCTTCTATATCTAAAATGCCTATCGGCACCTATTATTAAAATGCCAATCGGTAACTATATCTGAAATGCCTATCGGCACCTATATCTGAAATGCCTATTGGCACCAATTTTTGAAATGCCTATCGGAAAATACATCTGGAATGCCTATCAGCACCTATATTTGAAATGCCTATCGGCAACCATATCTGGAATGTCTATCGGCACCTATATTTGAAATGCCTATCGGCTTCTATATCTGAAATGCCTATCGACACCTATTTTTAAAATGCCATTCGGCAACTATATCTGAAATGCCTATCGGCAACTATATCTGAAATGCTTATCAGCACCTATTTTTGAAATGGCTGTCGGAAACTACATCTGAAATGCCTATCAGCACCTATATTTGAAATGCCTATCGGCAACCATATCTGAAATGCCTATCGACACCTATATTTAAAATACCTATCGGCTTCTATATCTGAAATGCCTATCAACATCTATTTTTAAAATGCCAAACGGCAACTATATCTGAAATGCCTATCGGCACCTATATTTGAAATGCCTATCGGCACCAATTTTTGAAATGCCTATCGGAAACTACATCTGAAATGCCTATCAGCACCTATATTTGATATGCCTATCGGCAACCATATCTGGAATGCCTATCGGCACCTATATTTGAAATGCCTATCGGCTTCTATATCTGAAATGCCTATCGGCACCTATTTTTAAAATGCCAATCGGCAACTATATCTGAAATGCCTATCGGCACCTATATCTGAAATGCCTATCGGCACCTATTTTTGAAATGCCTATCGGAAACTACTACTGAAATGCCTATCAGCACCTATATTTGTTATGCCTATCGGCAACCATATTTGGAATGCCTATCGGCACCTATATTTGAAATGCCTATCGGCTTCTATATCTGAAATGCCTAGCGGCACCTATTTTTAAAATGCCAATCGGCAACTATATCTGAAGTGCCTATCAGCACCTATATCTGAAATGCCTATCGGCATCAATTTTTGAAATGCCTATCGAAAACTACATCTAAAATGCCTATCAGCACCTATATTTGAAATGCCTATCGGCAACCATATCTGGAATGCCTATCGGCACCTATATTTGAAATGCCTATCGGCTTCTATATCTAAAATGCCTATCGGCACCTATTTTTAAAATGCCAATTGGCAACTATATCTGAAATGCCTATTGGCACCTATATCTGAAATTCCTATCGGCACCTATTTTTGAAATGCCTATCGGAAACTACATCTGAAATGCCTATCAGCACCTATATTTGAAATGCCTATCGGCAACCATATCTGGAATGCCTATTGGCACCTATATTTGAAATGCCTATCGGCTTCTATATCTGAAATGCCTATCGGCACCTATTTTTAAAATGCCAATCGGTAACTATATCTGAAATGCCTATCGGCATCTATATCTGAAATGCCTATCGGCACCTATTTTTGAAATGCCTATCGGAAACTACATCTGAAATGCCTATCAGCACCTATATTTGAAATGCCTATCGTCAACCATATCTGAAATGCCTATCGACACCTATTTTTGAAATACCTATTGGCTTCTATATCTGAAATGCCTATCGGCACCTATTTTTAAAATGCCAATCGGCAACTATATCTGAAATGCCTATCGGCACCTATATCTGAAATGCCTATCGGCACCTATTTTTGAAATGTCTTTCGGAAACTACATCTGAAATGCCTATCTGCTCCTATATTTGAAATGCCTATCAGCAACCATATCTGAAATACCTATCGACCCCTATATTTGAAATACCTATCGGCTTCTATATCTGAAATGGCTATCGGCACCTGTTTTTAAAATGCCAATCGGCAACTATATCTGAAATGCCTATCGGCACCTATACCTAAAATGCCTATCAGCATCAATTTTTGAAATGCCTATCGGAAACTACATCTAAAATGCCTATCAGCACCTATATTTGAAATGCCTATCGGCAACCATATCTGGAATGCCTATCGGCACCTATATTTGAAATGCCTATCGGCTTCTATATCTGAAATGCCTATCGGCACCTATTTTTAAAATGCCAATTGGCAACTATATCTGAAATGCCTATCGGCACCTATTTTTGAAATGCCTATCGGAAACTACATCTGAAATGCCTATCAGCACCTATATTTGAAATGCCTATTGGCAACCATATCTGGAATGCCTATTGGCACCTATATTTGAAATGCCTATCGGCTTCTATATCTGAAATGCCTATCGGCACCTATTTTTGAAATGCCTATCGGAAACTACAACTGAATTGCCTATCAGCACCTATATTTGAAATGCCTATCGGCAACCATATTTGGAATGCCTATCGGCACCTATATTTGAAATGCCTATCGGCTTCTATATCTGAAATGCCTAGCGGCACCTATTTTTAAAATGCCAATCGGCAACTATATCTGAAGTGCCTATCGGCACCTATATCTGAAATGCCTATCGGCACCTATTTTTGTAATGCCTATCGAAAACTACATCTGAAATGCCTATCAGCACCTATATTTGAAATGCCTATCGGCAACCACATCAGAAATGCCTATCGGCACCTATATCTGAAATGCCTTTCGGCATTTATATCTGAAATGCCTATCGACACCTATATTTGAAATGCCTATCGGCACCTATATTTTGTATGCCTATCGGCAACTATATCTGATATGCCTATCGGCACCTATATCTGAAATGCCTATCGGCACCTATTTTTGAAATGTCTTTCGCAAACTACATCTGAAATGCCTATCTGCTCCTTTATTTAAAATGCCTATAGGCAACCATATCTGAAATGCCTATAGACACCTATATTTGAAATACCTATCGGCTTCTATATCTGAAATGCCTATCGGCACCTGTTTTTAAAATGCCAATCGGCAACTATATCTGAAATGCCTATCGGCACCTATATCTGAAATGCCTATCGGCACCTATTTTTGAAATGTCTATCGGAAACTACATCTGAAATGCCTATCAGCACCTATATTTGAAATGCCTATCGGCTTCTATATCTGAAATGCCTATCGGCACCTATTTTTAAAATGCCAATCGGCAACTATATCTGAAATGCCTATCGGCACCTATATCTGAAATGCCTATCGGCACCTATTTTTGAAATGTCTTTCGGAAACTACATCTGAAATGCCTATCTGCTCCTATATTTGAAATGCCTATCGGCAAACATATCTGAAATCCCTATCGACCCCTATATTTGAAATACCTATCGGCTTCTATATCTGAAATGCCTATCGGCACCTGTTTTTAAAATGCCAATCGGCAACTATATCTGAAATGCCTATCGGCACCTATATCTGAAATGCCTATCGGCATCAATTTTTGAAATGCCTATCGGAAACTACATCTAAAATGCCTATCAGCACCTATATTTGAAATGCCTATCGGCAACCATATCTGGAATGCCTATCGGCACCTATATTTGAAATGCTTATCGGCTTCTATATCTGAAATGCCTATCGGCACCTATTTTTAAAATGCCAATTGGCAACTATATCTGAAATGCCTATCGGCACCTATATCTGAAATGCCTATCGGCACCTATTTTTGAAATGCCTATCGGAAACTACATCTGAAATGCCTATCAGCACCTATATTTGAAATGCCTATCGGCAACCATATCTGGAATGCCTATTGGCACCTATATTTGAAATGCCTATCGGCTTCTATATCTGAAATGCCGATCGGCACCTATTTTTAAAATGCCAATCGGCAACTATATCTGAAATGCCTATCGGCACCTATATCTGAAATGCCTATCGGCACCTATTTTTGAAATGCCTATCAGAAACTACATCTGAAATGCCTATCAGCACCTATATTTGAAATGCCTATCGTCAACCATATCTGAAATGCCTATCGACACCTATTTTTGAAATACCTATTGGCTTCTATATCTGAAATGCCTATCGGCACCTATTTTTAAAATGCCAATCGGCAACTATATCTGAAATGCCTATCGGCACCTATATCTGAAATGCCTATCGGCACCTATTTTTGAAATGTCTTTCGGAAACTACATCTGAAATGCCTATCTGCTCCTATATTTGAAATGCCTATCGGCAACCATATCTGAAATCCCTATCGACCCCTATATTTGAAATACCTATCGGCTTCTATATCTGAAATGCTTATCGGCACCTGTTTTTAAAATGCCAATCGGCAACTATATCTGAAATGCCTATCGGCACCTATATCTGAAATGCCTATCGGCATCAATTTTTGAAATGCCTATCGGAAACTACATCTAAAATGCCTATCAGCACCTATATTTGAAATGCCTATCGGCAACCATATCTGGAATGCCTATCGGCACCTATATTTGAAATGCCTATCGGCTTCTATATCTGAAATGCCTATCGGCACCTATTTTTAAAATGCCAATTGGCAACTATATCTAAAATGCCTATCGGCACCTATATCTGAAATGCCTATCGGCACCTATTTTTGAAATGCCTATCGGAAACTACATCTGAAATGCCTATCAGCACCTATATTTGAAATGCCAATCGGCAACCATATCTGGAATGCATATTGGCACCTATATTTGAAATGCCTATCGGCTTCTATATCTGAAATGCCTATCGGCACCTATTTTTAAAATGCCAATCGGCAACTATATCTGAAATGCCTATCGGCACCTATATCTGAAATGCCTATCGGCACCTATTTTTGAAATGCCTATCGGAAACTACATCTGAAATGCCTATCAGCACCTATATTTGAAATGCCTATCGTCAACCATATCTGAAATGCCTATCGACACCTATTTTTAAAATGCCAATCGGTAACTATATCTGAAATGCCTATCGGCACCTATATCTGAAATGCCTATCGGCACCAATTTATGAAATGCCTATCAAAAAAAATACATCTGGAATGCCTTTCAGCACCTATATTTGAAATGCCTATCGGCAACCATATCTGGAATGCCTATCGGCACCTATATTTGAAATGCCTATCGGCTTCTATATCTGAAATGCCTATCGACACCTATTTTTAAAATGCCAATCGGCAACTATATCTGAAATGCCTATCGGCACCTATATTGAAATGCCTATCGGCACCTATTTTTGAAATGCCTATCGGAAACTACATCTGAAATGCCTATCGGCACCTATAATTGAAATGCCTATCGGCTTATATATCTGAAATGCCTATCGGCACCTATTTTTAAAATGTTAATCGGCAACTATATCTGAAATGCCTATCGGTACCTATATCTGAAATGCCTATCAGCACCTATTTTTGAAATGTCTTTCGGAAACTACATCTGAAATGCCTATCTGCTCCTATATTTAAAATGCCTATCGGCAACCATATCTGAAATGCCTATCGACACCTATATTTGAAATACCTATCGGCTTCTATATCTGAAATGCCTATCGGCACCTGTTTTTTAAATTCCAATCGGCAACTATTTCTGAAATGCCTATCGGCACCTATATCTGAAACGCCTATAGGCATCATATTTTGAAATGCCTGTCGGAAACTACATCTAAAATGCCTATCATCACCTATATTTGAAATGCCTATCGGCAACCATATCTGGAATGCCTATCGGCACCTATATTTGAAATGCCTATCGGCTTCTATATCTGAAATGCCTAGCGGCACCTATTTTTTATTTTTAAAATGCCAATCGGCAACTATATCTAAAGTGCCTATCAGCACCTATATCTGAAATGCCTCTCGGCACCTATTTTTGAAATGTCTTTCGGAAACTACATCTGAAATGCCTATCTGCTCCTATATTTGAAATGCCTATCGGCAACCATATCTGAAATGCCTATCGACCCCTATATCTGAAATGCCTATCGGCACCTATATCTGAAATGCCTATCGGCACCAATTTTTGAAATGCCTATCGGAAACTACATCTGAAATGCCTATCAGCACCTATATTTGAAATGCCTATCGGCAACCATATCTGGAATGCTCATCGGCATCTATATTTGAAATGCCTATCGGCTTCTATATCTGAAATGCCTATCGGCACCTATTTCTAAAATGCCAATCGGCAACAATATCTGAAATGCCTATCGGCACCTATATCTGAAATGCCTATCGGCAACTATTTTTGAAATGCCTATCGGAAACTACATCTGAAATGCCTATCAGCCCCTATATTTAAAATGCCTATCGGCAACCATATCTGGAATGCCTATCGGCACCTATATTTGAAATGCCTATCGGCTTCTATATCTGAAATGCCTATCGGCACCTATTTTGAAAATGCCAATCGGCAACTATATCTGAAATGCCTATCGGCACCTATATCTGAAATGCCTATCGGCACCTATTTATGAAATGCCTATCGGAAACTACATCTGAAATGCCTATCAGCAAATATATTTGAAATGCCTATCGGCAACCATATCTGGAATGCCTATCGGCACCTATATTTGAAATGCCTATCGGCTTCTATATCTGAAATGCCTATCGGCACCTATTTTTAAAATGCCAATCGGCAACTATATCTGTAATGCCTATCGGCACCTATATCTGAAATGCCTATCGGCACCTATTTTTGAAATGCCTATCGGAAACTACATCTGAAATGCCTATCAGCACCAATATTTGAAATGCCTATCGGCAACCATATCTGAAATGCCAATCGACACCTATATTTGAAATACCTATCGGCTTCTATATCTGAAATGCCTATCGGCACCTATTTTTAAAATGCCAATCGACAACTATATCTGAAATGCCTATCGGCACCATATCTGAAATGCCTATCGTCACCAATTTTTGAAATGCCTATCGGAAACTACATCTGAAATGCCTATCAGCACCTATATTTGAAATGCCTATCGCCTTCTATATCTGAAATGCCTATTGACACCTATTTTTAAAATGCCAAATGTCAACTATATCTGAAATGCCTATCGGCACCAATTTTTGAAATGCCTATCGGAAAATACATCTGGAATGCCTATCAGCACTTATATTTGAAATGCCTATCGGCAACCATATCTGGAATGCCTATCGGCACCTATATTTAAAATGCCTATCAGCTTCTATATCTGAAATGCCTATCGACACCTATTTTTAAAATGCCAATCGGCAACTATATCTGAAATGCCTATCGGCACCTATATCTGAAATGCCTATCGGCACCTATTTTTGAAATGCCTATTGGAAACTACATCTGAAATGCCTATCAGCACCTATATTTGAAATGCCTATCGGTAACCATATCTAAAATGCCTATCGACACCTATATTTGAAATACCTATCGGCTTCTATATCTGAAATGCCTATCGGCACCTGTTTTTAAAATGCCAATCGGCAACTATATCTGAAATGCCTATCGGCACCTATATCTGAAATGTCTATCGGCACCAATTTTTGAAATGCCTATCGGAAAATACATCTGGAATGCCTATCAGCACCTATATTTCAAATGCCTATCGGCAACCATATCTGGGATGCCTATCGGCACCTATTTTTGAAATGCCTATCGGAAACTACATCTGAAATGCCTATCAGCACCTATATTTGAAATGCCTATCGGCAACCAAATCTGGAATGCCTATCGGCACCTATATTTGAAATGCCTATCAGCTTCTATATCTGAAATGCCTATCGGCACCTATTTTTAAAATGGCTATCGGCAACTATATCTGAAATGCCTATCGGCACCTATATCTGAAATGCCTATCGGCACCAATTTTTGAAATGCCTATCGGAAACTACATCTGAAATGCCTATCAGCACCTATATTTGAAAGGCCTATCGGCAACCATATCTGGAGTGCCTATCGTCACCTATATTTGAAATGCCTATCGGCTTCTATATCTGAAATGCCTATCGGCACCTATTTTTAAAATGCCTATCGGAAACTATCGGCAACCATATCTGGAATGCCTATCGGCACCTATATTTGAAATGCCTATCGGCTTCTATATCTGAAATGCCTATCGGCACCTATTTTTAAAATGGCTATCGGCAACTATATCTGAAATGCCTAACGGCACCTATATCTGAAATGCCTATCGGCACCTATTTTTGAAATGCCTATCGGAAACTACTTCTGAAATGCCTATCAGCACCTATATTTAAAATGCCTATCGGCAACCATATTTGAAATGCCTATCGGCACCTATATTTGAAATGCCTATCGGCTTCTATAACTGAAATGCCTAGCGGCACCTGTTTTTAAAATGCCAATCGGCAACTATATCTGAAATGCCTATCGGCACCTATATCTAAAATGCCTATCGGCATCAATTTTTGAAATGCCTATCGAAAACTACATCTTAAATGCCTATCAGCACCTATATTTAAAATGCCTATCGGCAACCATATCTGGAATGCCTATCGGCACCTATATTTGAAATGCCTATCGGCTTCTATATCTGAAATGCCTATCGGCACCTATTTTTAAAATGCCAATCGGCAACTATATCTGAAATGCCTATCGGCACCTATATCTGAAATGCCTATCGGCACCTATTTTTGAAATGTCTTTCGGAAACTACATCTGAAATGCCTATCTGCTCCTATATTTGAAATGCCTATCAGCAACCATATCTGAAATACCTATCGACCCCTATATTTGAAATACCTATCGGCTTCTATATCTGAAATGGCTATCGGCACCTGTTTTTAAAATGCTAATCGGCAACTATATCTGAAATGCCTATCGGCACCTATACCTAAAATGCCTATCAGCATCAATTTTTGAAATGCCTATCGGAAACTACATCTAAAATGCCTATCAGCACCTATATTTGAAATGCCTATCGGCAACCATATCTGGAATGCCTATCGGCACCTATATTTGAAATGCCTATCGGCTTCTATATCTGAAATGCCTATCGGCACCTATTTTTAAAATGCCAATTGGCAACTATATCTGAAATGCCTATCGGCACCTATATCTGAAATGCCTATCGGCACCTATTTTTGAAATGCCTATCGGAAACTACATCTGAAATGCCTATCAGCACCTATATTTGAAATGCCTATTGGCAACCATATCTGGAATGCCTATTGGCACCTATATTTGAAATGCCTATCGGCTTCTATATCTGAAATGCCTATCGGCACCTATTTTTGAAATGCCTATCGGAAACTACAACTGAATTGCCTATCAGCACCTATATTTGAAATGCCTATCGGCAACCATATTTGGAATGCCTATCGGCACCTATATTTGAAATGCCTATCGGCTTCTATATCTGAAATGCCTAGCGGCACCTATTTTTAAAATGCCAATCGGCAACTATATCTGAAGTGCCTATCGGCACCTATATCTGAAATGCCTATCGGCACCTATTTTTGTAATGCCTATCGAAAACTACATCTGAAATGCCTATCAGCACCTATATTTGAAATGCCTATCGGCAACCACATCAGAAATGCCTATCGGCACCTATATCTGAAATGCCTTTCGGCATTTATATCTGAAATGCCTATCGACACCTATATTTGAAATGCCTATCGGCACCTATATTTTAAATGCCTATCGGCAACTATATCTGATATGCCTATCGGCACCTATATCTGAAATGCCTATCGGCACCTATTTTTGAAATGTCTTTCGCAAACTACATCTGAAATGCCTATCTGCTCCTTTATTTAAAATGCCTATAGGCAACCATATCTGAAATGCCTATAGACACCTATATTTGAAATACCTATCGGCTTCTATATCTGAAATGCCTATCGGCACCTGTTTTTAAAATGCCAATCGGCAACTATATCTGAAATGCCTATCGGCACCTATATCTGAAATGCCTATCGGCACCTATTTTTGAAATGCCTATCGGAAACTACATCTGAAATGCCTATCAGCACCTATATTTGAAATGCCTATCGGCTTCTATATCTGAAATGCCTATCGGCACCTATTTTTAAAATGCCAATCGGCAACTATATCTGAAATGCCTATCGGCACCTATATCTGAAATGCCTATCGGCACCTATTTTTGAAATGTCTTTCGGAAACTACATCTGAAATGCCTATCTGCTCCTATATTTGAAATGCCTATCGTCAACCATATCTGAAATGCCTATCGACACCTATATTTGAAATACCTATCGGCTTCTATATCTGAAATGCCTATCGGCACCTATTTTTAAAATGCCAATCGGTAACTATATCTGAAATGCCTATCGGCACCTATATCTGAAATGCCTATCGGCATCAATTTTTGAAATGCCTATCGGAAAATACATCTGGAATGCCTATCAGCACCTATATTTGAAATGCCTATCGGCAACCATATCTGGAATGCCTATCGGCACCTATATTTGAAATGCCTATCGGCTTCTATATCTGAAATGCCTATCGACACCTATTTTTAAAATGCCATTCGGCAACTATATCTGAAATGCCATTCGGCAACTATATCTGAAATGCCTATCAGCAACTATATCTGAAATGCTTATCAGCACCTATTTTTGAAATGGCTGTCGGAAACTACATCTGAAATGCCTATCAGCACCTATATTTGAAATGCCTATCGGCAACCATATCTGAAATGCCTATCGACACCTATATTTGAAATACCTATCGGCTTCTATATCTGAAATGCCTATCAACACCTATTTTTAAAATGCCAAACGGCAACTATATCTGAAATACCTATCAGCACCTATATTTGAAATGCCTATCGGCACCAATTTTTGAAATGCCTATCGGAAACTACATCTGAAACGCCTATCAGCACCTATATTTGAAATGCCTATCGGCAACCATATCTGGAATGCCTATCGGCACCTATATCTGAAATGCCTATCGGCACCTATTTTTGAAATGCCTATCGGAAACTACATCTGAAATGCCTATCAGCACCTTTATTTGAAATGCCTATCGGCAACCATATCTGGAATGCCTATCGGCACCTATATTTGAAATGCCTATCGGCTTCTATATCTGAAATGCCTATCGGCACCTATTTTTAAAATAGCTATCGGCAACTATATCTGAAATGCCTATCGGCACCTATATCTGAAATGCCTATCGGCACCTATTTTTGAAATGCCTATCGGAAACTACATCTGCAATGCCTATCAGCACCTATATTTGAAATGCCTATCGGCAACCATATCTGGAATGCCTATCGGCACCTATATTTGAAATGCCTATCGGCTTCTATATCTGAAATGCCTATCGGCACCTATTTTTAAAATGCCAATCGGTCACTATATCTAAAATGCCTATCGGCACCTATACCTGAAATGCCTATCGGCACCAATTTTTGAAATGCCTATCGGAAACTACATCTGAAATGCCTATCAGCACCTATAAATGAAAAGCCTATCGTCAACCATATCTGGAATGCCTATCGGCACTTATATTTGAAATGCCTATCGGCTTCTATATCTAAAATGCCTATCGGCACCTATTATTAAAATGCCAATCGGTAACTATATCTGAAATGCCTATCGGCACCTATATCTGAAATGCCTATCGGCACCAATTTTTGAAATGCCTATCGGAAAATACATCTGGAATGCCTATCAGCACCTATATTTGAAATGCCTATCGGCAACCATATCTGGAATGTCTATCGGCACCTATATTTGAAATGCCTATCGGCTTCTATATCTGAAATGCCTATCGACACCTATTTTTAAAATGCCATTCGGCAACTATATCTGAAATGCCTATCGGCAACTATATCTGAAATGCTTATCAGCACCTATTTTTGAAATGGCTGTCGGAAACTACATCTGAAATGCCTATCAGCACCTATATTTGAAATGCCTATCGGCAACCATATCTGAAATGCCTATCGACACCTATATTTAAAACACCTATCGGCTTCTATATCTGAAATGCCTATCAACATCTATTTTTAAAATGCCAAACGGCAACTATATCTGAAATGCCTATCGGCACCTATATTTGAAATGCCTATCGGCACCAATTTTTGAAATGCCTATCGGAAACTACATCTGAAATGCCTATCAGCACCTATATTTGATATGCCTATCGGCAACCATATCTGGAATGCCTATCGGCACCTATATTTGAAATGCCTATCGGCTTCTATATCTGAAATGCCTATCGGCACCTATTTTTAAAATGCCAATCGGCAACTATATCTGAAATGCCTATCGGCACCTATATCTGAAATGCCTATCGGCACCTATTTTTGAAATGCCTATCGGAAACTACTACTGAAATGCCTATCAGCACCTATATTTGTTATGCCTATCGGCAACCATATTTGGAATGCCTATCGGCACCTATATTTGAAATGCCTATCGGCTTCTATATCTGAAATGCCTAGCGGCACCTATTTTTAAAATGCCAATCGGCAACTATATCTGAAGTGCCTATCAGCACCTATATCTGAAATGCCTATCGGCATCAATTTTTGAAATGCCTATCGAAAACTACATCTAAAATGCCTATCAGCACCTATATTTGAAATGCCTATCGGCAACCATATCTGGAATGCCTATCGGCACCTATATTTGAAATGCCTATCGGCTTCTATATCTAAAATGCCTATCGGCACCTATTTTTAAAATGCCAATTGGCAACTATATCTGAAATGCCTATTGGCACCTATATCTGAAATTCCTATCGGCACCTATTTTTGAAATGCCTATCGGAAACTACATCTGAAATGCCTATCAGCACCTATATTTGAAATGCCTATCGGCAACCATATCTGGAATGCCTATTGGCACCTATATTTGAAATGCCTATCGGCTTCTATATCTGAAATGCCTATCGGCACCTATTTTTAAAATGCCAATCGGTAACTATATCTGAAATGCCTATCGGCACCTATATCTGAAATGCCTATCGGCACCTATTTTTGAAATGCCTATCGGAAACTACATCTGAAATGCCTATCAGCACCTATATTTGAAATGCCTATCGTCAACCATATCTGAAATGCCTATCGACACCTATTTTTGAAATACCTATTGGCTTCTATATCTGAAATGCCTATCGGCACCTATATCTGAAATGCCTATCGGCACCTATTTTTGAAATGTCTTTCGGAAACTACATCTGAAATGCCTATCTGCTCCTATATTTGAAATGCCTATCAGCAACCATATCTGAAATACCTATCGACCCCTATATTTGAAATACCTATCGGCTTCTATATCTGAAATGGCTATCGGCACCTGTTTTTAAAATGCCAATCGGCAACTATATCTGAAATGCCTATCGGCACCTATACCTAAAATGCCTATCAGCATCAATTTTTGAAATGCCTATCGGAAACTACATCTAAAATGCCTATCAGCACCTATATTTGAAATGCCTATCGGCAACCATATCTGGAATGCCTATCGGCACCTATATTTGAAATGCCTATCGGCTTCTATATCTGAAATGCCTATCGGCACCTATTTTTAAAATGCCAATTGGCAACTATATCTGAAATGCCTATCGGCACCTATTTTTGAAATGCCTATCGGAAACTACATCTGAAATGCCTATCAGCACCTATATTTGAAATGCCTATTGGCAACCATATCTGGAATGCCTATTGGCACCTATATTTGAAATGCCTATCGGCTTCTATATCTGAAATGCCTATCGGCACCTATTTTTGAAATGCCTATCGGAAACTACAACTGAATTGCCTATCAGCACCTATATTTGAAATGCCTATCGGCAACCATATTTGGAATGCCTATCGGCACCTATATTTGAAATGCCTATCGGCTTCTATATCTGAAATGCCTAGCGGCACCTATTTTTAAAATGCCAATCGGCAACTATATCTGAAGTGCCTATCGGCACCTATATCTGAAATGCCTATCGGCACCTATTTTTGTAATGCCTATCGAAAACTACATCTGAAATGCCTATCAGCACCTATATTTGAAATGCCTATCGGCAACCACATCAGAAATGCCTATCGGCACCTATATCTGAAATGCCTTTCGGCATTTATATCTGAAATGCCTATCGACACCTATATTTGAAATGCCTATCGGCACCTATATTTTGTATGCCTATCGGCAACTATATCTGATATGCCTATCGGCACCTATATCTGAAATGCCTATCGGCACCTATTTTTGAAATGTCTTTCGCAAACTACATCTGAAATGCCTATCTGCTCCTTTATTTAAAATGCCTATAGGCAACCATATCTGAAATGCCTATAGACACCTATATTTGAAATACCTATCGGCTTCTATATCTGAAATGCCTATCGGCACCTGTTTTTAAAATGCCAATCGGCAACTATATCTGAAATGCCTATCGGCACCTATATCTGAAATACCCTATCGGCACCTATTTTTGAAATGTCTATCGGAAACTACATCTGAAATGCCTATCAGCACCTATATTTGAAATGCCTAACGGCTTCTATATCTGAAATGCCTATCGGCACCTATTTTTAAAATGCCAATCGGCAACTATATCTGAAATGCCTATCGGCACCTATATCTGAAATGCCTATCGGCACCTATTTTTGAAATGTCTTTCGGAAACTACATCTGAAATGCCTATCTGCTCCTATATTTGAAATGCCTATCGGCAAACATATCTGAAATCCCTATCGACCCCTATATTTGAAATACCTATCGGCTTCTATATCTGAAATGCCTATCGGCACCTGTTTTTAAAATGCCAATCGGCAACTATATCTGAAATGCCTATCGGCACCTATATCTGAAATGCCTATCGGCATCAATTTTTGAAATGCCTATCGGAAACTACATCTAAAATGCCTATCAGCACCTATATTTGAAATGCCTATCGGCAACCATATCTGGAATGCCTATCGGCACCTATATTTGAAATGCTTATCGGCTTCTATATCTGAAATGCCTATCGGCACCTATTTTTAAAATGCCAATTGGCAACTATATCTGAAATGCCTATCGGCACCTATATCTGAAATGCCTATCGGCACCTATTTTTGAAATGCCTATCGGAAACTACATCTGAAATGCCTATCAGCACCTATATTTGAAATGCCTATCGGCAACCATATCTGGAATGCCTATTGGCACCTATATTTGAAATGCCTATCGGCTTCTATATCTGAAATGCCTATCGGCACCTATTTTTAAAATGCCAATCGGCAACTATATCTGAAATGCCTATCGGCACCTATATCTGAAATGCCTATCGGCACCTATTTTTGAAATGCCTATCAGAAACTACATCTGAAATGCCTATCAGCACCTATATTTGAAATGCCTATCGTCAACCATATCTGAAATGCCTATCGACACCTATTTTTGAAATACCTATTGGCTTCTATATCTGAAATGCCTATCGGCACCTATTTTTAAAATGCCAATCGGCAACTATATCTGAAATGCCTATCGGCACCTATATCTGAAATGCCTATCGGCACCTATTTTTGAAATGTCTTTCGGAAACTACATCTGAAATGCCTATCTGCTCCTATATTTGAAATGCCTATCGGCAACCATATCTGGAATGCCTATTGGCACCTATATTTGAAATGCCTATCGGCTTCTATATCTGAAATGCCTATCGGCACCTATTTTTAAAATGCCAATCGGCAACTATATCTGAAATGCCTATCGGCACCTATATCTGAAATGCCTATCGGCAGCTATTTTTGAAATGCCTATCGGAAACTACATCTGAAATGCCTATCAGCACCTATATTTGAAATGCCTATCGTCAACCATATCTGAAATGCCTATCGACACCTATTTTTAAAATGCCAATCGGTAACTATATCTGAAATGCCTATCGGCACCTATATCTGAAATGCCTATCGGCACCAATTTATGAAATGCCTATCAAAAAAAATACATCTGGAATGCCTTTCAGCACCTATATTTGAAATGCCTATCGGCAACCATATCTGGAATGCCTATCGGCACCTATATTTGAAATGCCTATCGGCTTCTATATCTGAAATGCCTATCGACACCTATTTTTAAAATGCCAATCGGCAACTATATCTGAAATGCCTATCGGCACCTATATTGAAATGCCTATCGGCACCTATTTTTGAAATGCCTATCGGAAACTACATCTGAAATGCCTATCGGCACCTATAATTGAAATGCCTATCGGCTTATATATCTGAAATGCCTATCGGCACCTATTTTTAAAATGTTAATCGGCAACTATATCTGAAATGCCTATCGGTACCTATATCTGAAATGCCTATCAGCACCTATTTTTGAAATGTCTTTCGGAAACTACATCTGAAATGCCTATCTGCTCCTATATTTAAAATGCCTATCGGCAACCATATCTGAAATGCCTATCGACACCTATATTTGAAATACCTATCGGCGTCTATATCTGAAATGCCTATCGGCACCTGTTTTTTAAATTCCAATCGGCAACTATTTCTGAAATGCCTATCGGCACCTATATCTGAAACGCCTATAGGCATCATATTTTGAAATGCCTGTCGGAAACTACATCTAAAATGCCTATCATCACCTATATTTGAAATGCCTATCGGCAACCATATCTGGAATGCCTATCGGCACCTATATTTGAAATGCCTATCGGCTTCTATATCTGAAATGCCTAGCGGCACCTATTTTTTATTTTTAAAATGCCAATCGGCAACTATATCTAAAGTGCCTATCAGCACCTATATCTGAAATGCCTATCGGCACCTATTTTTGAAATGTCTTTCGGAAACTACATCTGAAATGCCTATCTGCTCCTATATTTGAAATGCCTATCGGCAACCATATCTGAAATGCCTATCGACCCCTATATCTGAAATGCCTATCGGCACCTATATCTGAAATGCCTATCGGCACCAATTTTTGAAATGCCTATCGGAAACTACATCTGAAATGCCTATCAGCACCTATATTTGAAATGCCTATCGGCAACCATATCTGGAATGCTCATCGGCATCTATATTTGAAATGCCTATCGGCTTCTATATCTGAAATGCCTATCGGCACCTATTTCTAAAATGCCAATCGGCAACAATATCTGAAATGCCTATCGGCACCTATATCTGAAATGCCTATCGGCAACTATTTTTGAAATGCCTATCGGAAACTACATCTGAAATGCCTATCAGCCCCTATATTTAAAATGCCTATCGGCAACCATATCTGGAATGCCTATCGGCACCTATATTTGAAATGCCTATCGGCTTCTATATCTGAAATGCCTATCGGCACCTATTTTGAAAATGCCAATCGGCAACTATATCTGAAATGCCTATCGGCACCTATATCTGAAATGCCTATCGGCACCTATTTATGAAATGCCTATCGGAAACTACATCTTAAATACCTATCAGCAAATATATTTGAAATGCCTATCGGCAACCATATCTGGAATGCCTATCGGCACCTATATTTGAAATGCCTATCGGCTTCTATATCTGAAATGCCTATCGGCACCTATTTTTAAAATGCCAATCGGCAACTATATCTGTAATGCCTATCGGCACCTATATCTGAAATGCCTATCGGCACCTATTTTTGAAATGCCTATCGGAAACTACATCTGAAATGCCTATCAGCACCAATATTTGAAATGCCTATCGGCAACCATATCTGAAATGCCTATCGACACCTATATTTGAAATACCTATCGGCTTCTATATCTGAAATGCCTATCGGCACCTATTTTTAAAATGCCAATCGACAACTATATCTGAAATGCCTATCGGCACCATATCTGAAATGCCTATCGTCACCAATTTTTGAAATGCCTATCGGAAACTACATCTGAAATGCCTATCAGCACCTATATTTGAAATGCCTATCGCCTTCTATATCTGAAATGCCTATTGACACCTATTTTTAAAATGCCAATTGTCAACTATATCTGAAATGCCTATCGGCACCAATTTTTGAAATGCCTATCGGAAAATACATCTGGAATGCCTATCAGCACTTATATTTGAAATGCCTATCGGCAACCATATCTGGAATGCCTATCGGCACCTATATTTAAAATGCCTATCAGCTTCTATATCTGAAATGCCTATCGACACCTATTTTTAAAATGCCAATCGGCAACTATATCTGAAATGCCTATCGGCACCTATATCTGAAATGCCTATCGGCACCTATTTTTGAAATGCCTATTGGAAACTACATCTGAAATGCCTATCAGCACCTATATTTGAAATGCCTATCGGTAACCATATCTAAAATGCCTATCGACACCTATATTTGAAATACCTATCGGCTTCTATATCTGAAATGCCTATCGGCACCTGTTTTTAAAATGCCAATCGGCAACTATATCTGAAATGCCTATCGGCACCTATATCTGAAATGTCTATCGGCACCTATATCTGAAATGTCTATCGGCACCAATTTTTGAAATGCCTATCGGAAAATACATCTGGAATGCCTATCAGCACCTATATTTCAAATGCCTATCGGCAACCATATCTGGGATGCCTATCGGCACCTATTTTTGAAATGCCTATCGGAAACTACATCTGAAATGCCTATCAGCACCTATATTTGAAATGCCTATCGGCAACCAAATCTGGAATGCCTATCGGCACCTATATTTGAAATGCCTATCAGCTTCTATATCTGAAATGCCTATCGGCACCTATTTTTAAAATGGCTATCGGCAACTATATCTGAAATGCCTATCGGCACCTATATCTGAAATGCCTATCGGCACCAATTTTTGAAATGCCTATCGGAAACTACATCTGAAATGCCTATCAGCACCTATATTTGAAAGGCCTATCGGCAACCATATCTGGAGTGCCTATCGTCACCTATATTTGAAATGGCTATCGGCTTCTATATCTGAAATGCCTATCGGCACCTATTTTTAAAATGCCTATCGGAAACTATCGGCAACCATATCTGGAATGCCTATCGGCACCTATATTTGAAATGCCTATCGGCTTCTATATCTGAAATGCCTATCGGCACCTATTTTTAAAATGGCTATCGGCAACTATATCTGAAATGCCTAACGGCACCTATATCTGAAATGCCTATCGGCACCTATTTTTGAAATGCCTATCGGAAACTACTTCTGAAATGCCTATCAGCACCTATATTTAAAATGCCTATCGGCAACCATATTTGAAATGCCTATCGGCACCTATATTTGAAATGCCTATCGGCTTCTATAACTGAAATGCTTAGCGGCACCTGTTTTTAAAATGCCAATCGGCAACTATATCTGAAATGCCTATCGGCACCTATATCTAAAATGCCTATCGGCATCAATTTTTGAAATGCCTATCGAAAACTACATCTTAAATGCCTATCAGCACCTATATTTAAAATGCCTATCGGCAACCATATCTGGAATGCCTATCGGCACCTATATTTGAAATGCCTATCGGCTTCTATATCTGAAATGCCTATCGGCACCTATTTTTAAAATGCCAATCGGCAACTATATCTGAAGTGCCTATCGGCACCTATATCTGAAATGCCTATCGGCACCTATTTTTGAAATGCCTATCGAAAACTACAACTGAAATGCCTATCAGCACCTATATTTGAAATGCCTATCAGCAACCACATCAGAAATGCCTATCGGCAACTATATCTGAAATCCCTATCGGCCCCTATATCTGAAATGCCTATCGACACCTATATTTGAAATGCCTATCGGAAACTACATCTGAAATGCCTATCAGCACCTATATTTGAAATGCCTATCGGCAACCATATCTGGAATGCTTATCGGCACCTATATTTGAAATGCCTATCGGCTTCTATATCTGAAATACCTATCGGCACCTATTTTTAAAATGCCAATCGGCAACTATATCTGAAATGCCTATCGGCACCTATATCTGAAATGCCTATCGGCATCAATTTTTGAAATGCCTATCGGAAACTACATCTAAAATGCCTATCAGCACCTATATTTGAAATGCCTATCGGCAACCATATCTGGAATGCCTATCGGCACCTATATTTGAAATGCCTATCGGCTTCTATATCTGAAATGCCTATCGGCACCTATTTTTAAAATGCCAATTGACAACTATATCTGAAATGCCTATCGGCACCTATATCTGAAATGCCTATCGGCACCTATTTTTGAAATGCCTATCGGAAACTACATCTGAAATGCCTATCAGCACCTATATTTGAAATGCCAATCGGCAACCATATCTGGAATGCATATTGGCACCTATATTTGAAATGCCTATCGGCACCTATTTTTAAAATGCCAATCGGCAACTATATCTGAAATGCCTATCGGCACCTATATCTGAAATGCCTATCGGCACCTATTTTTGAAATGCCTATCGGAAACTACATCTGAAATGCCTATCAGCACCTATATTTGAAATGCCTATCGTCAACCATATCTGAAATGCCTATCGACACCTATTTTTGAAATACCTATTGGCTTCTATATCTGAAATGCCTATCGGCACCTATTATTAAAATGCCTATCGGTAACTATATCTGAAATGCCTATCGGCACCTATATCTGAAATGCCTATCGGCACCAATTTATGAAATGCCTATCGGAAAAAATACATCTGGAATGCCTATCAGCACCTATATTTGAAATGCCTATCGGCAACCATATCTGGAATGCCTATCGGCACCTATATTTAAAATGCCTATCGGTTTGTATATCTGAAATGCCTATCGACACCTCTTTTTAAAATGCCAATCGGCAACTATATTTGAAATGCCTATCGGCACCTATATTGAAATGCCTATCGGCACCTATTTTTGAAATGCCTATCGGAAACTACATCTGAAATGCCTATCAGCACCTATATTTGAAATGCCTATCGGCAACCATATCTGGAATGCCTATCGGCACCTATATTTGAAATGCCTATCGGCTTCTATATCTGAAATGCCTAGCGGCACCTATATTCGAAATGCCTATCGGAAACTACATCTGAAATGCCTATCAGCACTTATATTTGAAATGCCTATCGGCAACCATATCTGGAATGCCTATCGGCACCTATAATTGAAATGCCTATCGGCTTATATATCTAATATGCCTATCGGCACCTATTTTTAAAATGCCAATCGGCAACTATATCTGAAATGCCTATCGGTACCTATATCTGAAATGCCTATCGGCACCTATTTTTGAAATGTCTTTCGGAAACTACATCTGAAATGCCTATCTGCTCCTATATTTAAAATGCCTATCGGCAACCATATCTGAAATGCCTATCGACACCTATATTTGAAATACCTATCGGCTTCTATATCTGAAATGCCTATCGGCACCTGTTTTTTAAATTCCAATCGGCAACTATATCTAAAATGCCTATCGGCACCTATATCTGAAACGCCTATAGGCATCAATTTTTGAAATGCCTATCGGAAACTACATCTAAAATGCCTATCAGCACCTATATTTGAAATGCCTATCGGCAACCATATCCGGAATGCCTATCGGCACTTATATTTGAAATGCCTATCGGCTTCTATATCTGAAATGCCTAGCGGCACCTATTTCTTATTTTTAAAATGCCAATTGGCAACTATATCTGAAGTGCCTATCAGCACCTATATCTGAAATGCCTATCGGCACCTATTTTTGAAATGTCTTTCGGAAACTACATCTGAAATGCCTATCTGCTCCTATATTTGAAATGCCTATCGGCAACCATATCTGAAATGCCTATCGACCCCTATATTTGAAATACCTATCGGCTTCTATATCTGAAATGCCTATCGGCACCTGTTTTTAAAATGCCAATCGGTAACTATATCTGAAATGCCTATCGGCACCTATATCTGAAATGCCTATCGGCACCTATTTATGAAATGCCTATCGGAAACTACATCTGAAATGCCTATCAGCAAATATATTTGAAATGCCTATCGGCAACCATATCTGGAATGCCTATTGGCACCTATATTTGAAATGCCTATCTGCTTCTATATCTGACATGCCTATCGGCACCTATTTTTAAAATGCCAATCGGCAACTATATCTGTAATGCCTATCGGCACCTATATCTGAAATGCCTATCGGCACCTATTTTTGAAATGCCTATCGGAAACTACATCTGAAATGCCTATCAGCACCAATATTTGAAATGCCTATCGGCAACCATACCTGAAATGCCTATCGACACCTATATTTGAAATACCTATCGGCTTCTATATCTGAAATGCCTATCGGCACCTATTTTTAAAATGCCAATCGACAACTATATCTGAAATGCCTATCGGCACCAAATCTGAAATGCCTATCGGCACCAATTTTTGAAATGCCTATCGGAAACTACATCTGAAATGCCTATCAGCACCTATATTTGGAATGCCTATCGTCAACCATATCTGGAATGCCTATCGGCACCTATATTTGAAATGCCTATCGCCTTCTATATCTGAAATGCCTATTGACACCTATTTTTAAAATGCCAATTGTCAACTATATCTGAAATACCTATCGGCACCTATATCTGAAATGCCTATCGGCACCAATTTTTGAAATGCCTATCGGAAAATACATCTGGAATGCCTATCAGCACTAACTTATATTTGAAATGCCTATCGGCAACCATATCTGGAATGCCTATCGGCACCTATATTTGAAATGCCTATCGGCTTCTATATCTGAAATGCCTATCGACACCTATTTTTAAAATGCCAATCGGCAACTATATCTGAAATGCCTATCGGCACCTATATCTGAAATGCCTATCGGCACCTATTTTTGAAATGCCTATCGGAAACTACATCTGAAATGCCTATCAGCACCTATATTTGAAATGCCTATCGGCAACCATATCTAAAATGCCTATCGACACCTATATTTGAAATACCTATCGGCTTCTATATCTGAAATGCCTATCGGCACCTATTTCTAAAATGCCAATCGGCAACTATATCTGAAAGGCCTATCGGCACCTATATCTGAAATGCCTATCGGCAACTATTTTTGAAATGCCTATCGGAATCTACATCTGAAATGCCTATCAGCCCCTATATTTGAAATGCCTATCGGCAACCATATCTGGAATGCCTATCGGCACCTATATTTGAAATGCCTATCGGCTTCTATATCTGAAATGCCTATCGGCACCTATTTTGAAAATGCCAATCGGCAACTATATCTGAAATGCCTATCGGCACCTATATCTGAAATGCCTATCGGCACCTATTTATGAAATGCCTATCGGAAACTACATCTGAAATGCCTATCAGCAAATATATTTGAAATGCCTATCGGCAACCATATCTGGAATGCCTATCGGCACCTATATTTGAAATGCCTATCGGCTTCTATATCTGAAATGCCTATCGTCACCTATTTTTAAAATGCCAATCGGCAACTATATCTGTAATGCCTATCGGCACCTATATCTGAAATGCCTATCGGCACCTATTTTTGAAATGCCTATCGGAAACTACATCTGAAATGCCTATCAGCACCAATATTTGAAATGCCTATCGGCAGCCATATCTGAAATGCCTATCGACACCTATATTTGAAATACCTATCGGCTTCTATATCTGAAATGCCTATCGGCACCTATTTTTAAAATGCCAATCGACAACTATATCTGAAATGCCTATCGGCACCAAATCTGAAATGCCTATCGGCACCAATTTTTGAAATGCCTATCGGAAACTACATCTGAAATGCCTATCAGCACCTATATTTGAAATGCCTATCGTCAACCATATCTGGAATGCCTATCGGCACCTATATTTGAAATGCCTATCGCCTTCTATATCTGAAATGCCTATTGACACCTATTTTTAAAATGCCAATTGTCAACTATATCTGAAATACCTATCGGCACCTATATCTGAAATGCCTATCGGCACCAATTTTTGAGATGCCTATCGGAAAATACATCTGGAATGCCTATCAGCACTAACTTATATTTGAAATGCCTATCGGCAACCATATCTGGAATGCCTATCGGCACCTATATTTGAAATGCCTATCGGCTTCTATATCTGAAATGCCTATCGACACCTATTTTTAAAATGCCAATCGGCAACTATATCTGAAATGCCTATCAGCACCTATATCTGAAATGCCTATCGGCACCTATTTTTGAAATGCCTATCGGAAACTACATCTGAAATGCCTATCAGCACCTATATTTGAAATGCCTATCGGCAACCATATCTAAAATGCCTATCGACACCTATATTTGAAATACCTATCGGCTTCTATATCTGAAATGCCTATCGGCACCTGTTTTTAAAATGCCAATCGGCAACTATATCTGAAATGCCTATCGGCACCTATATCTGAAATGCCTATCGGCACCAATTTTTGAAATGACTATCGGAAAATACATCTGGAATGCCTATCAGCACCTATATTTGAAATGCCTATCGGCAACCATATCTGGGATGCCTATCGGCACCTATTTTTGAAATGCCTATCGGAAACTACATCTGAAATGCCTATCAGCACCTATATTTGAAATGCCTATCGGCAACCAAATCTGGAATGCCTATCGGCACCTATATTTGAAATGCCTATCAGCTTCTATATCTCAAATGCCTATCGGCACCTATTTTTAAAATGGCTATCGGCAACTATATCTGAATTGCCTATCGGCACCTATTTTTGAAATGCCTATCGGAAACTACATATGAAATGCCTATCAGCACCTATAATTGAAATGCCTATCGGCAACCATATCTGGAGTGCCTATCGTCACCTATATTTGAAATGCCTATCGGCTTCTATATCTGAAATGCCTATCGGCACCGATTTTTAAAATGCCTATCGGAAACTATCGGCAACCATATCTGGAATGCCTATCGGCACCTATATTTGAAATGCTTATCGGCTTCTATATCTGAAATGCCTATCGGCACCTATTTTTAAAATGCCAATTGGCAACTATATCTGAAATGCCTTTTGGCACCTATATCTGAAATGCCTAGTGGCACCTATTTTTGAAATGCCTATCGGAAACTACATCTGAAATGCCTATCAGCACCTATATTTGAAATGCCTATCGGCAACCATATCTGGAATGCCTATTGGCACCTATATTTGAAATGCCTATCGGCTTCTATATCTGAAATGCCTATCGGCACCTATTTTTAAAATGCCAATCGGCAACTATATCTGAAATGCCTATCGGCACCTATATCTGAAATGCCTATCGGCACCTATTTTTGAGATGCCTATCAGAAACTACATCTGAAATGCCTATCAGCACCTATATTTGAAATGCCTATCGTCAACCATATCTGAAATGCCTATCGACACCTATTTTTGAAATACCTATTGGCTTCTATATCTGAAGTGCCTATCGGCGCCTATTTTTAAAATGCCAATCGGCAACTATATCTGAAATGCCTATCGGCACCTATATCTGAAATGCCTATCGGCACCTATTTTTGAAATGTCTTTCGGAAACTACATCTGAAATGCCTATCTGCTCCTATATTTGAAATGCCTATCGGCAACCATATCTGAAATCCCTATCGACCCCTATATTTGAAATACCTATCGGCTTCTATATCTGAAATGCCTCTCGGCACCTGTTTTTAAAATGCCAATCGGCAACTATATCTGAAATGCCTATCGGCACCTATATCTGAAATGCCTATCGGCATCAATTTTTGAAATGCCTATCGGAAACTACATCTAAAATGCCTATCAGCACCTATATTTGAAATGCCTATCGGCAACCATATCTGGAATGCCTATCGGCACGTAAATTTGAAATGCCTATCGGCTTCTATATCTGAAATGCCTATCGGCACCTATTTTTAAAATGCCAATTGGCAACTATATCTGAAATGCCTATCGGCACCTATATCTGAAATGCCTATCGGCACCTATTTTTGAAATGCCTATCAGAAACTACATCTGAAATGCCTATCAGCACCTATATTTGAAATGCCAATCGGCAACCAAATCTGGAATGCATATTGGCACCTATATTTGAAATGCCTATCGGCTTCTATATCTGAAATGCCTATCGGCACCTATTTTTAAAATGCCAATCGGCAACTATATCTGAAATGCCTATCGGCACCTATATCTGAAATGCCTATCGGCACCTATTTTTGAAATGCCTATCGGAAAATACATCTGAAATGCCTATCAGCACCTATATTTGAAATGCCTATCGTCAACCATATCTGAAATGCCTATCGACACCTATTTTTGAAATACCTATTGGCTTCTATATCTGAAATGCCTATCGGCACCTATTTTTAAAATGCCAATCGGTAACTATATCTGAAATGCCTATCGGCACCTATATCTGAAATGCCTATCGGCACCAATTTATGAAATGCCTATCAAAAAAAATACATCTGGAATGCCTATCAGCACCTATATTTGAAATGCCTATCGGCAACCATATCTGGAATGCCTATCGGCACCTATATTTGAAATGCCTATCGGCTTCTATATCTGAAATGCCTATCGACACCTATTTTTAAAATGCCAATCGGCAACTATATCTGAAATGCCTATCGGCACCTATATTGAAATGCCTATCGGCACCTATTTTTGAAATGCCTATCGGAAACTACATCTAAAATGCCTATCAGCACCTATATTTGAAATGCCTATCGGCAACCATATCTGGAATGCCTATCGGCACCTATATTTGAAATGCCTATCGGCTTCTATATCTGAAATGCCTAGCGGCACCTATATTTGAAATGCCTATCGGAAACTACATCTGAAATGCCTATCAGCACTTATATTTGAAATGCCTATCGGCAACCATATCTGGAATGCCTATCGGCACCTATAATTGAAATGCCTATCGGCTTATATATCTGAAATGCCTATCGGCACCTATTTTTAAAATGCCAATCGGCAACTATATCTGAAATGCCTATCGGTACCTATATCTGAAATGCCTATCGGCACCTATTTTTGAAATGTCTTTCGGAAACTACATCTGAAATGCCTATCTGCTCCTATATTTAAAATGCCTATCGGCAACCATATCTGAAATGCCTATCGACACCTATATTTGAAATACCTATCGGCTTCTATATCTGAAATGCCTATCGGCACCTGTTTTTTAAATTCCAATCGGCAACTATATCTGAAATGCCTATCGGCACCTATATCTGAAACGCCTATAGGCATCAATTTTTGAAATGCCTATCGGAAACTACATCTAAAATGCCTATCAGCACCTATATTTGAAATGCCTATCGGCAACCATATCTGGAATGCCTATCGGCACCTATATTTGAAATGCCTATTGGCTTCTATATCTGAAATGCCTAGCGGCACCTATTTTCTATTTTTAAAATGCCAATCGGCAACTATATCTGAAGTGCCTATCAGCACCTATATCTGAAATGCCTATCGGCACCTATTTTTGAAATGTCTTTCGGAAACTACATCTGAAATGCCTATCTGCTCCTATATTTGAAATGCCTATCGGCAACCATATCTGAAATGCCTATCGACCCCTATATTTGAAATACCTATCGGCTTCTATATCTGAAATGCCTATCGGCACCTGTTTTTAAAATGCCGATCGGTAACTATATCTGAAATGCCTATCGGCACCTATATCTGAAATGCCTATCGGCACCTATTTTTGAAATGCCTATCGGAAACTACATCTGAAATGCCTATCAGCACCTATATTTGAAATGCCTATCGGCAACCATATCTGGAATGCTCATCGGCATCTATATTTGAAATGCCTATCGGCTTCTATAGCTGAAATGCCTATCGGCACCTATTTCTAAAATGCCAATCGGCAACTATATCTGAAATGCCTATCGGCACCTATATCTGAAATGCCTATCGGCAACTATTTTTGAAATGCCTATCGGAAACTACATCTGAAATGACTATCAGCCCCTATATTTGAAATGCCTATCGGCAACCATATCTAGAATGCCTATCGGCACCTATATTTGAAATGCCTATCGGCTTCTATATCTGAAATGCCTATCGGCACCTATTTTTAAAATGCCAATCGGACACTATATCTGAAATGCCTATCGGCACTTATATCTGAAATGCCTATCGGCACCTATTTATGAAATGCCTATCGGAAACTACATCTTAAATGCCTATCAGCACCTATATTTGAAATGCCTATCGGCAACCATATCTGGAATGCCTATCGGCACCTATTTTTGAAATGCCTATCGGCTTCTATATCTGAAATGCCTAGCGGCACCTATTTTTAAAATGCCAATCGGCAACTATATCTGTAATGCCTATCGGCACCTATATCTGAAATGCCTATCGGCACCTATTTTTGAAATGCCTATCGGAAACTACATCTGAAATGCCTATCAGCACCTATATTTGAAATGCCTATCGGCAACCATATCTGGAGTGCCTATCGTCACCTATATTTGAAATGCCTATCGGCTTCTATATCTGAAATGCCTATCGACACCTATTTTTAAAATGCCTATCGGAAACTATCGGCAACCATATCTGGAATGCCTATCGGCACCTATATTTGAAATGCCTATCGGCTTTTATATCTGAAATGCCTATCGGCACCTATTTTTAAAATGGCTATCGGCAACTATATCTGAAATGCCTAACGGCACTTATATCTGAAATGCCTATCGGCACCTATTTATGAAATGCCTATCGGAAACTACATCTGAAATGCCTATCAGCACCTATATTTGAAATGCCTATCGGCAACCATATCTGAAATGCCTATCGACACCTATATTTGAAATAC
This sequence comes from Venustoraphidia nigricollis, assembly GCA_034508555.1. Classification (NCBI taxonomy): domain Eukaryota; kingdom Metazoa; phylum Arthropoda; class Insecta; order Raphidioptera; family Raphidiidae; genus Venustoraphidia; species Venustoraphidia nigricollis. The sequence goes on along the minus strand of JAVRKA010000131.1, from coordinate 664,271 downwards.
CTATCGGCTTCTATATCTGAAATGCCTATCGACACCTATTTTTAAAATGCCAATCGGCAACTATATCTGAAATGCCTATCGGCACCTATATCTGAAATGCCAATCGGCACCAATTTTTGAAATGCCTATCGGAAACTACATCTGAAATGCCTATCAGCACCTATATTTGAAATGCCTATCGGCAACCATATCTGAAATGCCTATTGACACCTATATTTGAAATACCTATCAGCTTCTATATCTGAAATGCCTATCGGCACCTATTTTTAAAATGCCAATCGGCAACTATATCTGAAAGGCCTATCGGCACCTATATCTAAAATGCCAATCGGCACCAATTTTTGAAATGCCTATCGGAAACTACATCTGAAATGCCTATCAGCACCTATATTTGAAATGCCTATCGGCAACCATATCTGGAATGCCTATCGGCACCTATATTTGAAATGCCTATCGGCTTCTATATCTGAAATGCCTAGCGGCACCTATTTTTAAAATGCCAATCGGCAACTATATCTGAAGTGCCTATCGGCACCTATATCTGAAATGCCTATCGGCACCTATTTTTGAAATACCTATCGAAAACTACATCTGAAATGCCTATCAGCACCTATATTTGAAATGCCTATCGGCAACCACATCAGAAATGCCTATCGGCACCAATATCTGAAATGCCATTCGGCATTTATATCTAAAATGCCTATCGACACCTATATTTGAAATGCCTATCGGCACCTATATTTTAAATGCCTATCGGCAACTATGTCTGATATGCCTATCGGCACCTATATCTGAAATGCCTATCGGCACCTATTTTTGAAATGCCTATCGGAAACTACATCTAAAATGCCTATCGGCACCTATTTTTAAAATGCCTATCGGCAACCATATCTGAAATGCCTATCGACACCTATATTTGAAATACCTATCGGCTTCTAAATCTGAAATGCCTATCGGCGCCTATTTTTAAAATGCTAATCGGCAACTATATCTGAAATGCCTATCGGCACCTATATCTGAAATGCCTATCGGCACCTATTTTTGAAATGTCTTTCGCAAACTACATCTGAAATGCCTATCTGCTCCTTTATTTGAAATGCCTATAGGCAACCATATCTGAAATGCCTATCGACACCTATATTTGAAATACCTATCGGCTCCTATATCTGAAATGCCTATCGGCACCTGTTTTTAAAATGCCAATCGGCAAATATATCTGAAATGCCTATCGGCACCTATATCTGAAATGCCTATCGGCACCTATATCTGAAATGCCTATCGGCACCTATTTTTGAAATGTCTTTCGCAAACTACATCTGAAATGCCTATCTGCTCCTTTATTTGAAATGCCTATAGGCAAACATATCTGAAATGCCTATCGACACCTATATTTGAAATACCTATCGGCTTCTATATCTGAAATGCCTATCGGCACCTGTTTTTAATATGCCAATCGGCAACTATATCTGAAATGTCTATCAGCACCTATATTTGAAATGCCTATCGGCAACCATATCTGGAATGCCTATTGGCACCTATATTTGAAATGCCTATCGGCTTCTATATCTGAAATGCCTATCGACACCTATTTTAAAAAATGCCAATTGGCAACTATATCTGAAATGCTTATCGGCACCTATATCTGAAATGCCTATAGGTACCTATTTTTGAAATGCCTATCGGAAACTACATCTGAAATGCCTATCACCACTTATATTTGAAATGCCTATCGGCAACCATATCTGAAAAGCCTATCGGCACCTATATTTGAAATGCCTATCGGCTTCTATATCTGAAATGCCTATCGGCACCTATTTTTAAAATGCCAATCGGCAACTATATCTGAAATGCCTATCGGCACCTATATCTGAAATGTCTATCGGCACCTATTTTTGAAATGTCTTTCGGAAACTACATCTGAAATGCCTATCGGCTCCTATATTTGAAATGCCTATCGGCAACCATATCTGAAATCCCTATCGACCCCTATATTTGAAATACCTATCGGCTTCTATATCTGAAATGCCTATCGGCAACTGTTTTTAAAATGCCAATCGGCAACTATATCTGAAATGCCTATCGGCACCTATATCTGAAATGCCTATCGGCATCAATTTTTGAAATGCCTATCGGAAACTACATCTAAAATGCCTATCAGCACCTATATTTGAAATGCCTATCGGCAACCATATCTGGAATGCCTATCGGCACCTATATTTGAAATGCCTATCGGCTTCTATATCTGAAATGCCTATCGGCACCTATTTTTAAAATGCCAATTGGCAACTATATCTGAAATGCCTATCGGCACCTATATCTGAAATGCCTATCGGCACCTATTTTTGAAATGCTTATCAGAAACTACATCTGAAATGCCTATCAGCACCTATATTTGAAATGCCTATCGGCAACCATATCTGGAATGCCTATTGGCACCTATATTTGAAATGCCTATCGGCTTCTATATCTGAAATGCCTATCGGCACCTATTTTTAAAATGCCAATCGGCAACTATATCTGAAATGCCTATCGGCACCTATATCTGAAATGCCTATCGGCACCTATTTTTGAAATGTCTTTCGGAAACTACATCTGAAATGCCTATCTGCTCCTATATTTGAAATGCCTATCGGCAACCATATCTGAAATCCCTATCGACCCCTATATTTGAAATACCTATCGGCTTCTATATCTGAAATGCCTATCGGCACCTATTTTTAAAATGCCAATCGGCAACTATATCTGAAATGCCTATCGGCACCTATATCTGAAATGCCTATCGGCATCAATTTTTGAAATGCCTATCGGAAACTACATCTAAAATGCCTATCAGCACCTATATTTGAAATGCCTATCGGCAACCATATCTGGAATGCCTATCGGCACCTATATTTGAAATGCCTATCGGCTTCTATATCTGAAATGCCTATCGGCACCTATTTTTAAAATGCCAATTGGCAACTATATCTGAAATGCCTAACGGCACCTATATCTGAAATGCCTATCGGCACCTATTTTTGAAATGCCTATCGGAAACTACATCTGAAATGCCTATCAGCACCTATATTTGAAATGGCTATCGGCAAACATATCTGGAATGCATATTGGCACCTATATTTGAAATGCCTATCGGCTTCTATATCTGAAATGCCTATCAGCACCTATTTTTAAAATGCCAATCGGTAACTATATCTGAAATGCCTATCGGCACCTATATCTGAAATGCCTATCGGCACCAATTTATGAAATGCCTATCGGAAAAAATACATCTGGAATGCCTATCAGCACCTATATTTGAAATGCCTATCGGCAACCATATCTGGAATGCCTATCGGCACCTATATTTGAAATGCCTATCGGCTTCTATATCTGAAATGCCTATCGACACTTATTTTTAAAATGCCAATCGGCAACTATATCTGAAATCCCTATCGGCACCTATATCTGAAATGCCTATCGGCACCTATTTTTGAAATGCCTTTCGGAAACTACATCTGAAATGCCTATCAGCACCTATATTTGAAATGCCTATCATCAACCATATCTGGAATGCTTATCGGCACCTATATTTGAATTGCCTATCGGCTTCTATATCTGAAATGCCTATCGGCACCTATTTTTAAAATGCCAATCGGCAACTATATCTGAAATGCCTATCGGCACCTCTATCTGAAATGCCTATCGGCATCAATTTTTGAAATGCCTATCGGAAACTACATCTAAAATGCCTATCAGCACCTATATTTGAAATGCCTATCGGCAACCATATCTGGAATGCCTATCGGCACCTATATTTGAAATGCCTATCGGCTTCTATATCTGAAATGCCTATCGGCACCTATTTTTAAAATACCAATTGGCAACTATATCTGAAATGCCTATCGGGACCTATATCTGAAATGCCTATCGGCACCTATTTTTGAAATGCCTATCGGAAACTACATCTGAAATGCCTATCAGCACCTATATTTGAAATGCCAATCGGCAACCATATCTGGAATGCATATTGGCACTTATATTTGAAATGCCTATCGGCTTCTATATCTGAAATGCCTATCGGCACCTATTTTTAAAATGCCAATCGGCAACTATATCTGAAATGCCTATCGGCACCTATATCTGAAATGCCTATCGGCACCTATTTTTGAAATGCCTATCGGAAACTACATCTGAAATGCCTATCAGCACCTATATTTGAAATGCCTATCGTCAACCATATCTGAAATGCCTATCGACACCTATTTTTGAAATACCTATTGGCTTCTATATCTGAAATGCCTATCGGCACCTATTATTAAAATGCCAATCGGTAACTATATCTGAAATGCCTATCGGCACCTATATCTGAAATGCCTATCGGCACCAATTTATGAAATCCCTATCGGAAAAAATACATCTGGAATGCCTATCAGCACCTATATTTGAAATGCCTATCGGCAACCATATCTGGAATGCCTATCGGCACCTATATTTAAAATGCCTATCGGCTTCTATATCTGAAATGCCTATCGACACCTATTTTTAAAATGCCAATCGGCTACTATATCTGAAATGCCTATCGGCACCTATATTGAAATGCCTATCGGCACCTATTTTTGAAATGCCTATCGAAAACTACATCTGAAATGCCTATCAGCACCTATATTTGAAATGCCTATCGGCAACCATATTTGGAATGCCTATCGGTACCTATATTTGAAATGCCTATCGGCTTCTATATCTGAAATGCATATCGGCACCTATTTTTAAAATGCCAATCGACAACTATATCTGAAGTGCCTATCGGCACCTATATCTGAACTGCCTATCGGCACCTATTTTTGAAATGCCTATCGAAAACTACATCTGAAATGCCTATCAGCACCTATATTTGAAATGCCTATCGGCAACCACATCAGAAATGCCTATCGGCACCTATATCTGAAATGCCATTCGGCATTTATATCTGAAATGCCTATCGACACCTATATTTGAAATGCCTATCGGCACCTATATTTTAAATGCCTATCGGCAACTATATCTGATATGCCTATCGGCACCTATATCTGAAATGCCTATCGGCAACTATTTTTGAAATGCCTATCGCAAACTACATCTAAAATGCCTATCGGCACCTATTTTTAAAATGCCAATCGGCAACTATATCTGAAATGCCTATCAGCACCTATATCTGAAATGCCTATCGGCACCTATTTTTGAAATGCCTATCGGAAACTACATCTGAAATGCCTATCAGCACCTATATTTGAAATGCCTATCGGCAACCATATCTGAAATGCCTATCGACACCTATATTTGAAATACCTATCGGCTTCTATATCTGAAATGCCTATCGGCACCTATTTTTGAAATGCCTATCAGAAACTACATCTGAAATGCCTATCAGCACCTATATTTGAAATGCCTATCGGCAACCATATCTGGAATGCCTATCGGCACCTATATTTGAAATGCCTATCGGCTTCTATATCTGAAATGCCTAGCGGCACCTATTTTTAAAATGCCAATCGGCAACTATATCTGAAGTGCCTATCGGCACCTATATCTGAAATGCCTATCGGCACCTATTTTTGAAATGCCTATCGAAAACTACATCTGAAATGCCTATCAGCACCTATATTTGAAATGCCTATCGGCAACCACATCAGAAATGCCTATCGGCACCAATATCTGAAATGCCATTCGGCATTTATATCTGAAATGCCTATCGACACCTATATTTGAAATGCCTATCGGCACCTATATTTTAAATGCCTATCGGCAACTATATCTGATATGCCTATCGGCACCTATATCTGAAATGCCTATCGGCACCTATTTTTGAAATGTCTATCGGAAACTACATCTAAAATGCCTATCGGCACCTATTTTTAAAATGCCAATCGGCAACTATATCTGAAATGCCTATCGGCACCTATTTTTGAAATACCTATCGGGAACTACATCTGAAATGCCTATCAGAACCTATATTTGAAATGCCTATCGGCAACCATATCTGAAATGTCTATCGACACCTATATTTGAAATACCTATCGGCTTCTATATCTGAAATGCCTATCGGCGCCTATTTTTAAAATGCTAATCGGCAACTATATCTGAAATGCCTATCGGCACCTATTTTTGAAACGTCTTTCGCAAACTACATCTGAAATGCCTATCTGCTCCTTTATTTGAAATGCCTATAGGCAACCATATATGAAATGCCTATCGACACCTATATTTGAAATACCTATCGGCTCCTATATCTGAAATGCCTATCGGCACCTGTTTTTAAAATGCCAATCGGCAACTATATCTGAAATGCCTATCGGCACCTATATCTGAAATGCCTATCGGCACCCATATCTGAAATGCCTATCGGCACCTATTTTTGAAATGTCTTTCGCAAACTACATTTGAAATGCCTATCTGCTCCTTTATTTGAAATGCCTATAGGCAACCATATCTGAAATGCCTATCGACACCTATATTTGAAATACCTATCGGCTTCTATATCTGAAATGCCTATCGGCACCTGTTTTTAAAATGCCAATCGGCAACTATATCTGAAATGCCTAGCGGCACCTATTTTTAAAATGCCAATCGGCAACTATATCTGAAGTGCCTATCGGCACCTATATCTGAAATGCCTATCGGCACCTATTTTTGAAATGCCTATCGAAAACTACATCTGAAATGCCTATCAGCACCTATATTTGAAATGCCTATCGGCAACCACATCAGAAATGCCTATCGGCACCAATATCTGAAATGCCATTCGGCATTTATATCTGAAATGCCTATCGACACCTATATTTGAAATGCCTATCAGCACCTATATTTTAAATGCCTATCGGCAACTATATCTGATATGCCTATCGGCACCTATATCTGAAATGCCTATCGGCACCTATTTTTGAAATGTCTATCGGAAACTACATCTAAAATGCCTATCGGCACCTATTTTTAAAATGCCAATCGGCAACTATATCTGAAATGCCTATCGGCACCTATTTTTGAAATACCTATCGGGAACTACATCTGAAATGCCTATCAGAACCTATATTTGAAATGCCTATCGGCAACCATATCTGAAATGTCTATCGACACCTATATTTGAAATACCTATCGGCTTCTATATCTGAAATGCCTATCGGCGCCTATTTTTAAAATGCTAATCGGCAACTATATCTGAAATGCCTATCGGCACCTATTTTTGAAACGTCTTTCGCAAACTACATCTGAAATGCCTATCTGCTCCTTTATTTGAAATGCCTATAGGCAACCATATATGAAATGCCTATCGACACCTATATTTGAAATACCTATCGGCTCCTATATCTGAAATGCCTATCGGCACCTGTTTTTAAAATGCCAATCGGCAACTATATCTGAAATGCCTATCGGCACCTATATCTGAAATGCCTATCGGCACCCATATCTGAAATGCCTATCGGCACCTATTTTTGAAATGTCTTTCGCAAACTACATTTGAAATGCCTATCTGCTCCTTTATTTGAAATGCCTATAGGCAACCATATCTGAAATGCCTATCGACACCTATATTTGAAATACCTATCGGCTTCTATATCTGAAATGCCTATCGGCACCTGTTTTTAAAATGCCAATCGGCAACTATATCTGAAATGTCTATCAGCACCTATATTTGAAATGCCTATCGGCAACCATATCTGGAATGCCTATTGGCACCTATATTTGAAATGCCTATCGGCTTCTATATCTGAAATGCCTATCGACACCTATTTTAAAAAATGCCAATTGGCAACTATATCTGAAATGCTTATCGGCACCTATATCTGAAATGCCTATAGGTACCTATTTTTGAAATGCCTATCGGAAACTACATCTGAAATGCCTATCAGCACTTATATTTGAAATGCCTATTGGCAACCATATCTGAAAAGCCTATCGGCACCTATATTTGAAATGCCTATCGGCTTCTATATCTGAAATGCCTATCGGCACCTATTTTTAAAATGCCAATCGGCAACTATATCTGAAATGCCTATCGGCACCTATATCTGAAATGTCTATCGGCACCTATTTTTGAAATGTCTTTCGGAAACTACATCTGAAATGCCTATCGGCTCCTATATTTGAAATGCCTATCGGCAACCATATCTGAAATCCCTATCGACCCCTATATTTGAAATACCTATCGGCTTCTATATCTGAAATGCCTATCGGCACCTGTTTTTAAAATGCCAATCGGCAACTATATCTGAAATGCCTATCGGCACCTATATCTGAAATGCCTATCGGCATCAATTTTTGAAATGCCTATCGGAAACTACATCTAAAATGCCTATCAGCACCTATATTTGAAATGCCTATCGGCAACCATATCTGGAATGCCTATCGGCACCTATATTTGAAATGCCTATCGGCTTCTATATCTGAAATGCCTATCGGCACCTATTTTTAAAATGCCAATTGGCAACTATATCTGAAATGCCTATCGGCACCTATATCTGAAATGCCTATCTGCACCTATTTTTGAAATGCTTATCAGAAACTACATCTGAAATGCCTATCAGCACCTATATTTGAAATGCCTATCGGCAACCATATCTGGAATGCCTATTGGCACCTATATTTGAAATGCCTATCGGCTTCTATATCTGAAATGCCTATCGGCACCTATTTTTAAAATGCCAATCGGCAACTAAATCTGAAATGCCTATCGGCACCTATATCTGAAATGCCTATCGGCACCTATTTTTGAAATGCCTATCAGAAACTACATCTCAAATGCCTATCAGCACCTATATTTGAAATGCCTATCGTCAACCATATCTGAAATGCCTATCGACACCTATTTTTGAAATACCTATTGGCTTCTATATCTGAAATGCCTATCGGCACCTATTTTTAAAATGCCAATCGGCAACTATATCTGAAATGCCTATCGGCACCTATATATGAAATGCCTATCGGCACCTATTTTTGAAATGTCTTTCGGAAACTACATCTGAAATACCTATCTGCTCCATTTATTTGAAATGCCTATCGGCAACCATATCTGAAATCCCTATCGACCCCTATATTTGAAATACCTATCGGCTTCTATATCTGAAATGCCTATCGGCATCTGTTTTTAAAATGCCAATCGGCAACTATATCTGAAATGCCTATCGGCACCTATATCTCAAATGCCTATCGGCATCAATTTTTGAAATGCCTATCGGAAACTACATCTAAAATGCCTATCAGCACCTATATTTGAAATGCCTATCGGCAACCATATCTGGAATGCCTATCGGCACCTATATTTGAAATGCCTATCGGCTTCTATATCTGAAATGCCTATCGGCACCTATTTTTAAAATGCCAATTGGCAACTATATCTGAAATGCCTAACGGCACCTATATCTGAAATGCCTATCGGCACCTATTTTTGAAATGCCTATCGGAAACTACATCTGAAATGCCTATCGGCACCTATTTTTAAAATGCCAATCGGCAACTATATCTGAAATGCCTATCGGCACCTATATCTGAAATGTCTATCGGCACCTATTTTTGAAATGTCTTTCGGAAACTACATCTGAAATGCCTATCGGCTCCTATATTTGAAATGCCTATCGGCAACCGTATCTGAAATCCCTATCGACCCCTATATTTGAAATACCTATCGGCTTCTATATCTGAAATGCCTATCGGCACCTGTTTTTAAAATGCCAATCGGCAACTATATCTGAAATGCCTATCGGCACCTATATCTGAAATGCCTATCGGCATCAATTTTTGAAATGCCTATCGGAAACTACATCTAAAATGCCTATCAGCACCTATATTTGAAATGCCTATCGGCAACCATATCTGGAATGCCTATCGGCACCTATATTTGAAATGCCTATCGGCTTCTATATATGAAATGCCTATCGGCACCTATTTTTAAAATGCCAATTGGCAACTATATCTGAAATGCCTATCGGCACCTATATCTGAAATGCCTATCGGCACCTATTTTTGAAATGCTTATCAGAAACTATATCTGAAATGCCTATCAGCACCTATATTTGAAATGCCTATCGGCAACCATATCTGGAATGCCTATTGGCACCTATATTTGAAATGCCTATCGGCTTCTATATCTGAAATGCCTATCGGCACCTATTTTTAAAATGCCAATCGGCAACTATATCTGAAATGCCTATCGGCACCTATATCTGAAATGCCTATCGGCACCTATTTTTGAAATGCCTATCAGAAACTACATCTCAAATGCCTATCAGCACCTATATTTGAAATACCTATCGTCAACCATATCTGAAATGCCTATCGACACCTATTTTTGAAATACCTATTGGCTTCTATATCTGAAATGCCTATCGGCACCTATTTTTAAAATGCCAATCGGCAACTATATCTGAAATGCCTATCGGCACCTATATCTGAAATGCCTATCGGCACCTATTTTTGAAATGTCTTTCGGAAACTACATCTGAAATGCCTATCTGCTCCATTTATTTGAAATGCCTATCGGCAACCATATCTGAAATCCCTATCGACCCCTATATTTGAAATACCTATCGGCTTCTATATCTGAAATGCCTATCGGCATCTGTTTTTAAAATGCCAATCGGCAACTATATCTGAAATGCCTATCGGCACCTATATCTCAAATGCCTATCGGCATCAATTTTTGAAATGCCTATCGGAAACTACATCTAAAATGCCTATCAGCACCTATATTTGAAATGCCTATCGGCAACCATATCTGGAATGCCTATCGGCACCTATATTTGAAATGCCTATCGGCTTCTATATCTGAAATGCCTATCGGCACCTATTTTTAAAATGCCAATTGGCAACTATATCTGAAATGCCTAACGGCACTTATATCTGAAATGCCTATCGGCACCTATTTTTGAAATGCCTATCGGAAACTACATCTGAAATGCCTATCAGCACCTATATTTGAAATGCCTATCGGCAACCATATCTGGAATGCATATTGGCACCTATATTTGAAATGCCTATCGGCTTCTATATCTGAAATGCCTATCAGCACCTATTTTTAAAATGCCAATCGGTAACTATATCTGAAATGCCTATCGGCACCTATATCTGAAATGCCTATCGGCACCAATTTATGAAATGCCTATCGGAAAAAATACATCTGGAATGCCTATCAGCACCTATATTTGAAATGCCTATCGGCAACCATATCTGGAATGCCTATCGGCACCTATATTTGAAATGCCTATCGGCTTCTATATCTGAAATGCCTATCGACACCTATTTTTAAAATGCCAATCGGCAACTATATCTGAAATCCCTATCGGCACCTATATCTGAAATGCCTATCGGCACCTATTTTTGAAATGCCTATCGAAAACTACATCTGAAATGCCTATCAGCACCTATATTTGAAATGCCTATCGGCAACCACATCAGAAATGCCTATCGGCACCAATATCTGAAATGCCATTCGGCATTTATATCTGAAATGCCTATCGACACCTATATTTGAAATGCCTATCGGCACCTATATTTTAAATGCCTATCGGCAACTATATCTGATATGCCTATCGGCACCTATATCTGAAATGCCTATCGGCACCTATTTTTGAAATGTCTATCGGAAACTACATCTAAAATGCCTATCGGCACCTATTTTTAAAATGCCAATCGGCAACTATATCTGAAATGCCTATCGGCACCTATTTTTGAAATACCTATCGGGAACTACATCTGAAATGCCTATCAGAACCTATATTTGAAATGCCTATCGGCAACCATATCTGAAATGTCTATCGACACCTATATTTGAAATACCTATCGGCTTCTATATCTGAAATGCCTATCGGCGCCTATTTTTAAAATGCTAATCGGCAACTATATCTGAAATGCCTATCGGCACCTATTTTTGAAACGTCTTTCGCAAACTACATCTGAAATGCCTATCTGCTCCTTTATTTGAAATGCCTATAGGCAACCATATATGAAATGCCTATCGACACCTATATTTGAAATACCTATCGGCTCCTATATCTGAAATGCCTATCGGCAACTGTTTTTAAAATGCCAATCGGCAACTATATCTGAAATGCCTATCGGCACCTATATCTGAAATGCCTATCGGCACCCATATCTGAAATGCCTATCGGCACCTATTTTTGAAATGTCTTTCGCAAACTACATTTGAAATGCCTATCTGCTCCTTTATTTGAAATGCCTATAGGCAACCATATCTGAAATGCCTATCGACACCTATATTTGAAATACCTATCGGCTTCTATATCTGAAATGCCTATCGGCACCTGTTTTTAAAATGCCAATCGGCAACTATATCTGAAATGTCTATCAGCACCTATATTTGAAATGCCTATCGGCAACCATATCTGGAATGCCTATTGGCACCTATATTTGAAATGCCTATCGGCTTCTATATCTGAAATGCCTATCGACACCTATTTTAAAAAATGCCAATTGGCAACTATATCTGAAATGCTTATCGGCACCTATATCTGAAATCCCTATAGGTACCTATTTTTGAAATGCCTATCGGAAACTACATCTGAAATGCCTATCAGCACTTATATTTGAAATGCCTATTGGCAACCATATCTGAAAAGCCTATCGGCACCTATATTTGAAATGCCTATCGGCTTCTATATCTGAAATGCCTATCGGCACCTATTTTTAAAATGCCAATCGGCAACTATATCTGAAATGCCTATCGGCACCTATATCTGAAATGTCTATCGGCACCTATTTTTGAAATGTCTTTCGGAAACTACATCTGAAATGCCTATCGGCTCCTATATTTGAAATGCCTATCGGCAACCATATCTGAAATCCCTATCGACCCCTATATTTGAAATACCTATCGGCTTCTATATCTGAAATGCCTATCGGCACCTGTTTTTAAAATGCCAATCGGCAACTATATCTGAAATGCCTATCGGCACCTATATCTGAAATGCCTATCGGCATCAATTTTTGAAATGCCTATCGGAAACTACATCTAAAATGCCTATCAGCACCTATATTTGAAATGCCTATCGGCAACCATATCTGGAATGCCTATCGGCACCTATATTTGAAATGCCTATCGGCTTCTATATCTGAAATGCCTATCGGCACCTATTTTTAAGATGCCAATTGGCAACTATATCTGAAATGCCTATCGGCACCTATATCTGAAATGCCTATCTGCACCTATTTTTGAAATGCTTATCAGAAACTACATCTGAAATGCCTATCAGCACCTATATTTGAAATGCCTGTCGGCAACCATATCTGGAATGCCTATTGGCACCTATATTTGAAATGCCTATCGGCTTCTATATCTGAAATGCCTATCGGCACCTATTTTTAAAATGCCAATCGGCAACCATATCTGGAATGCCTATCGGCACCTATATTTGAAATGCCTATCGGCTTCTATATCTGAAATGCCTATCGGCACCTATTTTTAAAATGCCAATTGGCAACTATATCTGAAATGCCTATCGGCACCTATATCTGAAATGCCTATCTGCACCTATTTTTGAAATGCCTATCAGAAACCACATCTCAAATGCCTATCAGCACCTATATTTGAAATGCCTATCGTCAACCATATCTGAAATGCCTATCGACACCTATTTTTGAAATACCTATTGGCTTCTATATCTGAAATGCCTATCGGCACCTATTTTTAAAATGCCAATCGGCAACTATATCTGAAATGCCTATCGGCACCTATATATGAAATGCCTATCGGCACCTATTTTTGAAATGTCTTTCGGAAACTACATCTGAAATGCCTATCTGCTCCATTTATTTGAAATGCCTATCGGCAACCATATCTGAAATCCCTATCGACCCCTATATTTGAAATATCTATCGGCTTCTATATCTGAAATGCCTATCGGCATCTGTTTTTAAAATGCTAATCGGCAACTATATCTGAAATGCCTATCGGCACCTATATCTCAAATGCCTATCGGCATCAATTTTTGAAATGCCTATCGGAAACTACATCTAAAATGCCTATCAGCACCTATATTTGAAATGCCTATCGGCAACCATATCTGGAATGTCTATCGGCACCTATATTTGAAATGCCTATCGGCTTCTATATCTGAAATGCCTATCGGCACCTATTTTTAAAATGCCAATTGGCAACTATATCTGAAATGCCTAACGGCACCTATATCTGAAATGCCTATCGGCACCTATTTTTGAAATGCCTATCGGAAACTACATCTGAAATGCCTATCAGCACCTATATTTGAAATGCCTATCGGCAACCATATCTGGAATGCATATTGGCACCTATATTTGAAATGCCTATCGGCTTCTATATCTGAAATGCCTATCAGCACCTATTTTTAAAATGCCAATCGGTAACTATATCTGAAATGCCTAACGGCACCTATATCTGAAATGCCTATCGGCACCTATTTTTGAAATGCCTATCGGAAACTACATCTGAAATGCCTATCAGCACCTATATTTGAAATGCCTATCGGCAACCATATCTGGAATGCATATTGGCACCTATATTTGAAATGCCTATCGGCTTCTATATCTGAAATGCCTATCGGCACCTATTTTTAAAATGCCAATCGGCAACTATATCTGAAATGCCTATCGGCACCTATATCAGAAATGCCTATCGGCATCAATTTTTGAAATGCCTATCGGGAACTACATCTAAAATGCCTATCAGCACCTATATTTGAAATGCCTATCGGCAACCATATCTGGAATGCCTATCGGCACCTATATTTGAAATGCCTATCGGCTTCTATATCTGAAATGCCTATCGGCACCTATTTTTAAAATGCCAATTGGCAACTATATCTGAAATGCCTATCGGCACCTATATCTGAAATGCCTATAGGCACATATTTTTGAAATGCCTATCGGAAACTACATCTGAAATGCCTATCAGCAACTATATTTGAAATGCCAATCGGCAACCATATCTGGAATGCATATTGGCACCTATATTTGAAATGCCTATCGGCTTCTATATCTGAAATGCCTATCGGCACCTATTTTTAAAATGCCAATCGGCAACTATATCTGAAATGCCTATCGGCACCTATATCTGAAATGCCTATCGGCACCTATTTTTGAAATGCCTATCGGAAACTACATCTGAAATGCCTATCAGCACCTATATTTGAAATGCCTATCGTCAACCATATCTGAAATGCCTATCGACACCTATTTTTGAAATACCTATTGGTTTCTATATCTGAAATGCCTATCGGCACCTATTATTAAAATGCCAATCGGTAACTATATCTGAAATGCCTATCGGCACCTATATCTGAAATGCCTATCGGCACCAATTTATGAAATGCCTATCGGAAAAAATACATCTGGAATGCCTATCAGCACCTATATTTGAAATGCCTATCGGCAACCATATCTGGAATGCCTATCGGCACCTATATTTAAAATGCCTATCGGCTTCTATATCTGAAATGCCTATCGACACCTATTTTTAAAATGCCAATCGACAACTATATCTGAAGTGCCTATCGGCACCTATATCTGAACTGCCTATCGGCACCTATTTTTGAAATGCCTATCGAAAACTACATCTGAAATGCCTATCGGCACCTAGATTGAAATGCCTATCGGCACCTATTTTTGAAATGCCTATCGAAAACTACATCTGAAATGCCTATCAGTACCTATATTTGAAATGCCTATCGGCAACCATATTTGGAATGCCTATCGGCACCTATATTTTAAATGCCTATCGGCTTCTATATCTGAAATGCCTATCGGCACCTATTTTTAAAATGCCAATCGACAACTATATCTGAAGTGCCTATCGGCACCTATATCTGAACTGCCTATCGGCACCTATTTTTGAAATGCCTATCGAAAACTACATCTGAAATGCCTATCAGCACCTATATTTGAAATGCCTATCGGCAACCACGTCAGAAATGCCTATCGGCACCTATATCTGAAATGCCATTCGGCATTTATATCTGAAATGCCTATCGACACCTATATTTGAAATGCCTATCGGCACCTATATTTTAAATGCCTATCGGCAACTATATCTGATATGCCTATCGGCACCTATATCTGAAATGCCTATCGGCAACTATTTTTGAAATGCCTATCGGAAACTACATCTAAAATGCCTATCGGCACCTATTTTTAAAATGCCAATCGGCAACTATATCTGAAATGCCTATCGACACCTATATTTGAAATACCTATCGGCTTCTATATCTGAAATGCCTATCGGCAC
Source organism: Venustoraphidia nigricollis (assembly GCA_034508555.1). NCBI lineage: Eukaryota > Metazoa > Arthropoda > Insecta > Raphidioptera > Raphidiidae > Venustoraphidia > Venustoraphidia nigricollis. The sequence continues at coordinate 648,049 of JAVRKA010000131.1, read as the reverse complement.
CTATTTTTGAAATGCCTATCGGAAACTGCATCTGAAATGCCTATCAGCACCTATATTTGAAATGCCTATCGGCAACCATATCTGGAATGCCTATCGGCACCTATATTTGAAATGCCTATCGGCTTCTATATCTGAAATGCCTAGCGGCACCTATTTTTAAAATGCCAATCGGCAACTATATCTGAAGTGCCTATCGGCACCTATATCTGAAATGCCTATCGGCACCTGTTTTTGAAATGCCTATCGAAAACTACATCTGAAATGCCTATCAGCACCTATATTTGAAATGCCTATCGGCAACCACATCAGAAATGCCTATCGGCACCAATATCTGAAATGCCATTCGGCATTTATATCTGAAATGCCTATCGACACCTATATTTGAAATGCCTATCGGCACCTATATTTTAAATGCCTATCGGCAACTATATCTGATATGCCTATCGACACCTATATCTGAAATGCCTATCGGCACCTATTTTTGAAATGTCTATCGGAAACTACATCTAAAATGCCTATCGGCACCTATTTTTAAAATGCCAATCGGCAACTATATCTGAAATGCCTATCGGCACCTATTTTTGAAATACCTATCGGGAACTACATCTGAAATGCCTATCAGAACCTATATTTGAAATGCCTATCGGCAACCATATCTGAAATGTCTATCGACACCTATATTTGAAATACCTATCGGCTTCTATATCTGAAATGCCTATCGGCGCCTATTTTTAAAATGCTAATCGGCAACTATATCTGAAATGCCTATCGGCACCTATTTTTGAAACGTCTTTCGCAAACTACATCTGAAATGCCTATCTGCTCCTTTATTTGAAATGCCTATAGGCAACCATATCTGAAATGCCTATCGACACCTATATTTGAAATACCTATCGGCTCCTATATCTGAAATGCCTATCGGCACCTGTTTTTAAAATGCCAATCGGCAACTATATCTGAAATGCCTATCGGCACCTATATCTGAAATGCCTATCGGCACCTATATCTGAAATGCCTATCGGCACCTATTTTTGAAATGTCTTTCGCAAACTATATCTGAAATGCCTATCTGCTCCTTTATTTGAAATGCCTATAGGCAACCATATCTGAAATGCCTATCGACACCTATATTTGAAATACCTATCGGCTTCTATATCTGAAATGCCTATCGGCACCTGTTTTTAAAATGCCAATCGGCAACTATATCTGAAATGTCTATCAGCACCTATATTTGAAATGCCTATCGGCAACCATATCTGGAATGCCTATTGGCACCTATATTTGAAATGCCTATCGGCTTCTATATCTGAAATGCCTATCGACACCTATTTTAAAAAATGCCAATTGGCAACTATATCTGAAATGCTTATCGGCACCTATATCTGAAATGCCTATAGGTACCTATTTTTGAAATGCCTATCGGAAACTACATCTGAAATGCCTATCAGCACTTATATTTGAAATGCCTATCGGCAACCATATCTCAAAAGCCTATCGGCACCTATATTTGAAATGCCTATCGGCTTCTATATCTGAAATGCCTATCGGCACCTATTTTTAAAATGCCAATCGGCGACTATATCTGAAATGCCTATCGGCACCTATATCTGAAATGTCTATCGGCACCTATTTTTGAAATGTCTTTCGGAAACTACATCTGAAATGCCTATCGGCTCCTATATTTGAAATGCCTATCGGCAACCATATCTGAAATCCCTATCGACCCCTATATTTGAAATACCTATCGGCTTCTATATCTGAAATGCCTATCGACACCTATTTTTAAAATGCCAATCGGCAACTATATCTGAAATCCCTATCGGCACCTATATCTGAAATGCCTATCGGCACCTATTTTTGAAATGCCTATCGGAAACTACATCTGAAATGCCTATCAGCACCTATTTTTAAAATGCCAATCGGTAACTATATCTGAAATGCCTATCGGCACCTATATCTGAAATGCCTATCGGCACCAATTTATGAAATGCCTATCGGAAAAAATACATCTGGAATGCCAATCAGCACCTATATTTGAAATGCCTATCGGCAACCATATCTGGAATGCCTATCGGCACCTATATTTGAAATGCCTATCGGCTTCTATATCTGAAATGCCTATCGACACCTATTTTTAAAATGCCAATCGGCAACTATATCTGAAATGCCTATCGGCACCTATATCAGAAATGCCTATCGGCATCAATTTTTGAAATGCCTATCGGGAACTACATCTAAAATGCCTATCAGCACCTATATTTGAAATGCCTATCGGCAACCATATCTGGAATGCCTATCGGCACCTATATTTGAAATGCCTATCGGCTTCTATATCTGAAATGCCTATCGGCACCTATTTTTAAAATGCCAATTGGCAACTATATCTGAAATGCCTATCGGCACCTATATCTGAAATGCCTATAGGCACCTATTTTTGAAATGCCTATCGGAAACTACATCTGAAATGCCTATCAGCAACTATATTTGAAATGCCAATCGGCAACCATATCTGGAATGCATATTGGCACCTATATTTGAAATGCCTATCGGCTTCTATATCTGAAATGCCTATCGGCACCTATTTTTAAAATGCCAATCGGCAACTATATCTGAAATGCCTATCGGCACCTATATCTGAAATGCCTATCGGCACCTATTTTTGAAATGCCTATCGGAAACTACATCTGAAATGCCTATCAGCACCTATATTTGAAATGCCTATCGTCAACCATATCTGAAATGCCTATCGACACCTATTTTTGAAATACCTATTGGCTTCTATATCTGAAATGCCTATCGGCACCTATTATTAAAATGCCAATCGGTAACTATATCTGAAATGCCTATCGGCACCTATATCTGAAATGCCTATCGGCACCAATTTATGAAATGCCTATCGGAAAAAATACATCTGGAATGCCTATCAGCACCTATATTTGAAATGCCTATCGGCAACCATATCTGGAATGCCTATCGGCACCTATATTTAAAATGCCTATCGGCTTCTATATCTGAAATGCCTATCGACACCTATTTTTAAAATGCCAATCGACAACTATATCTGAAGTGCCTATCGGCACCTATATCTGAACTGCCTATCGGCACCTATTTTTGAAATGCCTATCGAAAACTACATCTGAAATGCCTATCGGCACCTAGATTGAAATGCCTATCGGCACCTATTTTTGAAATGCCTATCGAAAACTACATCTGAAATGCCTATCAGTACCTATATTTGAAATGCCTATCGGCAACCATATTTGGAATGCCTATCGGCACCTATATTTGAAATGCCTATCGGCTTCTATATCTGAAATGCCTATCGGCACCTATTTTTAAAATGCCAATCGACAACTATATCTGAAGTGCCTATCGGCACCTATATCTGAACTGCCTATCGGCACCTATTTTTGAAATGCCTATCGAAAACTACATCTGAAATGCCTATCAGCACCTATATTTGAAATGCCTATCGGCAACCACATCAGAAATGCCTATCGGCACCTATATCTGAAATGCCATTCGGCATTTATATCTGAAATGCCTATCGACACCTATATTTGAAATGCCTATCGGCACCTATATTTTAAATGCCTATCGGCAACTATATCTGATATGCCTATCGGCACCTATATCTGAAATGCCTATCGGCAACTATTTTTGAAATGCCTATCGGAAACTACATCTAAAATGCCTATCGGCACCTATTTTTAAAATGCCAATCGGCAACTATATCTGAAATGCCTATCAGCACCTATATCTGAAATGCCTATCGGCACCTATTTTTGAAATGCCTATCGGAAACTACATCTGAAATGCCTATCAGCACCTATATTTGAAATGCCTATCGGCAACCATATCTGAAATGCCTGTCGACACCTATATTTGAAATACCTATCGGCTTCTATATCTGAAATGCCTATCGGCACCTATTTTTAAAATGCCTATCGGAAACTGCATCTGAAATGCCTATCAGCACCTATATTTGAAATGCCTATCGGCAACCATATCTGGAATGCCTATCGGCACCTATATTTGAAATGCCTATCGGCTTCTATATCTGAAATGCCTAGCTGGACCTATTTTTAAAATGCCAATCGGCAACTATATCTGAAGTGCCTATCGGCACCTATATCTGAAATGCCTATCGGCACCTGTTTTTGAAATGCCTATTGAAAACTACATCTGAAATGCCTATCAGCACCTATATTTGAAATGCCTATCGGCAACCATTTCAGAAATGCCTATCGGCACCAATATCTGAAATGCCATTCGGCATTTATATCTGAAATGCCTATCGACACCTATATTTGAAATGCCTATCGGCACCTATATTTTAAATGCCTATCGGCAACTATATCTGATATGCCTATCGACACCTATATCTGAAATGCCTATCGGCACCTATTTTTGAAATGTCTATCGGAAACTACATCTAAAATGCCTATCGGCACCTATTTTTAAAATGCCAATCGGCAACTATATCTGAAATGCCTATCGGCACCTATTTTTGAAATACCTATCGGGAACTACATCTGAAATGCCTATCTGCTCCTTTATTTGAAATGCCTATAGGCAACCATATCTGAAATGCCTATCGACACCTATATTTGAAATACCTATCGGCTCCTATATCTGAAATGCCTATCGGCACCTGTTTTTAAAATGCCAATCGGCAACTATATCTGAAATGCCTATCGGCACCTATATCTGAAATGCCTATCGGCACCTATATCTGAAATGCCTATCGGCACCTATTTTTGAAATGTCTTTCGCAAACTATATCTGAAATGCCTATCTGCTCCTTTATTTGAAATGCCTATAGGCAACCATATCTGAAATGCCTATCGACACCTATATTTGAAATACCTATCGGCTTCTATATCTGAAATGCCTATCGGCACCTGTTTTTAAAATGCCAATCGGCAACTATATCTGAAATGTCTATCAGCACCTATATTTGAAATGCCTTTCGGCAACCATATCTGGAATGCCTATTGGCACCTATATTTGAAATGCCTATCGGCTTCTATATCAGAAATGCCTATCGACACCTATTTTAAAAAATGCCAATTGGCAACTATATCTGAAATGCTTATCGGCACCTATATCTGAAATGCCTATAGGTACCTATTTTTGAAATGCCTATCGGAAACTACATCTGAAATGCCTATCAGCACTTATATTTGAAATGCCTATCGGCAACCATATCTCAAAAGCCTATCGGCACCTATATTTGAAATGCCTATCGGCTTCTATATCTGAAATGCCTATCGGCACCTATTTTTAAAATGCCAATCGGCAACTATATCTGAAATGCCTATCGGCACCTATATCTGAAATGTCTATCGGCACCTATTTTTGAAATGTCTTTCGGAAACTACATCTGAAATGCCTATCGGCTCCTATATTTGAAATGCCTATCGGCAACCATATCTGAAATCCCTATCGACCCCTATATTTGAAATACCTATCGGCTTCTATATCTGAAATGCCTATCGACACCTATTTTTAAAATGCCAATCGGCAACTATATCTGAAATCCCTATCGGCACCTATATCTGAAATGCCTATCGGCACCTATTTTTGAAATGCCTATCGGAAACTACATCTGAAATGCCTATCAGCACCTATATTTGAAATGCCTATCGGCAACCATATCTGGAATGCTTATCGGCACCTATATTTGAAATGCCTATCGGCTTCTATATCTGAAATGCCTATCGGCACCTATTTTTAAAATGCCAATCGGCAACTATATCTGAAATGCCTATCGGCACCTATATCTGAAATGCCTATCGGCATCAATTTTTGAAATGCCTATCGGAAACTACATCTAAAATGCCTATCAGCACCTATATTTGAAATGCCTATCGGCAACCATATCTGGAATGCCTATCGGCACCTATATTTGAAATGCCTATCGGCTTCTATATCTGAAATGCCTATCGGCACCTATTTTTAAAATGCCAATTGGCAACTATATCTGAAATGCCTATCGGCACCTATATCTGAAATGCCTATCGGCACCTATTTTTGAAATGCCTATCGGAAACTACATCTGAAATGCCTATCAGCACCTATATTTGAAATGCCTATCGGCAACCATATCTGGAATGCCTATCGGCACCTATATTTGAAATGCCTATCGGCTTCTATATCTGAAATGCCTATCGGCACCTATTTTTAAAATGCCAATCGGCAACTATATCTGAAATGCCTATCGGCACCTATATCTGAAATGCCTTTTGGCACCTATTTTTGAAATGCCTATCGGAAACTACATCTGAAATGCCTATCAGCACCTATATTTGAAATGCCTATCGGCAACTATATCTGGAATGCCTATCGGCACCTATATTTGAAATGCCTATCGGCTTCTATATCTGAAATGCCTATCGGCACCTATTTTTAAAATGCCAATTGGCAACTATATCTGAAATGCCTATCGGCACCTATATCTGAAATGCCTATCGGCACCTATTTTTGAAATGCCTATCGGAAACTACATCTGAAATGCCTATCAGCACCTATATTTGAAATGCCTATCGGCAACCATATCTGGAATGCCTATCGGCACCTATATTTGAAATGCCTATCGGCTTCTATATTTGAAATGCCTATCGGCACCTATTTTTAAAATGGCTATCGGCAACTATATCTGAAATGCCTATCAGCACATATATCTGAAATGCCTATCGGCACCTATTTTTGAAATCCCTATCGGAAACTACATCTGAAATGCCTATCAGCACCTATATTTGAAATGCCTATCGGCAACTATATCTGGAATGCCTATCGGCACCTATATTTGAAATGCCTATCGGCTTCTATATCTGAAATGCCTATCGGCACCTATTTTTAAAATGCCTATCGGAAACTACATCTGAAATGCCTATCAGCACCTATATTTGAAATGCCTATCGGCAACCATATCTGGAATGCCTATCGGCACCTATATTTGAAATGCCTATCGGCTTCTATATCTAAAATGCCTATCGGCACCTATTTTTAAAATGGCTATCGGCAACTATATCTGAAATGCCTATCGGCACCTATATCTGAAATGCCTATCGGCACCTATTTTTGAAATGCCTATCGGAAACTACAACTGAATTGCCTATCAGCACCTATATTTGAAATGCCAATCGGCAACCATATTTGGAATGCCTATCGGCACCTATATTTTAAATGCCTATCGGCTTCTATATCTGAAATGCCTAGCGGCACCTATTTTTAAAATGCCAATCGGCAACTATATCTGAAGTGCCTATAGGCACCAAAATCTGAAATGCCTATCGGCACCTATTTTTTAAATGCCTATCGAAAACTACATCTGAAATGCCTATCAGCACCTATATTTGAAATGCCTATCGGCAACCACATCAGAAATGCCTATCGGCACCTATATCTGAAATGCCTTTCGGCATTTATATCTGAAATGCCTATCGACACCTATATTTGAAATGCCTATCGGCACCTATATTTTAAATGCCTATCGGCAACTATATCTGATATGCCTATCGGCACCTATATCTGAAATGCCTATCGGCACCTATTTTTTAAATGCCTACCGGAAACTACATCTAAAATGCCTATCGGCACCTATTTTTAAAATGCCAATCGGCAACTATATCTGAAATGCCTATCGGCACCTATATCTGAAATGCCTATCGGCACCTATTTTTAAAATGCCTATCGGAAACTACATCTGAAATGTCTATCAGCACCTATATTTGAAATACCTATCGGCTTCTATATCTGAAATGCCTATCGGCACCTATTTTTAAAATGCCAATCGGTAACTATATCTGAAATGCCTATCGGCACCTATATCTGAAATGCCTATCGGCACCAATTTTTGAAATGCCTATCGGAAACTACATCTGAAATGCCTATCAGCACCTATATTTGAAATGCCTGTCGGCAACCATATCTGAAATGCTTATCGGCATCTATATTTGAAATGCCTATCGGCTTCTATATCTGAAATGCCTATCGGCACCTCTTTTTAAAATGCCAATCCACAACTATATCTGAAATGCCTATCGGCACCTATATCTGAAATGCCTATCGGCACCTATTTTTGAAATGCCTATCGGAAACCACATCTGAAATGCCTATCAGCACCTATATTTGAAATGCCTATCGGCAACCATATCTGGAATGCCTATCGGCACCTATATTTGAAATGCCTATCGGCTTCTATATCTGAAATACCTATCAACACCTATTTTAAAAAATGCCAATTGGCAACTATATCTGAAATGCCTATCGGCACCTATATCTGAAATGCCTATAGGTACCTATTTTTGAAATGCCTATCGGAAACTACATCTAAAATGCCTATCAGCACCTATATTTGAAATGCCTATCGGCAACCATATCTGGAATGCCTATCGGCACCTATATTTGAAATGCCTATCGGCTTCTATATCTGAAATTCCTATCGGCACCTATTTTCAAAATGCCTATTGGCAACTATATCTGAAATGCCTATAGGCACCTATATCTGAAATGCCTATCGGCACTTATTTTTGAAATGCCTATCGGAAACTACATCTGAAATGCCTATCAGCACTTATATTGGAAATGCCTATCGGCAACCATATCTGGAATGCCTATTGGCACCTATATTTGAAATGCCTATCGGCTTCTATATCTGAAATGCCTATCGGCACCTATTTTTAAAATGCCAATCGGCAACTATATCTGAAATGCCAATCGGTACCTATATCTGAAATGCCTATCGGCACCTATTTTTGAAATGCCTATCGGAAACTACATCTGAAATGCCTATCAGCACCTATATTTGAAATGCCTATCGTCAACCATATCTGAAATGCCTATCGACACCTATATTTGAAATATCTATTGGCTTCTATATCTGAAATGCCTATCGGCACCTATTTTTAAAATGCCAATCGGTAACTATATCTGAAATGCCTATCGGCATCTATATCTGAAATGACTATCGGCACCAATTTTTAAAATGCCTATCGGAAAATACACCTGGAATGCCTATCAGCACCTATATTTGAAATGTCTATCGGCAACCATATCTGGAATGCCTATCGGCACCTATATTTGAAATGCCTATCGGCTTCTATATCTGAAATGCCTATCGACACCTATTTTTAAAATGCCAATCGACAACTATATCTGAAATGCCTATCGGTACCTATATCTGAAATGCTTATCGGCACCCATTTTTAAAATGCCTATCGGAAACTACATCTGAAATGCCTATCAGCACCTATATTTAAAATCTCTATCGGCAACCATATCTGGAATGCCTATCGGCACCTATTTTTAAAATGCCTATCGGAAACTACATCTGAAATGCCTATCAGCACATATATTTGAAATGCCTATCGGCAACCATATCTGGAATGCCTATCGGCACCTATATTTGAAATGCCTATCGGCTTCTATATCTGAAATGCCTATCGGCACCTATTTTTAAAATGGCTATCGGCAACTATATCTGAAATGCCTATCGGCACCTATATCTAAAATGCCTATCGGCACCTATTTTTGAAATGCCTATCGGAAACTACATCTGAAATGCCTATCAGCACCTATATTTGATATGCCTATCGGCAACCATATCTGGAATGCCTATCGGCACCTACATTTGAAATGCCTATCGGCTTCTATATCTGAAATGCCTATCGGCACCTATTTTTAAAATGGCTATCGGCAACTATATCTGAAATGCCTATCGGCACCTATATCTGAAATGCCTATCGGCACCTCTTTTTGAAATGCCTATCGGAAACCACATCTGAAATGCCTATCAGCACCTATATTTGAAATGCCTATCGGCAACCATATCTGGATTGCCTTTCGGCACCTATATTTGAAATGCCTATCGGCTTCTATATCTGAAATGCCTATCGGCACCTATTTTTAAAATGCCTATCGGAAACTACATCTGAAATGCCTATCAGCACCTATATTTGAAATGCCTATCGGCAACCATATCTGGAATGCCTATCGGCACCTATATTTGAAATGCCTATCGGCTTCTATATCTGAAATGCCTAGCGGCACCTATTTTTTATTTTTAAAATGCCAATCGGCAACTATATCTGAAGTGCCTATCAGCACCTATATCTGAAATGCCTATCAGCACCTATTTTTGAAATGTCTTTCGGAAACTACATCTGAAATGTCTATCTGCTCCTATATTTGAAATGCCTATCGGCAACCATATCTGAAATGCCTATCGACCCCTATATTTGAAATACCTATCGGCTTCTATATCTGAAATGCCTATCGGCACCTGTTTTTAAAATGCCAATCGGTAACTATTTCTGAAATGCCTATCGGCACCTATATCTGAAATGCCTATCGGCACCAATTTTTGAAATGCCTATCGGAAACTACATCTGAAATGCCTATCAGCACCTATATTTGAAATGCCTATCGGCAACCATATCTGGAATGCTCATCGGCATCTATATTTGAAATGCCTATCGGCTTCTATATCTGAAATGCCTATCGGCACCTATTTCTAAAATGCCAATCGGCAACTATATCTGAAATGCCTATCGGCACCTATATCTGAAATGCCTATCGGCAACTATTTTTGAAATGCCTATCGGAAACTACATCTGAAATGCCTATCAGCCCCTATATTTGAAATGCCTATCGGCAACCATATCTGGAATGCCTATCGGCACCTATATTTGAAATGCCTATCGGCTTCTATATCTGAAATACCTATCGGCACCTATTTTGAAAATGCCAATCGGCTACTATATCTAAAATGCCTATCGGCACCTATTTTTGAAATGCCTATCGGAAACTACATCTGAAATGCCTATCAGCACCTATATTTGATATGCCTATCGGCAACCATATCTGGAATGCCTATCGGCACCTACATTTGAAATGCCTATCGGCTTCTATATCTGAAATGCCTATCGGCACCTATTTTTAAAATGGCTATCGGCAACTATATCTGAAATGCCTATCGGCACCTATATCTGAAATGCCTATCGGCAACTATTTTTGAAATGCCTATCGGAAACTACATCTGAAATGCCTATCAGCCCCTATATTTTAAAATGCCTATCGGCAACCATATCTGGAATGCCTATCGGCACCTATATTTGAAATGCCTATCGGCTTCTATATCTGAAATGCCTATCGGCACCTATTTTGAAAATGCCAATCGGCAACTATATCTGAAATGCCTATCGGCACCTATATCTGAAATGCCTATCGGCACCTATTTATGAAATGCCTATCGGAAACTACATCTGAAATGCCTATCAGCAAATATATTTGAAATGCCTATCGGCAACCATATCTGGAATGCCTATCGGCACCTATATCTGAAATGCCTATCGGCACCAATTTTTGAAATGCCTATCGGAAAATACATCTGAAATGCCTATCAGCACCAATATTTGAAATGCCTATCGGCAACCATATCTAAAATGCCTATCGACACCTATATTTGAAATACCTATCGGCTTCTATATCTGAAATGCCTATCGGCACCTATTTTTAAAATGCCAATCGACAACTATATCTGAAATGCCTATCGGCACCTATATCTGAAATGCCTATCGGCACCAATTTTTGAAATGCCTATCGGAAAATACATCTGGAATGCCTATCAGCACTTATATTTGAAATGCCTATCGGCAACCATATCTGGAATGCCTATCGGCACCTATATTTGAAATGCCTATCGGCTTCTATATCTGAAATGCCTATCGACACCTATTTTTAAAATGCCAATCGGCAACTATATCTGAAATGCCTATCGGCACCTATATCTGAAATGCCTATCGGCACCTATTTTTGAAATGCCTATCGGAAACTACATCTGAAATGCCTATCAGCACCTATATTTGAAATGCCTATCGGCAACCATATCTAAAATGCCTATCGACACCTATATTTGAAATACCTATCGGCTTCTATATCTGAAATGCCTATCGGCACCTGTTTTTAAAATGCCAATCGGCAACTATATCTGAAATGCCTATCGGCACCTATATCTGAAATGCCTATCGGCACCAATTTTTGAAAAGCCTATCGGAAAATACATCTGGAATGCCTATCAGCACCTATATTTGAAATGCCTATCGGCAACCATATCTGGGATGCCTATCGGCACCTATTTTTGAAATGCCTATCGGAAACTACATCTGAAATGCCTATCAGCACCTATATTTGAAATGCCTATCGGCAACCAAATCTGGAATGCCTATCGGCACCTATATTTGAAATGCCTATCAGCTTCTATATCTGAAATGCCAATCGGCACCTATTTTTAAAATGGCTATCGGCAACTATATCTGAAATGCCTATCGGCACCTATTTTTGAAATGCCTATCGGAAACTACATCTGAAATGCCTATCAGCACCTATATTTGAAATGCCTATCGGCAACCATATCTGGAGTGCCTATCGTCACCTATATTTGAAATGCCTATCGGCTTCTATATCTGAAATGCCTATCGGCACCTATTTTTAAAATGCCTATCGGAAACTATCGGCAACCATATCTGGAATGCCTATTGGCAACTATATTTGAAATGCCTATCGGCTTCTATATCTGAAATTCCTATCAGCACCTATTTTTTAAATGGCTATCGGCAACTATATCTGAAATGCCTAACGGCACCTATATCTGAAATGCCTATCGGCACCTATTTTTGAAATGCCTATCGGAAACTACTTCTGAAATGCCTATCAGCACCTATATTTAAAATGCCTATCGGCAACCATATCTGGAATGCCTATCGGCACCTATATTTGAAATGCCTAATGGCTTTTATATCTGAAATGCCTATCGGCACCTATTTTTAAAATGCTAATCGGCAACTATATCTGAAATGCCTATCGGTACCTATATCTGAAATGCCTATCGGCACCTATTTTTGAAATGCCTATCGGAAACTACAACTGAAATGCCTATCAGCACCTATATTTGAAATCCCTATCGGCAACCATATTTGGAATGCCTATCGGCACCTATATTTGAAATGCCTATCGGAATTTATATCTGAAATGCCTATCGACACCTATTTTAAAAAATGCCAATTGGCAACTATATCTGAAATGCCTATCGGCACCTATATCTGAAATGCCTATAGGTACCTATTTTTGAAATGCCTATCGGAAACTATATCTGAAATGCCTATCAGCACTTATATTTGAAATGTCTATCGGCAACCCTATCTGAAATGCCTATCGGCACCTATATTTGAAATGCCTATCGGCTTCTATATCTGAAATGCCTATCGGCACCTATTTTTAAAATGCCAATCGGCAACTATATCTGAAATGCCTATCGGCACCTATATCTGAAATGCCTATCGGCACCTATTTTTGAAATGTCTTTCGCAAACTACATCTGATATGCCTAACTGCTCCTTTATTTGAAATGCCTATAGGCAACCATATCTGAAATGCCTATCGACACCTATATTTGAAATACCTATCGGCTTCTATATCTGAAATGCCTATCGGCGTCTATTTTTAAAATGCTAATCGGCAACTATATCTGAAATGCCTATCGGCACCTATATCTGAAATGCCTATCGGCACCTATTTTTGAAATGTCTTTCGCAAACTACATCTGATATGCCTAACTGCTCCTTTATTTGAAATGCCTATAGGCAACCATATCTAAAATGCCTATCGACACTTATATTTGAAATACCTATCGGCTTCTATATCTGAAATGCCTATCGGCACCTGTTTTTAAAATGCCAATCGGCAACTATATCTGAAATGCCTATCGGCACCTATATCTGAAATGCCTATCGGCACCTATTTTTGAAATGCCTATCGGAAACTACATCTGAAATGCCTATCAGCACCTATATTTGAAATGCCTATCGGCAACCATATTTGGAATGCCTATCGGCACCTATATTTGAAATGCCTATCGGCATTTATATCTGAAATGCCTATCGACACCTATTTTAAAAAATGCCAATTGGCAACTATATCTGAAATGCCTATCGGCACCTATATCTGAAATGCCTATAGGTACCTATTTTTGAAATGCCTATCGGAAACTATATCTGAAATGCCTATCAGCACCTATATTTGAAATGCCTATCGGCAACCATATCTGGAATGCCTATTGGCACCTATATTTGAAATGCCTATCGGCTTCTATATCTGAAATGCCTATCGGCACCTATTTTTAAAATGCTCATCGGCAACTATATCTGAAATGCCTATCGGCACCTATATCTGAAATGCCTATCGGCACCTATTTTTGAAATGCCTATCAGAAACTACATCTCAAATGCCTATCAGCACCTATATTTGAAATACCTATCGTCAACCATATCTGAAATGCCTATCGACACCTATTTTTGAAATACCTATTGGCTTCTATATCTGAAATGCCTATCGGCACCTATTTTTAAAATGCCAATCGGCAACTATATCTGAAATGCCTATCGGCACCTATATCTGAAATGGCTATCGGCACCTATTTTTGAAATGTCTTTCGGAAACTACATCTGAAATGCCTATCTGCTCCTATATTTGAAATGCCTATCGGCAACCATATCTGAAATCCCTATCGACCCCTATATTTGAAATACCTATCGGTTTCTATATCTGAAATGCCTATCGGCACCTGTTTTTAAAATGCCAATCGGCAACTATATCTGAAATGCCTATCGGCACCTATATCTGAAATGCCTATCGGCATCAATTTTTGAAATGCCTATCGGAAACTACATCTAAAATGCCTATCAGCACCTATATTTGAAATGCCTATCGGCAACCATATCTGGAATGCCTATCGGCAACTATATTTGAAATGCCTATCGGCTTCTATATCTGAAATGCCTATCGGCACCTATTTTTAAAATGCCAATTGGCAACTATATCTGAAATGCCTAACGGCACCTATATCTGAAATGCCTATCGGCACCTATTTTTGAAATGCCTATCGGAAACTACATCTGAAATGCCTATCAGCACCTATATTTAAAATGCCTATCGGCAACCATATCTGGAATGCATATTGGCACCTATATTTGAAATGCCTATCGGCTTCTATATCTGAAATGCCTATCGGCACCTATTTTTAAAATGCCAATCGGTAACTATATCTGAAATGCCTATCGGCACCTATATCTGAAATGCCTATCGGCACCAATTTATGAAATGCCTATCGGAAGAAATACATCTGGAATGCCTATCAGCACCTATATTTGAAATGCCTATCGGCAACCATATCTGGAATGCCTATCGGCACCTATATTTGAAATGCCTATTGGCTTCTATATCTGAAATGCCTATGGACACCTATTTTTAAAATGCCAATCGGCAACTATATCTGAAATCCCTATCGGCACCTATATATGAAATGCCTATCGGCACCTATTTTTGAAATGCCTATCGGAAACTACATCTGAAATGCCTATCAGCACCTATATTTGAAATGCCTATCGGCAACCATATCTGGAATGCTTATCGGCACCTATATTTGAAATGCCTATCGGCTTCTATATCTGAAATGCCTATCGGCATCTATTTTTAAAATGCCAATCGGCAACTATATCTGAAATGCCTATCGGCACCTATATCTGAAATGCCTATCGGCATCAATTTTTGAAATGCCTATCGGAAACTACATCTAAAATGCCTATCAGCACCTAAATTTGAAATGCCTATCGGCAACCATATCTGGAATGCCTATCGGCACCTATATTTGAAATGCCTATCGGCTTCTATATCTGAAATGCCTATCGGCACCTATTTTTAAAATGCCAATTGGCAACTATATCTGAAATGCCTATCGGCACCTATATCTGAAATGCCTATCATCACCTATTTTTGAAATGCCTATCGGAAACTACATCTGAAATGCCTATCAGCACCTATATTTGAAATGCCAATCGGCAACCATATCTGGAATGCATATTGGCACCTATATTTGAAATGCCTATCGGCTTCTATATCTGAAATGCTTATCGGCACCTATTTTTAAAATGCCAATCGGCAACTATATCTGAAATGCCTATCGGCACCTATATCTGAAATGCCTATCGGCACCTATTTTTGAAATGCCTATCGGAAACTACATCTGAAATGCCTATCAGCACCTATATTTGAAATGCCTATCGTCAACCATATCTGAAATGCCTATCGACACCTATTTTTGAAATACCTATTGGCTTCTATATCTGAAATGCCTATCGGCACCTATTATTAAAATGCCAATCGGTAACTATATCTGAAATGCCTATCGGCACCTATATCTGAAATGCCTATCGGCACCAATTTATGAAATGCCTATCGGAAAAAATACATCTGGAATGCCTATCAGCACCTATATTTGAAATGCCTATCGGCAACCATATCTGGAATTCCTATCGGCACCTATATTTAAAATGCCTATCGGCTTCTATATCTGAAATGCCTATCGACACCTATTTTTAAAATGCCAATCGGCAACTATACCTGAAATATCTATCGACACCTATATTGAAATGCCTATCGGCACCTATTTTTGAAATGCCTATCGGAAACTACATCTGAAATGCCTATCAGCACCTATATTTGAAATGCCTATCGGCAACCATATCTTGAATGCCTATCGGCATCTATATTTGAAATGCCTATCGGCTTCTATATCTGAAATGCCTAGCGGCACCTATATTTGAAATGCCTATCGGAAACTACATCTGAAATGCCTATCAGCACTTATATTTGAAATGCCTATCGGCAACCATATCTGGAATGCCTATCGGCACCTATAATTGAAATGCCTAACGGCTTATATATCTGAAATGCCTATCGGCACCTATTTTTAAAATGCCAATCGGCAACTATATCTGAAATGCCTATCGGTACCTATATCTGAAATGCCTATCGGCACCTATTTTTGAAATGTCTTTCGGAAACTACATCTGAAATGCCTATCTGCTCCTATATTTAAAATGCCTATCGGCAACCATATCTGAAATGCCTATCGACACCTATATTTGAAATACCTATCGGCTTCTATATCTGAAATGCCTATCGGCACCTGTTTTTTAAATTCCAATCGGCAACTATATCTGAAATGCTTATCGGCACCTATATCTGAAACGCCTATAGGCATCAATTTTTGAAATGCCTATCGGAAACTACATCTAAAATGCCTATCAGCACCTATATTTGAAATGCCCATCGGCAACCATATCTGGAATGCCTATCGGCACCTATATTTGAAATGCCTATTGGCTTCTATATCTGAAATGCCTATCGGCACCTATTTCTAAAATGCCAATCGGCAACTATATCTGAAATGCCTATCGGCACCTATATCTGAAATGCCTATCGGCAACTATTTTTGAAATGCCTATCGGAAACTACATCTGAAATGCCTATCAGCCCCTATATTTTAAAATGCCTATCGGCAACCATATCTGGAATGCCTATCGGCACCTATATTTGAAATGCCTATCGGCTTCTATATCTGAAATGCCTATCGGCACCTATTTTGAAAATGCCAATCGGCAACTATATCTGAAATGGCTATCGGCACCTATATCTGAAATGCCTATCGGCACCTATTTATGAAATGCCTATCGGAAACTACATCTGAAATGCCTATCAGCAAATATATTTGAAATGCCTATCGGCAACCATATCTGGAATGCCTATCGGCACCTATATCTGAAATGCCTATCGGCACCAATTTTTGAAATGCCTATCGGAAAATACATCTGAAATGCCTATCAGCACCAATATTTGAAATGCCTATCGGCAACCATATCTAAAATGCCTATCGACACCTATATTTGAAATACCTATCGGCTTCTATATCTGAAATGCCTATCGGCACCTATTTTTAAAATGCCAATCGACAACTATATCTGAAATGCCTATCGGCACCTATATCTGAAATGCCTATCGGCACCAATTTTTGAAATGCCTATCGGAAAATACATCTGGAATGCCTATCAGCACTTATATTTGAAATGCCTATCGGCAACCATATCTGGAATGCCTATCGGCACCTATATTTGAAATGCCTATCGGCTTCTATATCTGAAATGCCTATCGACACCTATTTTTAAAATGCCAATCGGCAACTATATCTGAAATGCCTATCGGCACCTATATCTGAAATGCCTATCGGCACCTATTTTTGAAATGCCTATCGGAAACTACATCTGAAATGCCTATCAGCACCTATATTTGAAATGCCTATCGGCAACCATATCTAAAATGCCTATCGACACCTATATTTGAAATACCTATCGGCTTCTATATCTGAAATGCCTATCGGCACCTGTTTTTAAAATGCCAATCGGCAACTATATCTGAAATGCCTATCGGCACCTATATCTGAAATGCCTATCGGCACCAATTTTTGAAAAGCCTATCGGAAAATACATCTGGAATGCCTATCAGCACCTATATTTGAAATGCCTATCGGCAACCATATCTGGGATGCCTATCGGCACCTATTTTTGAAATGCCTATCGGAAACTACATCTGAAATGCCTATCAGCACCTATATTTGAAATGCCTATCGGCAACCAAATCTGGAATGCCTATCGGCACCTATATTTGAAATGCCTATCAGCTTCTATATCTGAAATGCCAATCGGCACCTATTTTTAAAATGGCTATCGGCAACTATATCTGAAATGCCTATCGGCACCTATTTTTGAAATGCCTATCGGAAACTACATCTGAAATGCCTATCAGCACCTATATTTGAAATGCCTATCGGCAACCATATCTGGAGTGCCTATCGTCACCTATATTTGAAATGCCTATCGGCTTCTATATCTGAAATGCCTATCGGCACCTATTTTTAAAATGCCTATCGGAAACTATCGGCAACCATATCTGGAATGCCTATTGGCAACTATATTTGAAATGCCTATCGGCTTCTATATCTGAAATTCCTATCAGCACCTATTTTTTAAATGGCTATCGGCAACTATATCTGAAATGCCTAACGGCACCTATATCTGAAATGCCTATCGGCACCTATTTTTGAAATGCCTATCGGAAACTACTTCTGAAATGCCTATCAGCACCTATATTTAAAATGCCTATCGGCAACCATATCTGGAATGCCTATCGGCACCTATATTTGAAATGCCTAATGGCTTTTATATCTGAAATGCCTATCGGCACCTATTTTTAAAATGCTAATCGGCAACTATATCTGAAATGCCTATCGGTACCTATATCTGAAATGCCTATCGGCACCTATTTTTGAAATGCCTATCGGAAACTACAACTGAAATGCCTATCAGCACCTATATTTGAAATCCCTATCGGCAACCATATTTGGAATGCCTATCGGCACCTATATTTGAAATGCCTATCGGAATTTATATCTGAAATGCCTATCGACACCTATTTTAAAAAATGCCAATTGGCAACTATATCTGAAATGCCTATCGGCACCTATATCTGAAATGCCTATAGGTACCTATTTTTGAAATGCCTATCGGAAACTATATCTGAAATGCCTATCAGCACTTATATTTGAAATGTCTATCGGCAACCCTATCTGAAATGCCTATCGGCACCTATATTTGAAATGCCTATCGGCTTCTATATCTGAAATGCCTATCGGCACCTATTTTTAAAATGCCAATCGGCAACTATATCTGAAATGCCTATCGGCACCTATATCTGAAATGCCTATCGGCACCTATTTTTGAAATGTCTTTCGCAAACTACATCTGATATGCCTAACTGCTCCTTTATTTGAAATGCCTATAGGCAACCATATCTAAAATGCCTATCGACACTTATATTTGAAATACCTATCGGCTTCTATATCTGAAATGCCTATCGGCACCTGTTTTTAAAATGCCAATCGGCAACTATATCTGAAATGCCTATCGGCACCTATATCTGAAATGCCTATCGGCACCTATTTTTGAAATGCCTATCGGAAACTACATCTGATATGCCTAACTGCTCCTTTATTTGAAATGCCTATAGGCAACCATATCTGAAATGCCTATCGACACCTATATTTGAAATACCTATCGGCTTCTATATCTGAAATGCCTATCGGCGTCTATTTTTAAAATGCTAATCGGCAACTATATCTGAAATGCCTATCGGCACCTATATCTGAAATGCCTATCGGCACCTATTTTTGAAATGTCTTTCGCAAACTACATCTGATATGCCTAACTGCTCCTTTATTTGAAATGCCTATAGGCAACCATATCTAAAATGCCTATCGACACTTATATTTGAAATACCTATCGGCTTCTATATCTGAAATGCCTATCGGCACCTGTTTTTAAAATGCCAATCGGCAACTATATCTGAAATGCCTATCGGCACCTATATCTGAAATGCCTATCGGCACCTATTTTTGAAATGCCTATCGGAAACTACATCTGAAATGCCTATCAGCACCTATATTTGAAATGCCTATCGGCAACCATATTTGGAATGCCTATCGGCACCTATATTTGAAATGCCTATCGGCATTTATATCTGAAATGCCTATCGACACCTATTTTAAAAAATGCCAATTGGCAACTATATCTGAAATGCCTATCGGCACCTATATCTGAAATGCCTATAGGTACCTATTTTTGAAATGCCTATCGGAAACTATATCTGAAATGCCTATCAGCACTTATATTTGAAATGTCTATCGGCAACCATATCTGAAATGCCTATCGGCACCTATATTTGAAATGCCTATCGGCTTCTATATCTGAAATGCCTATCGGCACCTATTTTTAAAATGCCAATCGGCAACTATATCTGAAATGCCTATCGGCACCTATATCTGAAACGCCTATCGGCACCCATTTTTGAAATGCCTATAGGAAACTACATCTGAAATGCCTATCAGCACCTATATTTAAAATGCCTATCGTCAACCATATCTGAAATGCCTATCGACACCTATATTTGAAATACCTATCGGCTTCTATATCTGAAATGCCTATCGGCACCTATTTTTGAAATGCCTATCGGAAACTACATCTGAAATGCCTATCAGCACCTATATTTGAAATACCTATCGGCAACCATATCTGGAATGCCTATCGGCACCTATATTTGAAATGCCTATCGGCTTCTATATCTGAAATGCCTTTCGGCACCTATTTTTAAAATGCCTATCGGAAACTACATCTGAAATGCCTATCAGCACCTATATTTGAAATGCCTATCGGCAACCATATCTGGAATGCCTATCGGCACCTATATTTGAAATGCCTATCGGCTTCTATATCTGAAATGCCTTTCGGCACCTATTTTTAAAATGCCTATCGGAAACTACATCTGAAATGCCTATCAGCAACTATATTTGAAATGCCTATCGGCAACCATATCTGAAATGCCAATCGACACCTATATTTGAAATACCTATCGGCTTCTATATCTGAAATGCCTATCGGCACTTATTTTTAAAATGCCAATCGGACACTATATCTGAAATGCCTATCGGCACCTATATCTGAAATGCCAATCGGCACCAATTTTTGAAATGCCTATCGGAAACTACATCTGAAACGCCTATCAGCACCTATATTTGAAATGCCTATCGGCAACCATATCTGGAATGCCTATCGGCACCTATATTTGAAATGCCTATCGGCTTCTATATCTAAAATGCCTATCGACACCTATTTTTAAAATGCCAATTGGCAACTATATCTGAAATGCCTATCGGCACCTATATCTGAAATGCCTATCGGCACCTATATTTGAAATGCCTATCGGCTTATATATCTGAAATACCTATCGGCACCTATTTTTAAAATGCCAATCGGCAACTATATCTGAAATGCCTATCGGTACCTATATCTGAAATGCCTATCGGCACCTATTTTTGAAATGTCTTTCGGAAAGTACATCTAAAATGCCTATCTGCTCCTTTATTTAAAATTCCTATCGGCAACCATATCTGAAATGCCTATCGACACCTATATTTGAAATACCTATCGGCTTCTATATCTGAAATGCCTATCGGCACCTGTTTTTTAAATGCCAATCGGCAACTATATCTGAAATGCCTATCGGCACCTATATCTGAAATGCCTATCGGCACCAATTTTTGAAATGCCTATCGGAAACTACATCTGAAATGCCTATCAGCAAATATATTTGAAATGCCTATCGGCAACTATATCTGAAATGCCAATCGACACCTATATTTGAAATACCTATCGGCTTCTATATCTGAAATGCCTATCGGCACTTATTTTTAAAATGCCAATCGGCAACTATATCTGAAATGCCTATCGGCACCTATATCTGAAATGCCAATCGGCACCAATTTTTGAAATGCCTATCGGAAACTACATCTGAAATGCCTATCAGCACCTATATTTGAAATGCCTATCGGCAACCATATCTGGAATGCCTATCGGCACCTATATTTGAAATGCCTATCGGCTTCTATATCTAAAATGCCTATCGGCACCTGTTTTTTAAATGCCAATCGGCAACTATATCTGAAATGCCTATCGGCACCTATATCTGAAATGCCAATCGGCAAAAATTTTTGAAATGCCTATCGGAAACTACATCTGAAATGCCTATCAGCACCTATATTTGAAATACCTATCGGCTTCTATATCTGAAATGCCTATTGGCACCTGTTTTTTAAATGCCAATCGGCAACTATATCTGAAATGCCTATCGGCACCTATATCTGAAATGCCTATCGGCTTCAATTTTTGAAATGCCTATCGGAAACTACATCTAAAATGCCTATCAGCACCTATATTTGAAATGCCTATCGGCAACCATATCTGAAATGCCTATCGACACCTATATTTGAAATACCTATCGGCTTCTATATCTGAAATGCCTATCAACACCTATTTTTAAAATGCCAATCGGCAACTATATCTGAAATGCTTATAGGCACCTATATCTGAAATGCCTATCGGCACCTATTTTTGAAATGCCTATCGGAAACTACATCTGAAATGCATATCAGCACCTATATTTGAAATGCCTATCGTCAACCATATCTGAAATGCCTATCGACACCTATATTTGATATACCTATCGGCTTCTATATCTGAAATGCCTATCGGCACCTATTTTTAAAATGGCTATCGGCAACTATATCTAAAATGCCTATCGGCACTTATATCTGAAATGCCTATCGACACCTCTTTTTGAAATGCCTATCGGAAACTACATCTGAAATGCCTATCAGCACCTATATTTGAAATGCCTATCGGCAAACATATCTGGAATGCCTATCGGCACCTATATTTGAAATGCCTATCGGCAACCATATCTGGAATGCCTATCGGCACCTATATTTGAAATGCCTATCGGCTTCTATATCTGAAATGCCTCTCGGCACCTATTTTTAAAATGGCTATCGGCAACTATATCTGAAATGCCTATCGGCATTTATATCTGAAATGCCTATCGGCACCTATTTTTGAAATGCCTATCGGAAACTACATCTGAAATGCCTATCAGCACCTATATTTGATATGCCTATCGGCAACTATATCTGGAATGCCTCTCGGCACCTATATTTGAAATGCCTATCGGCTTCTATATCTCAAATGCCTATCGGCACCTATTTTTAAAATGCCAATCGGCAACTATAT
Organism: Venustoraphidia nigricollis; assembly: GCA_034508555.1. Lineage (NCBI taxonomy): Eukaryota > Metazoa > Arthropoda > Insecta > Raphidioptera > Raphidiidae > Venustoraphidia > Venustoraphidia nigricollis. The sequence goes on along the minus strand of JAVRKA010000131.1, from coordinate 624,476 downwards.
CTGAAATGCCTATCGGCACCTATATCTGAAATGCCTATCGGCACCTATTTTTGAAATGCCTATCAGCACCTATATTTGAAATGCCTATCGGCAACCATATTTGGAATGCCTATCGGCACCTATATTTGAAATGCCTATCGGCTTCTATATCTGAAATGCCTAGCGGCACCTATTTTTAAAATGCCAATCGGCAACTATATCTGAAGTGCCTATCGGCACCTATATCTAAAATGCCTATCGGCACCTATTTTTGAAATGCCTATCGAAAACTACATCTGAAATGCCTATCAGCACCTATATTTGAAATGCCTATCGGCAATCACATCAGAAATGCCTATCGGCACCTATATCTGAAATGCCATTCGGCATTTATATCTGAAATGCCTATCGACACCTATATTTGAAATGCCTATCGGCACCTATATTTTAAATGCCTATCGGCAACTATATCTGATATGCTTATCGGCACCTATATCTGAAATGCCTATCGGCACCTATTTTTGAAATGCCTATCGGAAACTACATCTAAAATGCCTATCGGCACCTATTTTTAAAATGCCAATCGGCAACTATATCTAAAATGCCTATCGGCACCTATATCTTAAATGCCTATCGGCACCTATTTTTGAAATGCCTATCGGGAACTACACACGAAATGCCTATCAGCACCTATATTTGAAATGCCTATCGGCAACCATATCTGAAATGCCTATCGACACCTATATTTGAAATACCTATCGGCTTCTATATCTGAAATGCCTATCGGCGCCTATTTTTAAAATGCTAATCGGCAACTATATCTGAAATGCCTATCGGCACCTATATCTGAAATACCTATCGGCACCTATTTTTGAAATGTCTTTCGCAAACTACATCTGATATGCCTATCTGCTCCTTTATTTGAAATGCCTATAGGCAACCATATCTGAAATGCCAATTGGCACCTATATTTGAAATGCCTATCGGCTTCTATATCTGAAATGCCTATCGGCACCTATTTTTGAGATGCCTATCGGAACCTACATCTGAAATGCCTATCAGCACCTATATTTGAAATGCCAATCGGCAACCATATCTGGAATGCCTATCTGCACCTATATCTGAAATGCCTATCGGCACCTATTTTTGAAATGCCTATCAGAAACTACATCTGAAATGCCTATCAGCACCTATATTTGAAATGCCTATCGGCAACCATATCTGGAATGCCTATCGGCACCTATATCTGAAATGCCTATCGGCACCTATTTTTGAAATGCCTATCGGAAACTACATCTGAAATGCCTATCAGCACCTATATTTGAAATACCTATCGGCAACCATATCTGGAATGCCTATCGGCACCTATATTTGAAATGCCTATCGGCACCTATATCTGAAATGCCTATCGGCACCTATTTTTGAAATGCCTATCGGAAACTACATCTGAAATGCCTATCAGCACCTATATTTGAAATGCCTATCGGCAACCATATCTGGAATGCCTATCGGCACCTATATCTAAAATGCCTATCGGCACCTATTTTTGAAATGCCTATCGGAAACAACATCTGAAATGCCTATCAGCACCTATATTTGAAATACCTATCGGCAACCATATCTGGAATGCCTATCGGCACCTATATTTGAAATGCCTATCGGCTTCTATATCTGAAATGCCTTTCGGCACCTATTTTTAAAATGCCTATCGGAAACTACATCTGAAATGCCTATCAGCACCTATATTTGAAATGCCTATCGGCAACCATATCTGGAATGCCTATCGGCACCTATATTTGAAATACCTATCGGCTTCTATATCTGAAATGCCTTTCGGCACCTATTTTTAAAATGCCTATCGGAAACTACATCTGAAATGCCTATCAGCAACTATATTTGAAATGCCTATCGGCAACCATATCTGAAATGCCAATCGACACCTATATTTGAAATACCTATCGGCTTCTATATCTGAAATGCCTATCGGCACTTATTTTTAAAATGCCAATCGGACACTATATCTGAAATGCCTATCGGCACCTATATCTGAAATGCCAATCGGCACCAATTTTTGAAATGCCTATCGGAAACTACATCTGAAACGCCTATCAGCACCTATATTTGAAATGCCTATCGGCAACCATATCTGGAATGCCTATCGGCACCTATATTTGAAATGCCTATCGGCTTCTATATCTAAAATGCCTATCGACACCTATTTTTAAAATGCCAATTGGCAACTATATCTGAAATGCCTATCGGCACCTATATCTGAAATGCCTATCGGCACCTATATTTGAAATGCCTATCGGCTTATATATCTGAAATACCTATCGGCACCTATTTTTAAAATGCCAATCGGCAACTATATCTGAAATGCCTATCGGTACCTATATCTGAAATGCCTATCGGCACCTATTTTTGAAATGTCTTTCGGAAAGTACATCTAAAATGCCTATCTGCTCCTTTATTTAAAATTCCTATCGGCAACCATATCTGAAATGCCTATCGACACCTATATTTGAAATACCTATCGGCTTCTATATCTGAAATGCCTATCGGCACCTGTTTTTTAAATGCCAATCGGCAACTATATCTGAAATGCCTATCGGCACCTATATCTGAAATGCCTATCGGCACCAATTTTTGAAATGCCTATCGGAAACTACATCTGAAATGCCTATCAGCAAATATATTTGAAATGCCTATCGGCAACTATATCTGAAATGCCAATCGACACCTATATTTGAAATACCTATCGGCTTCTATATCTGAAATGCCTATCGGCACTTATTTTTAAAATGCCAATCGGCAACTATATCTGAAATGCCTATCGGCACCTATATCTGAAATGCCAATCGGCACCAATTTTTGAAATGCCTATCGGAAACTACATCTGAAATGCCTATCAGCACCTATATTTGAAATGCCTATCGGCAACCATATCTGGAATGCCTATCGGCACCTATATTTGAAATGCCTATCGGCTTCTATATCTAAAATGCCTATCGGCACCTGTTTTTTAAATGCTAATCGGCAACTATATCTGAAATGCCTATCGGCACCTATATCTGAAATGCCAATCGGCAAAAATTTTTGAAATGCCTATCGGAAACTACATCTGAAATGCCTATCAGCACCTATATTTGAAATACCTATCGGCTTCTATATCTGAAATGCCTATTGGCACCTGTTTTTTAAATGCCAATCGGCAACTATATCTGAAATGCCTATCGGCACCTATATCTGAAATGCCTATCGGCTTCAATTTTTGAAATGCCTATCGGAAACTACATCTAAAATGCCTATCAGCACCTATATTTGAAATGCCTATCGGCAACCATATCTGAAATGCCTATCGACACCTATATTTGAAATACCTATCGGCTTCTATATCTGAAATGCCTATCAACACCTATTTTTAAAATGCCAATCGGCAACTATATCTGAAATGCTTATAGGCACCTATATCTGAAATGCCTATCGGCACCTATTTTTGAAATGCCTATCGGAAACTACATCTGAAATGCATATCAGCACCTATATTTGAAATGCCTATCGTCAACCATATCTGAAATGCCTATCGACACCTATATTTGATATACCTATCGGCTTCTATATCTGAAATGCCTATCGGTACCTATTTTTAAAATGGCTATCGGCAACTATATCTAAAATGCCTATCGGCACTTATATCTGAAATGCCTATCGACACCTCTTTTTGAAATGCCTATCGGAAACTACATCTGAAATGCCTATCAGCACCTATATTTGAAATGCCTATCGGCAAACATATCTGGAATGCCTATCGGCACCTATATTTGAAATGCCTATCGGCAACCATATCTGGAATGCCTATCGGCACCTATATTTGAAATGCCTATCGGCTTCTATATCTGAAATGCCTCTCGGCACCTATTTTTAAAATGGCTATCGGCAACTATATCTGAAATGCCTATCGGCATTTATATCTGAAATGCCTATCGGCACCTATTTTTGAAATGCCTATCGGAAACTACATCTGAAATGCCTATCAGCACCTATATTTGATATGCCTATCGGCAACTATATCTGGAATGCCTCTCGGCACCTATATTTGAAATGCCTATCGGCTTCTATATCTCAAATGCCTATCGGCACCTATTTTTAAAATGCCAATCGGCAACTATATCTGAAATGCCTATCGGCACCTATATCTGAAATGCCTATCGGCACCTATTTTTGAAATGCCTATCAGCACCTATATTTGAAATGCCTATCGGCAACCATATTTGGAATGCCTATCGGCACCTATATTTGAAATGCCTATCGGCTTCTATATCTGAAATGCCTAGCGGCACCTATTTTTAAAATGCCAATCGGCAACTATATCTGAAGTGCCTATCGGCACCTATATCTAAAATGCCTATCGGCACCTATTTTTGAAATGCCTATCGAAAACTACATCTGAAATGCCTATCAGCACCTATATTTGAAATGCCTATCGGCAATCACATCAGAAATGCCTATCGGCACCTATATCTGAAATGCCATTCGGCATTTATATCTGAAATGCCTATCGACACCTATATTTGAAATGCCTATCGGCACCTATATTTTAAATGCCTATCGGCAACTATATCTGATATGCTTATCGGCACCTATATCTGAAATGCCTATCGGCACCTATTTTTGAAATGCCTATCGGAAACTACATCTAAAATGCCTATCGGCACCTATTTTTAAAATGCCAATCGGCAACTATATCTAAAATGCCTATCGGCACCTATATCTTAAATGCCTATCGGCACCTATTTTTGAAATGCCTATCGGGAACTACACACGAAATGCCTATCAGCACCTATATTTGAAATGCCTATCGGCAACCATATCTGAAACGCCTATCGACACCTATATTTGAAATACCTATCGGCTTCTATATCTGAAATGCCTATCGGCGCCTATTTTTAAAATGCTAATCGGCAACTATATCTGAAATGCCTATCGGCACCTATATCTGAAATACCTATCGGCACCTATTTTTGAAATGTCTTTCGCAAACTACATCTGATATGCCTATCTGCTCCTTTATTTGAAATGCCTATAGGCAACCATATCTGAAATGCCAATTGGCACCTATATTTGAAATGCCTATCGGCTTCTATATCTGAAATGCCTATCGGCACCTATTTTTGAGATGCCTATCGGAACCTACATCTGAAATGCCTATCAGCACCTATATTTGAAATGCCAATCGGCAACCATATCTGGAATGCCTATCTGCACCTATATCTGAAATGCCTATCGGCACCTATTTTTGAAATGCCTATCAGAAACTACATCTGAAATGCCTATCAGCACCTATATTTGAAATGCCTATCGGCAACCATATCTGGAATGCCTATCGGCACCTATATCTGAAATGCCTATCGGCACCTATTTTTGAAATGCCTATCGGAAACTACATCTGAAATGCCTATCAGCACCTATATTTGAAATACCTATCGGCAACCATATCTGGAATGCCTATCGGCACCTATATTTGAAATGCCTATCGGCTTCTATATCTGAAATGCCTTTCGGCACCTATTTTTAAAATGCCTATCGGAAACTACATCTGAAATGCCTATCAGCACCTATATTTGAAATGCTTATCGGCAACCATATCTGGAATGCCTATCGGCACCTATATTTGAAATGCCTATCGGCTTCTATATCTGAAATGCCTTTCGGCACCTATTTTTAAAATGCCTATCGGAAACTACATCTGAAATGCCTATCAGCAACTATATTTGAAATGCCTATCGGCAACCATATCTGAAATGCCAATCGACACCTATATTTGAAATACCTATCGGCTTCTATATCTGAAATGCCTATCGGCACTTATTTTTAAAATGCCAATCGGACACTATATCTGAAATGCCTATCGGCACCTATATCTGAAATGACAGTCGGCACCAATTTTTGAAATGCCTATCGGAAACTACATCTGAAACGCCTATCAGCACCTATATTTGAAATGCCTATCGGCAACCATATCTGGAATGCCTATCGGCACCTATATTTGAAATGCCTATCGGCTTCTATATCTAAAATGCCTATCGACACCTATTTTTAAAATGCCAATTGGCAACTATATCTGAAATGCCTATCGGCACCTATATCTGAAATGCCAATCGGCACCAATTTTTGAAATGCCTATCGGAAACTACATCTGAAATGCCTATCAGCACCTATATTTGAAATGCCTATCGGCAACCATATCTGGAATGCCTATCGGCACCTATATTTGAAATGCCTATCGGCTTCTATATCTGAAATGCCAATCGACACCTATTTTTAAAATGCCAATTGGCAACTATATCTGAAATGCATATCGGCACCTATATCTGAAATGCCTATCGGCACCTATATTTGAAATGCCTATCGGCTTATATATCTGAAATACCTATCGGCACCTATTTTTAAAATGCCAATCGGCAACTATATCTGAAATGCCTATCGGTACCTATATCTGAAATGCCTATCGGCACCTATTTTTGAAATGTCTTTCGGAAACTACATCTGAAATGCCTATCTGCTCCTTTATTTAAAATGCCTATCGGCAACCATATCTGAAATGCCTATCGACACCTATATTTGAAATACCTATCGGCTTCTATATCTGAAATGCCTATCGGCACCTGTTTTTTAAATGCCAATCGGCAACTATATCTGAAATGCCTATCGGCACCTATATCTGAAATGCCTATCGGCACCAATTTTTGAAATGCCTATCGGAAACTACATCTGAAATGCCTTTCAGCAACTATATTTGAAATGCCTATCGGCAACCATATCTGAAATGCCAATCGACACCTATATTTGAAATACCTATCGGCTTCTATATCTGAAATGCCTATCGGCACTTATTTTTAAAATGCCAATCGGCAACTATATCTGAAATGCCTATCGGCACCTATATCTGAAATGCCAATCGGCACCAATTTTTTAAATGCCTATCGGAAACTACATCTGAAATGCCTATCAGCACCTATATTTGAAATGCCTATCGGCAACCTTATCTGGAATGCCTATCGGCACCTATATCTGAAATGCCTATCGGCACCTATTTTTGAAATGCCTATCGGAAACTACATCTAAAATGCCTATCAGCACCTATTTTTAAAATGCCAATCGGCAACTATATCTGAAATGCCTATCGGCACCTATATCTAAAATGCCTATCGGCACCTATTTTTGAAATGCCTATCGGAAACTACATCTGAAATGCCTATCAGCACCTATATTTGAAATGCCTATCGGCAACCATATCTTAAATGCCTATCGACACCTATATTTGAAATACCTATTGGCTTCTATATCCGAAATGCCTATCGGCACCTTTTTTTAAAATGCCAATCGGCAACTATATCTAAAATGCCTATCAGCACCTATATCTGAAATGCCTATCGGCACCTATTTATGAAATGCCTATCGGAAACTACATCTGATATGCCTATCAGCACCTATATTTGAAATGCCTATAGTCAATTATATCTGAAATGCCTATCGACACCTATATTTGAAATACCTATCGGCTTCTATATCTGAAATGCCTATCGGCACCTATTTTTAAAATGCCAATCGGTAACTATATCTGAAATGCCTATCAGTACCTATATCTGAAATGCCTATCGGCACCAATTTTTGAAATGCCTATCGGAAACTACATCTGAACTGCCTATCAGCACTTATATTTGAAATGCCTATCGGCAACATATCTGGAATGCCTATCGGCACCTATATTTGAAATGCCTATCGGCTTCTATATCTGAAATGCCTATCGGCACCTATTTTTAAAATGTCAATCGGCAACTATATCTGAAATGCCTATTGGCACCTATATCCGAAATGCCTATCGGCACCTATTTTTGAAATGTCTTTCGGAAACTACATCTGAAATTCCTATCTGCTCCTATATGGGAAATGCCTATCGGCAACCATATCTTAAATGCCTATCGACCCCTATATTTGAAATACCTATCGGCTTCTATATCTGAAATGCCTATCGGCACCTGTTTTTAAAATGCCAATCGGCAACTCTATCTGAAATGCCTATCGGCACCTATATCTGAAATGCCTATCGGCATCAATTTTTGAAATGCCTATCGGAAACTACATCTAAAATGCCTATCAGCACCTATATTTGAAATGCCTATCGGCAAACATATCTGGAATGCCTATCGGCACCTATATTTGAAATGCCTATCAGCTTCTATATCTGAAATGCCTATTGGCACCTATATCTGAAATGCCTATCGGCACCTATTTTTGAAATGTTTATCGGAAACTACATCTGAAATGCCAATTAGCACCTATATTTGAAATGCCTATCGGCAACCATATCTGGAATGCCTATCGGCACCTATATTTGAAATGCCTATCGGCTTCTATATCTGAAATGCCTATCGGCACCTATTTTTAAAATGCCTATCGGAAACTACATCTGAAATGCCTATCAGCACCTATATTTGAAATGCCTATCGGCAACCATATCTGGAATGCTTATCGGCATCTATATTTGAAATGCCTATCGGCTTCTATATCTGAAATGCCTATCGGCACCTATTTTTAAAATGCCAATCGGCATCTATATCTGAAATGCCTATCGGCACCTATATCTAAAATGCCTATCGGCAACTATTTTTGAAATGCCTATCGGAAACTACATCTGAAATGCCTATCAGCACCTATATTTGAAATGCCTATCGGCAACCATATCTGGAATGCCTATCGGCACCTATATTTGAAATGCCTATCGGCTTCTATATCTGAAATGCCTATCGGCACCTATTTTTAAAATGCCAATCGGCATCTATATCTGAAATGCCTATCGGCACCTATATCTGAAATGCCTATCGGCAACTATTTTTGAAATGCCTATCGGAAACTACATCTGAAATGCCTATCAGCACCTATATTTGAAATGCCTAACGGCAACCATATCTGGAATGCCTATCGGCACCTATATTTGAAATGCCTATCGTCTTCTATATCTAAAATGCCTATCGGCACCTATTTTTAAAATGCCAATCGGCAACTATATCTGTAATGCCTATCGGCACCTATATCTGAAATGCCTATCGGCACCAATTTTTGAAATGCCTATCGGAAACTACATCTGAAATGCCTATCATCACCTATATTTGAAATGCCTATCGGCAGCTATATCTGGAATGCCTATCGGCACCTATATTTGAAATGCCTATCGGCTTCTATATCTGAAATGCCTATCGGCACCTATTTTTAAATGCCAATCGGCAACTATATCTGAAATGCCTATCGGCACCTATATCTGAAATGCCTATTGGCACCTATTTTTGAAATGCCTCTCGGAAACTACATCTGAAATGCCTATCAGCACCAATTTTTAAAATGCCAATCGGCAACTATATCTGATGTGCCTTTTGGCACCTATATCTGAATGCCTATCGGCACCAATTTTTAAAATGCCAATCGGCAACTATATCTGATGTGCCTTTTGGCACCTATATCTGAAATGCCTATCGGCACCTATTTTTGAGATGCCTATCGAAAACTACATCTGAAATGCCTATCAGCACCTATATTTGAAATGCCTATCGGCAACCACATCAGAAATGCCTATCGGCACCTATATCTGAAATGCCTTTCAGCATATATATCTGAAATGCCTATCGACACCTATATCTGAAATGCCTATCGGCACCTATATCGAAATGCCTATCGGCATCAATTTTTGAAATGCCTATCGGAAACTACATCTAAAATGCCTATCAGCACCTATATTTGAAATGCCTATCGGCAACCATATCTGGAATGCCTATCGGCACCTATATTTGAAATGCCTATCGGCTTCTATTCCTGAAATGCCTATCGGCACCTATTTTTAAAATGCCAATTGGCAACTATATCTGAAATGCCTATCGGCACCTATATCTGAAATGCCTATCGGCACCTATTTTTGAAATGCCTATCGGAAACTACATCTGAAATGCCTATCAGCACCTATATTTAAAATGCCTATCGGCAACCATATCTGGAACGCCTATTGGCACCTATATTTGAAATGCCTATCAGCTTCTATATCTGAAATGCCTATCGGCACCTATTTTTAAAATGCCAATCGGCAACTATATCTGAAATGCCTATCAGCACCTATATTTGAAATGCCTATCGTCAACCATATCTGAAATGCCTATCGACACCTATATTTGAAATACCTATCGGCTTCTATATCTAAAATGCCTATCGGCACCTATTTTTAAAATGCCAATCGGTAACTATATCTGAAATGCCTATCGGCACCTATATCTGAAATGCCTATCAGCACCTATATTTGAAATGCACATCGGCAACCATATCTGGAATGCTTATCGGCACCTATATCTGAAATGCCTATCGGCACCTATTTTTGAAATGCCTATCAGAAACTACATCTGAAATGCCTATCGGCACCTATATTTGAAATGCCTATCGGCTTCTATATTTGAAATGCCTATCGGCACCTATTTTTAAAATGCCAATCGGCAACTATATCTAAAATGCCTATCGGCACCTATATCTAAAATGCCTATCGGCACCTATTTTTGAAATACCTACCGGAAACTACATCTGAAATGCCTATCAGCACCTATATTTGAAATGCCTATCGGCAACCATATCTGGAATGCCTATCGGCACCTATATTTGAAATGCCTATCGGTTTCTATATCTGAAATGCCTATCGGCACCTATTTTTAAAATGCCAATCGGCAACTATATCTGAAATGCCTATCGGCACCTATATCTGAAATGCCTATCGGCACCTATTTTTAAAATGCCAATCGGCAACTATATCTGAAATGCCTATCGGCACTTATATCTGAAATGCCTATCGGCACCTATTTTTGAAATGCCTATCGGAAACTACATCTGAAATGCCTATCAGCGACTATATTTGAAATGCCTATCAGCAACCATATCTGGAATGCCTATCGGCACCTATATTTGAAATGCCTATCGGCTTATATATCTGAAATGCCTATCGGCACCTATTTTTAAAATGCCAATCGGCATCTATATCTGTAATGCCTATCGGCACCTATATCTGAAATGCCTATCGGCACCTATTTTTGAAAAGCCTATCGGAAACTACATCTGAAATGCCTATCAGCACCTATATTTGAAATGCCTATCGTCAACCATATCTGAAATGCCTATCGACACCTATATTTGAAATACCTATCGGCTTCTATATCTGAAATACCTATCGGCACCTATTTTTAAAATGCCAATCGGTAACTATATCTGAAATGCCTATCAGCAGCTATATCTAAAATGCCTATCGGCACCAATTTTTGAAATGCCTATCGGAAACTACATCTGAAAAGCCTATCAGCACCTATATTTGAAATGCCTATCGGCAACCATATCTGGAATGCTTTTCGGCATCTATATTTGAAATGCCTATCGGCTTCTATATCTGAAATGCCTATCGGCACCTATTTTTAAAATGCCAATCGGCAACTATATCTGGAAAGCCTATCGGCACCTATATTTGAAATGCCTATCGGCTTCTATATCTGAAATGCCTATCGACACCTATTTTTAAAATGCCAATCGACAACTATATCTGAAATGCCTATCGGCAGCTATATCTGAAATGCCTATCGGCACCTATTTTTGAAATGCCTTTCGGAAACAACATCTGAAATGCCTATCTGCTCCAAATTTAAATACCTATCGGCAACCATATCTGGAATGCCTATCGGCACCTATTTTGAAATGCCTATCGGCTTCTATATCTGAAATTCCTATCGGCACCTATTTTTAAAATGCCAATTGGCAACTATATCTGAAATGCCTATCGGCACCTATATCTGAAATGCCTATCGGCACCTATTTTTGAAATGCCTATCGGAAACTACATCTGAAATGCCTATCGGCACCTATATTTGAAATGCCTATCGGCTTCTATATCTGAAATGCCTATCGACACCTATTTTTAAAATGCCAATTGGCAACTATATCTGAAATGCATATCGGCACCTATATCTGAAATGCCTATCGGCACCTATATTTGAAATGCCTATCGGCTTATATATCTGAAATACCTATCGGCACCTATTTTTAAAATGCCAATCGGCAACTATATCTGAAATGCCTATCGGTACCTATATCTGAAATGCCTATCGGCACCTATTTTTGAAATGTCTTTCGGAAACTACATCTGAAATGCCTATCTGCTCCTTTATTTAAAATGCCTTTCGGCAACCATATCTGAAATGCCTATCGACACCTATATTTGAAATACCTATCGGCTTCTATATCTGAAATGCCTATCGGCACCTGTTTTTTAAATGCCAATCGGCAACTATATCTGAAATGCCTATCGGCACCTATATCTGAAATGCCTATCGGCACCAATTTTTGAAATGCCTATCGGAAACTACATCTGAAATGCCTTTCAGCAACTATATTTGAAATGCCTATCGGCAACCATATCTGAAATGCCAATCGACACCTATATTTGAAATACCTATCGGCTTCTATATCTGAAATGCCTATCGGCACTTATTTTTAAAATGCCAATCGGCAACTATATCTGAAATGCCTATCGGCACCTATATCTGAAATGCCAATCGGCACCAATTTTTTAAATGCCTATCGGAAACTACATCTGAAATGCCTATCAGCACCTATATTTAAAATGCATATCGGCAACCATATCTGGAATGCCTATCGGCACCTATATTTGAAATGCCTATCGGCTTTTATATCTAAAATGCCTATCGGCACCTGTTTTTTAAATGCCAATCGGCAACTATATCTGAAATGCCTATCGGCACCTATATCTGAAATGCCAATCGGCAAAAATTTTTGAAATGCCTATCGGAAACTACATCTGAAATGCCTATCAGCACCTATATTTGAAATACCTATCGGCTTCTATATCTGAAATGCCTATCGGCACCTGTTTTTTAAATGCCAATCGGCAACTATATCTGAAATGCCTATCGGCACCTATTTTTGAAATGCCTATCGGCTTCTATATCTGAAATGCCTATCGGCACCTTTTTTTAAAATGCCAATCGGCAACTATATCTGAAATGCCTATCGGCACCTATATCTGAAATGCCTATCGGCACCTATTTTTGAAATGCCTATCGGAAACTACATCTGAAATGCCTATCAGCACCTATATTTGAAATGAAAATCGGCAACCATATCTGGAATGCCTATCGGCACCTATATTTGAAATGCCTATCGGCTTCTATATCTAAAATGCCTATCGGCACCTATTTTTAAAATACCAATCTGCATTTATATCTGAAGTGCCTATCGGCACATATATCTGAAATGCCTTTCGGCATTTATATCTGAAATGCGTATCGACACCTATATTTGAAATGCCTATCGGCACCTATATTTTAAATGAATATTGGCAACTATATCTGATATGCCTACCGGCACCTATATCTGAAATGCCTGTCGGCACCTATTTTTGAAATGCCTATCGGAAACTACATCTAAAATGCCTAACGGCACCTATTTTTAAAATGCCAATCGGCAACTATATCTGAAATGCCTATCGGCACCTATATCTGAAATGCCAATCGGCACCTATTTTTGAAATGCCTATGGGAAACTACATCTGAAATGCCTATCAGCACCTATATTTGAAATGCCTATCAGCAAACATATCTGAAATGCCTATCGACACCTATATTTGAAATACCTATCGGCTTCTATATCTGAATTGCCTATCGGCACCTATTTTTAAAATGCCAATCGGCAACCATATCTGAAATGCCTATTGGCACCTATTTCTGAAATGCCTATCGGCACCTATTTTTGAAATGCCTATCGGAAACTACATTTGAAATGCCTATCAGCACCTATATTTGAAATGCCTATCGGCAACCATATCTGGAATGCCTATCGGCACCTATATTTGAAATGCCTATCGGCTTCTATATCTGAAATGCCTATCGGCACCTATTTTTAAAATGCCAATCGGCAACTATATCTGTAATGCCTATCGGCACCTATATCTGAAATGCCTATCGGCACCTATTTTTGAAATGCCTATCGGAAACTACATATGAAATGCCTATCAGCACCAATATTTGAAATGCCTATCGGCAACCATATCTGAAATGCCTATCGACACCTATATTTGAAATACCTATCGGCTTCTATATCTGAAATGCCTATCGGCACCTATTTTAAAATGCCAATCGGCAACTATATCTGAAATGCCTATCGGCATCTATATCTGAAATGCCTATCGGCACCTTTTTTTGAAATGCCTATCGGCTTCTATATCTGAAATGCCTATCGGCACCTATTTTTAAAATGCCAATCGGCAACTATATCTGAAATGCCTATCGGCACATATATCTGAAATGCCTATCGGCACCTATTTTTGAAATACCTATCGGAAACTACATCTGAAATGCCTATCAGCACCTATATTTGAAATGCCTATCGGCAACCATATCTGTCATGCCTATCGGCACCTATATTTGAAATGCCTATCGGCTTCTATATCTGAAATGCCTATCGGCACCTATATTTAAAATGCCAATCGGCAACTATATCTGAAGTGCTATCGGCACCTATATCTGAAATGCCTATCGGCACCTATTTTTGAAATGCCTATCGAAAATTACATCTGAAATGCCTATCAGCACCTATATTTGAAATGCCTATCGGCAACCACATCAGAAATGCCTATCGGCACCTATATCTGAAATGCCCAACGGCATTTATATCTGAAATGCCTATCGACACCTATATTTGAAATGCCTATCGGCACCTATATTTTAAATGCCTATCGGCAACTATATCTGATATGCCTATCGGCACCTATATCTAAAATGCCTATCGGCACCTATTTTTGAAATGCCTATCGGAAACTACATCTAAAATGCCTATCGGCACCTATTTTTTAAATGCCAATCGGCAACTATATCTGAAATGCCTATCGGCACCTATATCTGAAATGTCTATCGGCACCTATTTTTGAAATGCCTATCGGAAACTACATCTGTACTGCCTATCAGCACCTATATTTGAAATGCCTATCGGCAACCATATCTGAAATACCTATCGACACCTATATTTGAAATACCTATCGGCTTCTATATCTGAAATGCCTATTGGCACCTATTTTTAAAATGCCAATCGGCAACTATATCTGAAATGCCTATCGGCACCTATATCTGAAATGCCAATCGGCACCAATTTTTGAAATGCCTATCGGAAACTACATCTGAAATGCCTATCAGCACCTATATTTGAAATGCCTATCGGCAACCATATCTGAAATGCCTATCGACACCTATATTTGAAATACCTATCGGCTTCTATATCTGAAATGCCTATGGGCACCTATTTTTAAAATTCCAATCGGCAACTATATCTTAAATGCCTATCGGCACCTATATCTGAAATGCCTATCGGCATCAATTTTTGAAATGCCTATCGGGAACTACATCTAAAATGCCTATCAGCACCTATATTTGAAATGCCTATCGGCAACCATATCTGGGATGCCTATCGGCACCTATATTTGAAATGCCTATCGGCTTCTATATCTGAAATGCCTATCGGCACCAATTTTTAAAATGCCAATTGGCAACTATATCTGAAATGCCTATCGGCACCTATATCTGAAATGCCTATCGGCACCTATTTTTGAAATGCCTATCGGAATCTACATCTTAAATGCCTATCAGCACAGATTTGAAATGCCTATCGGCAACCATATCTGGAATGCCTATTGGCACCTATATTTGAAATGCCTATAGGCTTCTATGTCTGAAATGCCTATTGGCACCTATTTTTAAAATGCCAATCGGCAACTATATCTGAAATGCCTATCTTCACCTATATCTGAAATGCCTATCGGCACCTATTTTTGAAATGCCTATCGGAAACTACATCTGAAATGCCTATCAGCACCTATATTTGAAATGCCTATCGGCAGCCATATCTGGAATGCTTATCGGTACCTATATTTGAAATGCCTATCTGCTTCTATATCTGAAATGCCTATCGGCACCTATTTATAAAATGCCAATCGGCATCTATATCTGAAATGCCTATCGGCACCTATAGCTGAAATGCCTATCGGCACCTATTTTTGAAATGCCTATCGGAGACTACATCTGAAATGCCTATCAGCACCTATATTTGAAATGCCTATCGGCAACCATATCTGGAATGCCTATCGGCACCTATATTTGGAATGCCTATCGGCTTCTATATCTGAAATGCCTATCGGCACCTATTTTTAAAATGGCTATCGGCAACTATATCTAAAATGCCTATCGGCACCTATATCTGAAATGCCTATCGGCACCTATTTTTGAAATGCCTATCGGAAACTACATCTGAAATGCCTATCAGCACCTATATTTGAAATGCCTATCGGCAAACATATCTGGAATGCCTATCGGCACCTATATTTGAAATGCCTATCCGCAACCATATCTGGAATGCCTATCGGCACCTATATTTGAAATGCCTATCGGCTTCTATATCTGAAATGCCTCTCGGCACCTATTTTTAAAATCGCTATCGGCAACTATATCTGAAATGCCTATCGGCTTCTATATCTCAAATGCCTATCGGCACCTATTTTTAAAATGCCAATCGGCAACTATATCTGAAATGCCTATCGGCACCTATATCTGAAATGCCTATCGGCACCTATTTTTGAAATGCCTATCAGCACCTATATTTGAAATGCCTATCGGCAACCATATTTGGAATGCCTATCGGCACCTATATTTGAAATGCCTATCGGCTTCTATATCTGAAATGCCTAGCGGCACCTATTTTTAAAATGCCAATCGGCAACTATATCTGAAGTGCCTATCGGCACCTATGTCTGAAATGCCTATCGGCACCTATTTTTGAAATGCCTATCGAAAACTACATCTGAAATGCCTATCAGCACCTATATTTGAAATGCCTATCGGCAATCATATCAGAAATGCCTATCGGCACCTATTTTTGAAATGCCTATCGGAAACTACATCTGAAATGCCTATCAGCACCTATATTTGATATGCCTATCGGCAACCATATCTGGAATGCCTCTCGGCACCTATATTTGAAATGCCTATCGGCTTCTATATCTCAAATGCCTATCGGCACCTATTTTTAAAATGCCAATCGGCAACTATATCTGAAATGCCTATCGGCACCTATATCTGAAATGCCTATCGGCACCTATTTTTGAAATGCCTATCAGCACCTATATTTGAAATGCCTATCGGCAACCATATTTGGAATGCCTATCGGCACCTATATTTGAAATGCCTATCGGCTTCTATATCTGAAATGCCTAGCGGCACCTATTTTTAAAATGCCAATCGGCAACTATATCTGAAGTGCCTATCGGCACCTATGTCTGAAATGCCTATCGGCACCTATTTTTGAAATGCCTATCGAAAACTACATCTGAAATGCCTATCAGCACCTATATTTGAAATGCCTATCGGCAATCATATCAGAAATGCCTATCGGCACCTATATCTGAAATGCCATTCGGCATTTATATCTGAAATGCCTATCGACACCTATATTTGAAATGCCTATCGGCACCTATATTTTAAATGCCTATCGGCAACTATATCTGATATGCCTATCGGCACCTATATCTGAAATGCCTATCGGCACCTATTTTTGAAATGCCTATCGGAAACTACATCTAAGATGCCTATCGGCACCTATTTTTAAAATGCCAATCGGCAACTATATCTAAAATGCCTATCGGCACCTATATCTGAAATGCCTATCGGCACCTATTTTTGAAATGCCTATCGGGAACTACATCTGAAATGCCTATCAGCACCTATATTTGAAATGCCTATCTGCAACCATATCTGAAATGCCTATCGACACCTATATTTGAAATACCTATCGGCTTCTATATCTGAAATGCCTATCGGCGCCTATTTTTAAAATGCTAATCGGCAACTATATCTGAAATGCCTATCGGCACCTATATCTGAAATGCCTATCGGCACCTATTTTTGAAATGTCTTTCGCAAACTACATCTGATATGCCTATCTGCTCCTTTATTTGAAATGCCTATAGGCAACCATATCTGAAATGCCTATCGACACCTATATTTGAAATACCTATCGGCTTCTATATCTGAAATGCCTATCGGCAACTGTTTTTAAAATGCCAATCGGCAACTATATCTGAAATGCCTATCGGCACCTATATCTGAAATGCCTATCGGCACCTATTTTTGAAATGCCTATCGGAAACTACATCTGAAATGCCTATCAGCACCTATATTTGAAATGCCTATCGGCAACCATATCTGGAATGCCTATCGGCACCTATATTTGAAATGCCTATCGGCTTCTATATCTGAAATGCCTATCGACACCTATTTTAAAAAATGCCAATTGGCAACTATATCTGAAATGCCTATCGGCACCTATATCTGAAATGCCTATAGGTACCTATTTTTGAAATGCCTATCGGAAACTATATCTGAAATGCCTATCAGCACTTATATTTGAAATGTCTATTGGCAACCATATCTGAAATGCCTATCGGCACCTATATTTAAATGCCTATCGGCTTCTATATCTGAAATGCCTATCGGCACCTATTTTTAAAATGCCAATCGGCAACTATATCTGAAATGCCTATCGGCACCTATATCTGAAATGCCTATCGGCACCTATTTTTGAAATGTCTTTCGGAAACTACATCTGAAATGCCTATCTGCTCCTATATTTGAAATGCCTATCGGCAACCATATCTGGAATGCCAATTGGCACCTATATTTGAAATGCCTATCGGCTTCTATATCTGAAATGCCTATCGGCACATATTTTTAAAATGCCAATCATCAACTATATCTGAAATGCCTATCGGCACCTATATCTGAAATGCCTATCGGCACCTATTTTTGAAATGCCTATCGGAAACTACATCTGAAATGCCTATCAGCACCTATATTTGAAATGCCTATCGTCAACCATATCTGAAATGCCTATCGACACCTATATTTGAAATACCTATCGGCTTCTATATCTGAAATGCCTATCGGCACCTATTTTTAAAATGCCAATCGGTAACTATATCTGAAATGCCTATCGGCACCTATATCTGAAATGCCTATCGGCACCAATTTTTGAAATGCCTATCGGAAACTACATCTGAAATGCCTATCAGCACCTATATTTGAAATGCCTATCGGCAACCATATCTAGAATGCCAATTAGCACCTATATTTGAAATGCCTTCGGCTTCTATATCTGAAATGCCTATCGCCACCTATTTTTGAAATGCCTATCGGCACCTATATCTGAAATGCCTATCGGCACCTATTTTTGAAATGCCTATCGGAAACTACATCTGAAATGCCTATCAGCACCTATATTTGAAATACCTATCGGCAACCATATCTGGAATGCCTATCGGCACCTATATTTGAAATGCCTATCGGCTTCTATATCTGAAATGCCTTTCGGCACCTATTTTTAAAATGCCTATCGGAAACTACATCTGAAATGCCTATCAGCACCTATATTTGAAATGCCTATCGGCAACCATATCTGGAATGCCTATCGGCACCTATTTTTAAAATTTCTATTGGCAACTATATTTGAAAAGCCTATCGGCACCTATATCTGAAATGCCTATCGGCACCTAGTTTTGAAATGCCTATCGGAAACTATATCTGAAATGCCTATCAGCACCTATATTTGAAATGCCTATCGGCAACCATATCTGGAATGCTTATCGGCACCTATATTTGAAATGCCTATCGGCTTCTATATCTGAAATGCCTATCGGCACCTATTTTTAAAATGCCAATCGGCAACTATATCTGAAATGCCTATCGGCACCTATATCTAAAATGCCTATCGGCACCTATTTTTGAAATGCCTATCGGAAACTACAACTGAAATGCCTATCAGCACCTATATTTGAAATGCCTATCGGCAACCATATTTGGAATGCCTATCGGCACCTATATTTGAAATGCCTATCGGCTTCTATATCGGAAATGCCTAGCGGCACCTATTTTTAAAATGCCAATCGGCAACTATATCTGAAGTGCCTATCGGCACCCTTATCTGAAAAGCCTATCGGCACCTATTTTTGAAATGCCTATCGAAAACTACATCTGAAATGCCTATCAGCACCTATATTTGAAATGCCTATCGGCAACCACATGAGAAATGCCTATCGGCACCTATATCTGAAATGCCTTTCGGCATTTATATCTGAAATGCCTATCGACACCTATATTTGAAATGCCTATCGGCACCTATATTTTAAATGCCTATCGGCAACTATATCTGATATGCCTATCGGCACCTATATCTGAAATGCCTATCGGCACCTATTTTTGAAATGCCTATCGGAAACTACATCTAAAATTCCTATCAGCACCTATATTTGAAATGCCTATCGGCAACCATATCGAAAATGCCTATCGACACCTATATTTGAAATACCTATCGGCTTCTATATCTGAAATGCCTATCGGCACCTATTTTTAAAATGCCAATCGGCAACTATATCTGAAATGCCTATCGGCACCTATATCTGAAATGCCTATCGGCATCAATTTTTGAAATGCCTATCGGAAACTACATCTAAAATGCCTATCAGCACCTATATTTGAAATGCCTATCGGCAACCATATCTGGGATGCCCATCGGCACCTATATTTGAAATGCCTATCGGCTTCTATATCTGAAATGCCTATCGGCACCTATTTTTAAAATGCCAATTGGCAACTATATCTGAAATGCCAATCGGCACTTATATCTGAAATGCCTATCGGCACCTATTTTTGAAATGCCTATCGGAAACTACATCTTAAATGCCTATCAGCACAGATTTGAAATGCCTATCGGCAACCATATCTGGAATGCCTATCGGCACCTATATTTGAAATGCCTATCGGCTTCTATATCTGAAATGCCTATTGACACCTATTTTTAAAATGCCAATCGGCAACTATATCTGAAATGCCTATCGGCACCTATATCTGAAATGCCTATCGGCACCTATTTTTGAAATGCCTATCGGAAACTACATCTGAAATGCCTATCAGCACCTATATTTGAAATGCCTATCGGCAACCATATCTGAAATGCCTATCGGCTTCTTTATCTGAAATGCCTATCATCACCTATATCTGAAATGCCTATCGGCACCAATTTTTGAAATGCCTATCGGAAACTACATCTGAAATGCCTATCAGCACCTATATTTGAAGTGCCTATCGGCAACCATATCTTAAATGCTTATCGGCACCTATATTTGTAATGCCTATCGGCTTCTATATCTGAAATGCCTATCGGCACCTATTTTTAAAATGCCAATCGGCAACTATATCTGAAATGCCTATTGGCACCTATATCTGAAATGCCTATCGGCACCTATTTTTGAAATGCCTATCGGAAACTACATCTGAAATGCCTATCAGCACCTATATTTGAAATGCCTATCGGCAACCATATCTGGAATGCCTATCAGCATTTATATTTGAAATGCCTATCGGCTTCTATATCTGAAATGCCTATCGGCACCTATTTTTAAAATAACAATCGGCAACTATATCTGTAATGCCTATCAGCACCTATATCTGAAATGCCTATCGGCACCTATTTTTGAAATGCCTATCGGAAACAACATATGAAATACCTAAGAGCACCAATATTTGAAATGCCTATCGGCAACCATATCTGAAATGCCTATCGGCACCTATATTTGAAATGCCTATCGGCTTCTATATCTGAAATGCCTATCGGCACCTATTTCTTAAATGCCAATCGGCAACTATATCTGAAGTGCCTATCGGCACTTATATCTGAAATGCCTATCGGCACCTATTTTTGAAATGCCTATCGGCTTCTATATCTGAAATGCCTATCGGCACCTATTTTTAAAATGCCAATCGGCAACTATATCTGAAATGCCTATCGGCACATATATCTGAAATGCCTATCGACACCTATTTTTGAAATACCTATCGGAAACTACATCTGAAATGCCTATCAGCACCTATATTTGAAATGCCTATCGGCAACCATATCTGTCATGCCTATCGGCACCTATATTTGAAATGCCTATCGGCTTCTATATCTGAAATGCCTAACGGCACCTATTTTTAAAATGCCAATCGGCAACTATATCTGAAGTGCTATCGGCACCTATATCTGAAATGCCTATCGGCACCTATTTTTGAAATGCCTATCGAAAATTACATCTGAAATGCCTATCAGCACCTATATTTGAAATGCCTATCGGCAACCACATCAGAAATGCCTATCGGCACCTATATCTGAAATGCCTTTCGGCATTTATATTTGAAATGCCTATCGGCACCTATATTTGAAATGCCTATCGGCACCTATATTTTAAATGCCTATCGGACATATATCTGATACGCCTATCGGCACCTATATCTGAAATGCCTATCGGCACCTATATCTGAAATGCCTATCGGCTCCTATTTTTGAAATGCCTATCGGAAACTACATCAAAATGCCTATCGGCACCTATTTTTAAAATGCCTATCGGAAACTACATCTGAAATGCCTATCAGCACCTATATTTGAAATGACTATCGGCAACCATATCTGTCATGCCTATCGGCACCTATATTTGAAATGCCTATCGGCTTCTATATCTGAAATGCCTATCAACACCTATTTTTAAAATGCCAATCGGCAACTATATCTGAAGTGCCTATCGGCACCCTTATCTGAAAAGCCTATCGGCACCTATTTTTGAAATGCCAATCGAAAACTACATCTAAAATGCCTATCAGCACCTATATTTGAAATGCCTATCGGCAACCACATCAGAAATGCCTATCGGCACCTATATCTGAAATGCCTTTCGGCATTTATATCTGAAATGCCTATCGACACCTATATTTGAAATGCCTATCGGCACCTATATTTTAAATGCCTATCGGCAACTATATCTGATATGCCTATAGGCACCTATATCTAAAATGCCTATCGGCACCTATTTTTGAAATGCCTATCGGAAACTACATCTAAAATGCCTATCGGCACCTATTTTTAAAATGCCTATCGGCACCTATTTTTAAAATGCCAATCGGCAACTATATCTGAAATGCCTATCGGCACCTCTATCTGAAATGTCTATCGGCACCTATTTTTGAAATGCCTATCGGAAACTACATCTGTACTGCCTATCAGCACCTATATTTGAAATGCCTATCGGCAACCATATCTGAAATACCTATCGACACCTATATTTGAAATACCTATCGGCTTCTATATCTGAAATGCCTATTGGCACCTATTTTTAAAATGCCAATCGGCAACTATATCTGAAATGCCTATCGGCACCTATATCTGAAATGCCTATCGGCTTCAATTTTTGAAATGCCTATCGGAAACTAAATCTGTACTGCCTATCAGAATCTATATTTGAAATGCCTATCGGCAACCATATCTGAAATACCTATCGACACCTATATTTGAAATACCTATCGGCTTCTATATCTGAAATGCCTATTGGCACCTATTTTTAAAATGCCAATCGGCAACTATATCTGAAATGCCTATCGGCACCTATATCTGAAATGCCTATCGGCATCAATTTTTGAAATGCCTATCGGAAACTACATCTAAAATGCCTATCAGCACCTATATTTGAAATGCCTATCGGCAACCATATCTGGGATGCCTATCGGCACCTATATTTGAAATGCCTATCGGCTTTTATATCTGAAATGCCTATCGGCACCTATTTTTAAAATGCCAATTGGCAACTATATCTGAAATGCCTATCGGCACCTATATCTGAAATGCCTATCGGCACCTATTTTTGAAATGCCTATCGGAAACTACATCTTAAATGCCTATCAGCACAGATTTGAAATGCCTATCGGCAACCATATCTGGAATGCCTATTGGCACCTATATTTGAAATGCCTATCGGCTTCTATATCTAAAATGCCTATCGGCACCTATTTTTAAAATGGCTATCGGCAACTATATCTGAAATGCCTATCAGCACCTATATTTGAAATGACTATCGGCAACCATATCTGTCATGCCTATCGGCACCTATATTTGAAATGCCTATCGGCTTCTATATCTGAAATGCCTATCGGCACCTATTTTTAAAATGCCAATCGGCAACTATATCTGAAGTGCCTATCGGCACCCTTATCTGAAAAGCCTATCGGCACCTATTTTTGAAATGCCTATCGAAAACTACATCTGAAATGCCTATCAGCACATATATTTAAAATGCCTATCGGCAACCACATCAGAAATGCCTATCGGTACCTATATCTGAAATGCCTTTCGGCATTTATATCTGAAATGCGTATCGACACCTATATTTGAAATGCCTATCGGCACCTATATTTTAAATGAATATCGGCAACTATATCTGATATGCCTACCGGCACCTATATCTGAAATGCCTATCGGCACCTAATTTTGAAATGCCTATCGGAAAC
>JAVRKA010000130.1:600000-783063 GCA_034508555.1 Venustoraphidia nigricollis | reverse complement strand
GTTTAGTAAAACTGCAACTTTTTATGTCACTAAGCGCTTCTTGGCCCGTTTGATCTTAACCGAATTTATAGAAGAAAAAAATGCGCTGAATCGATTCCGACCATCCGCAACCCTATGATTCTTTTAGTTACGGAGATATAGCGGACAGCTGTTTTAGACTAGCAAGGTTACTGTCAATAAAAAATTAGAAAATAATACATCTGTTAATTGGTTTTTATATATTCATAACCGCGGTTTTCATATTACATTTTAACCAGGTTTTCGAGCCATGCCTTAATTTAAATGGTACCAATATTTTATAAATTAAAAAAAAAAACTTTTTTCTCAAATCTTTCTTGGTTTCTGATAAAATCGATATTGAAGCGCGAGCGAAACCGCGGATAAAGGCTATTACAAATGAAAAGAAAAACATCGCCATACAAAACAGAGAACAATCTATTACGATAAAAGCGTTGTAGAAAAACGAAGCCGATATCGAGAAAGCAGAGAGCGAAGCCCACTGAGAATTTAGAAAAGAAAGAAACGTTAGATAAAACAGTCTAAAAGATTTACACGAAACAAGCTATAAATCAACAGGTATTCTTTGTTTTCTAGATATTGGCAGCTCTAAATACACCGACTGTAACATCAAATATGATTTTAATCAATACAGTAGATTTGCGTTAGTCTGAATACGAACTATGTGTGCATGCAAAATGTACTCAAGTTTCGAAATTTCATAATTTCTATGAAAAATCTTATTCAATATTTGATGTTAATGCTTCGAAATAAATACGAAATAGGTACCATTCTTCCCATATGACTTTTAGCGAAGTTTATACAGTTTATTTGATGTAAATAAACGATTTAAAATCAGATAAAAACGATATTTTAGTCTGAGTTTTACACACATTTTCGTACAGAAAAAAATTAATTTGAAAAGTATTATTGAGCGAGCCAAATATGTGAGTATTTTTAACATAAGTTTCTAAAGAAAAAAATTCAAAACGTTAATTTCCCTTCCAGTTATTCGAAATCTCGTGACTTGCCGTAAAGAAATATTGACGAATACCAAGTTATTGATTTTTCTAGATAAAAATATATGTTTTTTGAAACTTTTAAGTAACACGGCAAATTTTGTAAAGCTTAATCACAGCTAATAAAAATGGTAATATAATGAATTTTCTGAGCACAGTTCGAAATTCCCCGAAGGCAATAAAAAATATCGTTTCGTTCGATCACTTATTTTTCGAGCAGAACTCATTTCAAATTCCACAATACTTTTCTTATCGAGAAATAGGCGTGATCACAATCTATGATCATTGTCAAAATAAATGTTCTGAAAATTTTTCTATGCAGCTTAGCATTGCTAAAAATCGAAAAACTCGCCAGCAATTGAGATTACGAACAGCTATCCTGTTTGAAGTTTAGAAATAATATTTGAGAAAGAGAGAGAGTTAAAAATATCCACTAAACAGTTGAGGCTATTAGCGTTGATGTATTATAATATTTGATCTTTTATACTTTAAATACTGAAATCTTTTTGTAAACAACTCAAAAGTGTGAACAGACTTGTGATATTTTTTTTTCAAAAACTGGCCATTAGACCATAGCTTGAAAAACACCAAACAATGGAAAATAATCAAAACCTTGTGTGTTGTTTTGAATAGCTAGAACTAAATTTTAAGTATGAATAATTTCAACTGTTTTTGTAAAACAAGTACCTGTTGATGGGTTCGAACGATTTCAAGTAGTTCTGAAATTAGGGGCAATAAAAAGTGCTAAATTGTTAAATAGCCTTCATTATTATTTAGTACGCATTATATACAATATACGTACATATGTGTATATTTTGGCTGGAATATTGTTTTGCAGCTTATGAAATAACTGTACTTAGTTTAGTAGTTACATAGTTTGTAAGTACTTATTAACATAAATGAAAAGTACCGTGCATTTCTAAATTATACGTGGATTTCTTTACTGTGACTGATCTCTCAGATTGTAAAATATGTTTTCGGGAAATTTCGAACTGTGATCGCAAAAATTCATTTTCTTTACACCCGGTCGAAAGTACGTACTTTCGCCTTCGATTTTAAAGGCAGAAAGTCTAAAATTCATGCACTGCTGGAATTACTCGCACGCCATTTGTAACAGCGGGTCGAAACAGTTTACTCGTGCACACTGATACGAAAGTACGTACTTTCGACCGGATATAAAGAAAACATATATTTTTGCTCTAAAAATTCAATCGAAAAACGTGATGTTTGTCAATATTTCTTTACAGCATGTCACGAGATTTCGAATCGAATTACGAGAAGGCAAATTTAACGTTTTGAAGTTATTTCTTTACAAACTTATGTTAAAAATACTGGGAAATTTGGCTTGTTCAATATTTTTTTTTCATATTTAATTTTTTCCGTACAAAAATGTGTGTAAAACCTTTTCTCGTTTTTATATAATTTTAAATCGTTTATTTAGATCAAGTAAACTGTAAGAACTTAGCTAAAAAGTCATAAGGGAAGATTGGTATACATATTTCTTGTTTAGTTTGAAGCGATAACAGCAAAGATTGAATAAGATTTTTCATAGAAATTAGAGATTTCCGAAACGTAATTGCATTTTACATCCAACTGCTCATAAGAAGAGTTATGCGGGGGAAAAAGGGGGTATATTGAACAGCTGGTCAACAGTCACTTCAACAAATAAATGTAGAAATTTTGGGTCATTGTCGAAAAAAAATTAAGTAGAACAACATTTTCCGGTGCGGATATTTGATGCGGAACAGGCGGTATACGAAAACCTGGTCATTCATCACGCCGATATAAAGTCGATACGATTTCCGATTCAGACTAGATGTCAGCTAGTTCTATTTTTATTCCGTCCTTTATTATGTTGGTAGCACGGCGGCCCCGTAATCAGGACAACGGGCAGTACCTACACTGTCTATATACAGGCTGATTTATTAGTTCACCGGCAAGCTCATTTAATTTTAACAAAATTGTTATATCTTCTTCAATTATTAATCACACAATCAACGCTTTATTTCAACTCAAAATTTATTCTGTTGAAATATACATTTCATTCTTTTTATACTGAAGGTGATATCAGACGGTTCATTCCGAATGAATGTTCATTTGACTGAATGTTAATTTTTATTTCATTCCACGTTCACACGGCACAGACAAAATTAGATAAAAATGAACGTTCATTCAGTCTTTTCGTCGAAGATGTCGTCGAATGAAGTTGTGCGCCTTGGAATTCGTTTGTTTTGTGATAATTTGATTGAAGAATTGACAAAAAAGAAGCAAAGTCTAAGTTTAAATCATTAATTAGAGATTGTATAGAATTTGTTTATATTGTTCTGTCTTTGTATTCGTCGAGTTTGTGGTTCGAAAATTTTTGAAATTCTCCAAAAACAGCAGCGTATTTTGGCCGTTCCATTTGAATACCATTTTGTCTCATATACACAGACAATATATTCACTATGCGGTGCCGTAGTCCCAAGTCTGGCCGCTACAAAACACGACACAAAATGATCGAACCCGAATGAATATTCTTTCTTGTGTTCAGACGTTTCATTTTTCATTCATTCAGAGTGTGAATGAATCCCGAATTCCGATATCTAGTGTTGTTGGATCGGTTCATTAATGAATTCATTTTTCATTATTGTTTCATTTTGTGTTCAGACGTTTCATTTTGAATGAAAGATGCTGAATAAAAGACAAAAATAAAAACCCGGGTCGCAGTGCCAAAACCCTGCCGACAATATAGTGTATTTGCTGATACAGGCATTGTGGCTTTATTATGCGAACTTAAGTTGGTTTTTGGGCAAAATAAAAAATTTTACTCCTTAATACAGCCCTTAAAGTAACATTTTTTTTCTTAATTGCAATATTATTATCAATCGAACCTCTATACCAAATAATATACAACTTTCAGAAAATAATTCACTATCTGCAAACTAGTGTTTTCATAAAATTTGTAAGTCCGGTCCTGTCGGACCGATGTTATTAAAATTTTAGGGACACTTTTTAATTACTACTAAAGGGTCAAATGTCAATTTTGAAACGATTCTGAGAATTTTTTCGGTATTTTGGGGCTAAAAAACATTTTTCAACCCCTAAAAACTACCCTTAAAATGCCCCGATTACGCTCATTTTAAGTAGGCTTCTTGCGGTGATAGATTTCAACACGCGGGCCAAATTTCCTTAAAATCAATTATTTCTTTCGAAAGTTATTGCCCGCACACACACACACATATATATATATATATATATATATATATATATATATATATATATATATATATATATATATATATATATATACAGGATGTCCCATAAGTCGACGTCCAAACGAAGTGAGGTGATGGGGGAGGTCATTTCCTATCAAAATAACCATAAATGTGGTTATCCAATTGTTTACGGTTCGAAAGTTATTTCAATTTTTGTATTATTCTCTGAAATCGTGTAGTGCTTATACTAAAAAATTAATTTAAAAAAATCTATGAGTTGTTTGGTTGATTTTTTTTTAATAGGATCCTGAAGGTTCTGCCTTTCCAAAAAAAATAATTTTCATGAGCTCTGTTATCATCTGTCAAATAAAAAAAATGGTTTTGTAAACACTTTTCGGTGGCAAGAAAAATATATTTGATTTTAAATTCACGTTGACAGAAAAAAAGTGTTATAAAAAAAATTGACCAATTATCGGAAAAACTTGTCCATTTAATAGAGATTCTAACGCGGTATAGTACAACTCGTTATTCATGACAGTTTTTTTTATAACAATTTTTTTACATGCAAGTCGTGTTTGTTAAAAAATACATTTTCGAAAATTTCAAAATCTAAGTTGGCTGGAACGACTTAAACAAATTAATACGTTCCTCTTTCATTCATTACTTCTAATGTATGCTCGCTATTCGTTTTATTACTAGTAAACCTCCGACTTGACTTTTCATTTTGTACTTTGTTATTTGAACCTGCGCTTGGTAAT
This sequence comes from Venustoraphidia nigricollis, assembly GCA_034508555.1. Taxonomy (NCBI): domain Eukaryota; kingdom Metazoa; phylum Arthropoda; class Insecta; order Raphidioptera; family Raphidiidae; genus Venustoraphidia; species Venustoraphidia nigricollis. Next base: position 778,092 of record JAVRKA010000130.1, on the reverse strand, counting down.
TTGAACTTCGATCCTGTTTGCGATTTGGACTCTCTTCAAGTTGGACGCATCAAAATGGTTTATTCCCATCGGGAGTATGCAGAAATGCACTATGTCTACGGGTTTTGTGACGAGAATGCTCGGGCTGCTGCAAGAGAATATCGGGCACGATATCCCAACCAAGAACACTATCCTGACCACAGGGTGTTCCAAAGTATACATCGGCGGTACATAGAAGGTGAAATCCCTGGGAATGACCAAAGAGCTGGAAGACCTAGACTTGACATCGACGAAGATGAAATAATTGGAATGGTGACAGAGGACCCATCTACAAGTGTTCGTCGTTTGTCAAGACGTTCGGGAGTTTCGAGGTCCACAGTGCACCGTATTTTAAAAAGGGATCAGTTACATCCATACCATGTGCAACGTGTGCAAGCACTTTTACCCGCTGATTATAACAAAAGGGTGCAATTTTGCCGAGAAATGCTACGTCGGAACAGGGAATATCCTCAGTTTTTTAATAACATTTTGTGGGGTGACGAATCGAGCTTTCGAAGGACGGGATTATTCAACATCCATAATTTTCACTCTTGGGATTATGTAAACTCTAGAGCTATAAGAAACGACCATTTTCAACATCAGTTTGGGGTCAACATGTGGGCGGGAATTGTTGAAGGTAAAATGATTGGGCCCCTTGAGCTACCCAGAAGGATCCGGGGCGATGAATATCTTTATTTTTTGCAAAATGATTTGGGCGGCTTACTGGAACACGTGTCGCTAGAAACACGCCGAAACATGTGGTTGCAGCACGATGGGGCTCCTTGTCACTATGCTCTAGTAGTGAGACGATACCTCAACACCGAATACACAAATCGCTGGATTGGAAGGGAAGGAACCATCCAGTGGCCACCGCGGTCACCTGACCTAAACCCCCTAGACTTCTTTTTATGGGGTTATTTCAAAGAACTGGTCTACGCGACAGAAAACCAAAACGAACATCAGCTGCGGCAAAAAATAAGAATTGCGACCAATACAATACAAAATAACGAACGGGCGTTTCGACTAATTTCGAACATTTGTTGTAACTTTAAATAAAATTTGGTTCATTTGTGTTAGACCAGCCAACTTAGATTTTGAAATTTTCGAAAATGTATTTTTTAACAAACACGACTTGCATGTAAAAAAATTGTTATAAAAAAAACTGTCATGAATAACGAGTTGTACTATACCGCGTTAGAATCTCTATTAAATGGACAAGTTTTTCCGATAATTGGTCAATTTTTTTTATAACACTTTTTTTCTGTCAACGTGAATTTAAAATCAAATATATTTTTCTTGCCACCGAAAAGTGTTTACAAAACCATTTTTTTTATTTGACAGATGATAACAGAGCTCATGAAAATTATTTTTTTGGAAAGGCAGACACTTCAGGATCCTACTAAAAAAAAAAAATCAACAAAACAACTCATAGATTTTTTTAAATTAATTTTTTAGTATAAGCACTACACGATTTCAGAGAAAAATACAAAAATTGAAATAACTTTCGAACCGTAAACAATTGGATAACCACATTTATGGTTATTTTGATAGGAAATGACCTCCTCCATCACCTCACTTCGTTTGGACGTCGACTTATGGGACACCCTGTATATACAGGGTGTTCTACAAGCTCTATGACAAACTTTGACAGATGGTAGGTCACTTGATTTTAAACATATTTTTTTTAATAAACATGGGTCCGATTCGTTTTTGTTTAGAAGTTACAAGCATTTAAAGAATCAAAAACGTAGGCTGATAAATAGAAATATCGGTTGTTATGACAATAATTATAGGTCAAGGAGGTCCAATATCATGGCCACCTCGTTCACCCGATCTGAATCCTCTGGATTTTTATTTATGGAGACACATGAAGCAGCTGGTCTACCATCTTGAATTCTTTCAAGTAACTGCTGATGGGTAGCGATTTCAACATGGTAGACCAGCTGCTTCATATGCCCCCATAAATAAAAATCCAGAGGATTCAGATCGGGTGAACGAGGTGGCCATGATATTGGACCTCCTTGACCTATATAACAACCGATATTTCTATTTATCAGCCTACGTTTTTGATTCTTTAAATGCTTGTAACTTCTAAACAAAAACGAATCGGACCCATGTTTATTAAAAAAAATATGTTTAAAATCAAGTGACCTACCATCTGTCAAAGTTTGTCATAGATCTTATAGAACACCCTGTATATATATATATATATATATATATATATAAACATTTTCAAAAATGGTGCCAAAGTATTTAGGAGGTTATGAAACGTCGAGAAATTTTTGTTCGACCCCTAGGTCCCGCCATCCGACCGACGCCAATAGTGTATGTTGCCATATGGCAAATACACTAATAATAAATGAACCGTCTGATATCATCTTAACGATATTACAGAAAGTATTATTCAATCATTAACAGAAACTTATATAAAAATTAGTTAAAGCACGATATACAATGATACAAATGATAATTATAAAATATACAACAGAAATGAATTTCTATTAAATATCTTATTTAATCTTCGATGTTAATGCTTCAAAATAAACAAGAAATATGTACCAATCTTCCCGTATGACTTTTTAGTCAAGTTTTTACAGTTTACATGATCTAAACAAGCGATTTAAAATCAGATAAAAACGAGAAAATTAACAAAAGTTTTTACACACATTTTTGTACAGAAAAAAATAAATTTGAAAAAAATTATTGAGCACGCCAAATTTGTCAGTATTTTCAACATAAGTTTGTAAATAAAAAACTTCAAAATGTTAATTTTCCTGCTCGTAATTCGAATTCTCGTGGCGTCCTGTAAAGAAATATTGACAAATATTACGTTCTTTTGACTTTATTTCTTTTTCGTCCTTGGTAATTAATATAGAAATTATTTGTCGGGAAAAAGGACTTTTAAATAAACACTTAATTTTTTTTTACAGCGACGTTTCGTTCCTTGTTAGGAACTTTATCAAGCTTTAATTATTAATTGAACATCAACTGTGAAAACATTTTTTAAAAAAACGAAATTATTATATAACTTTTTATTAATAATTGTTAAATTCAAATTTATATTTCATGTATATTTTAAATTTTATATCTACTTAATCAAAACATTTAATAGTTATTAAAGCTTGATAAAGTTCCAAACAAGGAACGAAACGTCGCTGTAAATAAAAAATTAAGTGTTTATTTAAAAGTCCTTTTTCCCGACAAATAATTTTTTATTACGATCTTTTATTCAATTTTTAAAATAAAAATATGTTTTTTTGAAATTTTTAAGCAGCAAGTCAAATTTTGTGAAGCTTAATACTTAATTCCAGCTAATTACATGAATTTTATATAAAGAAAATACACCTGATTATAATGTATTGTCATCGGAACTACACGTCTGCAAAATTTTATCTCAATCGGATAACGAAAAGTGAGTGAAAAATCGGTCGCCAGATTTGAAACAAATAAATAAAATCGTTTAATTAAACTTAACTGTTGGAAATTTATATTTGTATTGTAAGTAATTACGGCAACATTTACACTTGTAATATAATTAAAATGAGAAGTGATGTTACAAACAACTAAAAAAGTATTGTCATAGCCAAGTACGTAATTATACAGGTATAAAAACTGGTTTATTTATTACGTTCACATGATATTCAAAAATAATAAAAAAGTATCACGACTCAACAGCTTTGTTGTCATCAAGTTGATTAAAAATAAAAATTACGATAGACGTAAAAAGGTTAACCTGACAACAAGGTTTGTCAGAAAATATCACAGCGGTAAATATATAAAGTTAGCTACAATATTATGAAATACTCATTGTTGCAATTATAATGTAATGTTACAAAAAATTCAAACAATGTCAGTGTCAAGACACGAACCTGAATCTTCCACTATCGCGGCGATCGAACTACCACTGACTCTCGATTGAATGAATAAGGTAACTCTAATGGTGTCTAATCTAAAATTAGCTCTCTGAGAATGTGGAATAATGTTGCAAATATGCTTGATTATGAGAGGTGTTAAATATGTAGAATAATTGATAATTCAGTCGTCATGATAGTGGAAGATTGGGGTTCATGTTCCGGCAGTGATATTGTTAAAATAGTATTTTTTCTAATATCGCATAATTGCAATAAATATTGTTTTATAATATTATAACAAACTAACTGCTATTATTTCAATATTAAGAAATGTAATTATAATCGTATAATGAAACCATTGTTATATGAAGTACCTTCAGCGAATAACACTGACCCTGGAAAAGAGCTAAAAAAATATAGGTCCACAAAATTAAACCAAGTCATGACAAAAACACAAATAAAATTAAAAACAAATTCATTTGTGTTTTGTATTTATGTGACGCAGTGTGATCGAGGCCTTTATGATATCAAACAAAAGACGAACATTATGTAGAATTGCCTAGTTCAGCAAATGTAATATCGCTCTAATATAGAGCTGTAAAAACGGAATGTTTCTTTCCATCTGCAGATAATAAGAAAAGAAAATTAATAATAAGTTATTTTTATTGCCGCATAACTCTGGTCGTCGTATTCTGATGAAAAGAAGAATGTTCTCTGAGATTTCAGAAAAAAATTTGTAGCATTCGAAAAGAACATATGAAGAAATATTTTTCACCTTTCGACGTAGGAGTTAGATTAAAATAGAATGGGGTGGTTTCTTGGCCCAAGTGCACCACATCCTGAAAGGATTTTTGTGCTTCCCATTTTTACTGGATCTTGTCAGCAAATAATCTGGATCTTTTTATTAGCTCCAGAAGATTTGCTACTAGATTGTCCTATGGAACTATTTCATCCTCATCAATGTAGCCAAAAATGGTTGTCGTCCTGTAAGTTAAAGTCTCACATTCGAACACGATATGGGTGGCTGTTTTATCTTCCATTTTACAAAATCTGCATAGTGTTGATTCCTGCTGTATCCCCATCACGTGTAGGTGTTTTCTCAGGAAAGCATGACCGGTTAAAAACCCCATCACCTCCCTGAATGTCGGTCTGTTGGGTCTAATTAAGTCTTTGCAGTTAGCTTTGAGGAAGAGCCTACAATCATTTTCTTCCAATGTTTGTTGCCTGAAACGAGATCCCAATCTGAGAGATGCTGCTCGTAAGTCCATCTCCTGACAGTTTGCTGGACATGTTTATAGGAATTGGATTAAGATGCATCGAACACCTTTTATGAAACAGAATCGGTATAATTTTGGAAAAAATAAAGATACAGGAATACTTGAGGTGTCACTTGAAAGTCAAAGATGTTTCAATTTTCACTGATCTAATTGAAATCGAACCACGAAGAAGATGATTCTCATATTCTCTTTCTACGAACATATAAGTGTGACTCTTCCACGTCATCGCATGGCGTTTAAAAAATATATTTTTTTTTGCATTTCGTCAACACAGTTCTAAAAGTTGTAAAAAAAAATAACACCTTTTTTATCAACTACCAAATGTAAATGAGTTGAAAATGCATGTTTTAAGGCCGAAGTGATAAAAAAGTTTTATTATACAGTGCTTTATTCGAATAGAATATATTTGTATACATTTGTAACGCGACCTTTAACCTTTAGGTTTTATTTGAATGCACCGCAATATAACGATATTCCAATATAAAAATTTTCTCGTAGAGATTTTACATGCAACATGCAAAAATGCGATTTTTCTTGAAATTTGCATTTCAGGAAATGCATGCTAATGGGGTCGTTCCACATTTTTTTTTTCTTTTGAGGGTTAACTTTGGATAGTATAGATGGACAACGCCATCAGCACATTGTAACAGGGAAATGAGACGTGTCATCTATATGAGTACGTAAAACTATACATCGAAGAGTCCGCTTCACCGACGATTTCAACCTTGCCGATACACGTAGTACATTCATATTAAATTAACAACTAACTTCACGGTGTCTCACTTTCGCTGCATGCTGCGTGCGCAACTTCCGTAACAGAGCAAATAATACCCTCAATGCGCCAAAAGAAGTATAACTTCAAAAATGCCAAAAATAACTCTGAATTAATATGAAACCTTCATTATTGATATTGACCCAACGTTGACATGGCTGACCTTGACCAAGTGCAAGGTCATTAGATACAGATGTGACCTCATTCCGTCGGATAGTAGTGGGGGTAAATGTTGAAAGAAATTATTTTTAAAGTCTTCAAAACATAATGTTGAAACTATTCGAAAAATTGTAGATGATTTCGAGATATAAAAATTTGTACAGTTCACGGAACTCAAGCAATAAACATTATTTGTCGGATTAACTGTTTGCGCATGCCTTGTTCTTAGATTATCTAACGAAGTCTATCAGCGATAGCTGATAACGAATTGTCGAGACTATAATATAACTAAAAGCATGTCAAAATAATTATGACTTATAAGTGACTTATGCAAAAGAATATTGAACATTCATATAAAAAACCGTTTTCTGTAAGAACTTTAAGACAGGATTTTCGTTTAGGTTTTCCTGTAAACTATAACTCTATTCCCTATTTTTTTCAAAATTTTAGGCGTAATAGTTTCGGAGACAAGGAGTTCGTTTTTTTGTATATTTTCTCTAATAGATATCTTTTAAATTATGCATTTTATTATTATAAAACAAAAACATATATTTGCATTTATCATAACGAGTCCTTTCATTTGGCCTCCAAAAGTAACCCCCAAAATCAGAATTCGTTTATTTACGCTATACGTCCATGATTGGGTCATCTAACTCTATATATGTACCCAACTGTTTTCGTTCAGTAGATTCGAAGAAAATAAACTGCGACAGACAAATAGACAGACAGACACGAGAGTGATCGTATAAGGATTCTGTTTTTTCATCCGATGTACGGAACCTCAAAAATTACTTAGTGGAAAAAAATTCAAATAAGATTTATTTTGTTTTATTTTAAAGCACTAGTATTATGGATCATTTTACTATCGCTATACAGGCATGAAAAGCAGCTATTTTATAAGGGGTGTGCAAAAACTATAGTGTTATAAAATGGCGTTATGATATATTGTCAAGTGCCACAATAATCCACCAAAAACCGATCTCTAATAATTTTAATATTACGCGATGAATTATTTACGTTATGAATAAACTGACCGTATTTTATGTATAATTAAATCAGTCTTTTGGGAATTCCGCGTCGTATTCTATACATTAATCAGTTCTCATTTGAATATTACTAATTTCAATTTGATATAACTACAGTATATATTTCCCGAATCATATTAATTTACAATACAATAAAATTTATCAAAATGAAAAACAAAAAAATCAGTATTTATGAAACTATATCGACAGTCCGCTGGATGACGTCATCCACCCACAACTATCCAACAAAATGAGATCACATCTGTCTTTAATAATCTTGGATTGGAGTGAAATGGAATAAACGAAATTAAGACCCGTTTACAACGAATGTATTTCACTTCACTCCAAAACTAGACCGGTTTGAAATACTAAGTGGAAACTAAGTCATAATGATAATGATAATAACACAATATACCCTTGCTTACCGGAGTGGTTTTAAAAGAATGGGCACTGCCAAATTTTGGCGCTAGAGGCGCTAGTTATATAACGACCCCAGTCTGGGAATAGTGTGTGCAAAATAAGTTTATTTCAAATAATAAATTATTGACAATTTCGATGTGCTGTGTCTACAAATGTTCAAATTAAAGACGTTTTGTATTTTCCAAAGAATCTGGAGCTGAAAAATAAGCGGTTGTATGCCATCAGAAGAGAAAATACTTTTACTGGAAATACTGTGACAATCGTTTGTGAAGTCCACTTTACTAAAAAAGATTTTGTCACAGATGGAGAAATTACAGATGGAAAAACTAATTATATTTATTTAAATGATGGTTATAATATTGAAACATCACAGATATTCCTTATTTAAATCACGCAACTTACGAAGGAATGCGTATAGAATCGGTTTTTACTATAGTCTTTAGTGAAAATCAATCATAACTTAGGTCGTTATGTACCTGCTGCCATCTACGTTACGTTTATCATGTGCTCATGTCAATTGTACGTCACTGCTAAACCATACTTTAAAATTTAAATGTTTGTTCCTACTTGGACAACTACTGGTTAATGTAAAAACTTGGCTGCCAAAAACACTTAGAATTTTTTGGTCACCGGCCAGAGTAAGATAAGTATTTAGGAAATGCAAACGACATGAAAAAAATTTATTTGCATAATATCCAAAGCACTCATGATCTATTATCTAAACATACCAAACGTCGTAGAACGCTTTTGCGCAGTATAGTCTGTACAATCTGTATACTTTAAACACTAGCATTTTTCTTCAGACAGTCTGCCAACGAATTTACATTATTCTGTTATTTTTTTAAGTTATATACTTCTTTGGGCGCGTTATGATGAGTGAATTTTTACGATGCACGCGCAAACTGTAACGTAAAAATTAACAGAATGAAGTTGCTCGATTGAAAAAAGCTACCAATAGAATAGAAGTAGTTGCCGTGTTCTCATGCGTAAAATTAACTACAATATCTCTTTGTGTACCTCTAATACAATGGCACCGACCTAGGGATGTCAGAAGTGTCAAAAAGTATCGATATATATCGTATCGATATTTTTTCCAAGTATCGATATCGGTACCGATATATTTTTTACAAAATATCGATATATCGGTACAATTTGAAAGAGAACATTGGCACTCGAAGAAATTTGGTATACATATTGGCTAGCTTAATATAATCTCAAATAGCAATTAACAGGCATTATTTCTAATAAATCAAGTAAAAATAATTATCTAAAATCAAAAACAATGATAAGAATTTTTTTTTTGTTTATTAATCAAACGTCTAATACATTTAGGAGCAGACAATTTTAGAGATTAACCGAACAATTAATAAAGTCAGGGATGACGAACCTATGGCATGCGTGTCAGAGGTGACATTCGACAGAAAATTGTTGGTACAGCGTGAATTGAGGTGTAAATCGAAATAATTAAAAATATTCTAGTTGTTGTAGAAATGAAATGAAATATTGCATGAATATATATTTTGACTGTTTATTATTCTGAAAATATCCAAAAATCCGGTGAAAAAGAATCTTGGTTTACATATGCTTTATTCACTGTTGTTGTTTTTGGAACGCACTTAAAAGTATGTTCCAAAAACATATGTAAAAACACATGTTTCTGTTTCAGTGGAGTTTTCGATACTTTCGAAATAATTAAACGGCTATAGTCAGTCGCGGTAGTACATACAAGTGTTGCTTCTGGAAAAAATATCGGTTTTCCATTCTCGGAATTTTATATCGATATATTGAAATATTAAATATCGCCCAAAAGTATCGATATATCAAATAAAAAATATCGATAATCGATATTTTTCCAACATCCCTATTATTTAATACTTTTTAGTTGTTTTTAGTGTATTTGCCATAAGGCAACATACACTATTGGCGTTGGTCGGATGGCGGGACCTAGGGGTCGGACCAAAATTTCTCGACGTTTCATAACCTCCTAAACACTTTGGCACCATTTTTGAAAATGTTTATATATATATATTTATATATATATATATTTATATATATATATATATATATATATATTTATATATATATATATATATATATATATATATATATATATATATATATATATATATATATATATATATGTGTGCGGGCAATAACTTTCGAAAGAGTTAATTGATTTTAACGAAATTTGGTCCACGTGTTGAAATCCATCACCGCAAGAAGCCTACTTAAAATGGGCGTAATCGGGGCATTTTAAGCGTAGTTTTTAGGGGTTGAAAAATGTTTTTGGGCCCCAAAATACCGAAAAAATTCTCAGAATCGTTTCAAAATTGACATTTAACCCTTTAGTAGTAATTAAAAGGTGTTCCTAAAATTTAAATAAAATCGGCCCGACAGGACCGGACTTACAAATTTTATGAAAACACTAGTTTACAAATAGTGAATTATTTACTGAAAGTTGTATATAATTTGGTATAGAGGTTCGATTTATAATAATATTGCAATTAAGAAAAAAAATGTTATTTTAAGGTGTGTATTAAGGAGTAAAATTTTTTATTTTGCCCAAAAACCAACTTAAGCTCGCAAAATAAAGCCACACTGCCTGTATAAGCAAATACACTATATTGTCGGCAGGGTTTTGGCACTGCGACCCGGGTTTTTTTTTTTGAGGTTTCAAATTTTTTGACGCGGTCAGTCTACTTTCAGTTTATAATCAAGTTCAGGTAGCATGAACGTATTATTTCAATAATGGCTGCGTAATTTGCGTTTCTATATATAGCTTCATCGATTTATTTCGTTTATTTATAAAATACAATCGCTTGTAAAATTAATCTATATACTAATACGACAATAAAATAAATATGTTTTTTGTATTTTTTATAGTCACTGTAATCTACATAGTGTGATGATTTTAATTGACTTCAAAAAAAGAGCTTAACAAATCGTCATGTACATATAAAATAGCAATGTGTTTTTGTCCCTTTTTTTAAATGTTTGTCCAGCTATAATTTTTCAAAGGGTTAACCGATTTGAAACATTTCGACACCATTTTGTTCAGAATATTCACGGATTGGTACCATGTATTTTTTTTAAATCGGTTTAGTCGTTTTTAGCCGACTTCATAGAAGGAATTTTTATGTTTCCACATATCACCAGAATTTACGAACCATTTTTGATGATTATTTTTCTGTTTAATATCTTCAGGATGGTCTCACATAAATTTTACATAAATTGGCTCAGCAGTTTTACGTATTTTTAAGTCAGTAAAAAATTTCCATATGATATAGATAGGTATGGGCATGGCCCAGCCTCTTTATCTACCTTTGAATTACATCTTAGATGTACCTAGGTTGGATTAATAAAGAAAAATGGAAATTTACCTATACATTCATAACTCTCGCTATGGAGACGATTCATGTCTAGCAGTACCGTAGAGTAACTGACAACTCATTCCGCCGCGAAAGTGGAAAGATTCTGGTTTGAGTCCAGACGGTGTTGGTGGATAAAAATTAATTTTTCTGATTTAGCATTGTAACAATGAATGTTTAACAATAAAATAGGTACTACAAAAATGTATAAGTTATTAAACATAATCTTAAAACTCGTTTACTCTGAAGATTTCAGACAAAAGTGGCTTTAAAACTAACAGATACTCTAGACACCTCTGATTTAAGTACTAGCTAGGTATTGTTTATTATTATAAGGTTTATATTACAGTTACTTTAGTACTTGGTTCTGAACAGGCCTGGACTTAGGTGCATACAAAACTTTGAAACATTTCGTTGCATCTCACAATTAGATATAGCTATAATTTGCTATTTGCTACAATGCTAATTTAGAAAAATGTATTTTTCAACATTGCCACAGTTGCGACTCAAACCCGAATCTTTCCACTGTTGCGGCGGAATAAGTTATCAATTACTCTATAATAATATATCCAAGCACTCAAAATTTCTCATATTTAAAGTATATTTGTACCTTTCACATCATGCGAGAGCTAATTTTTTCCTTAGGTAGTGAATTTTCACTCTAGTAAGAGTTCTGGTTGAATCGTTGATGAAATTATTTTCCACTATTTAACAGCACGAATGTTTCTTAACAATAATAGCAAACTACAGAGCTATATCGAGCTCTCGCACAGAATTACAGAAAGCAATTATTTCTCCAATCTGCTGGTTTTTTTAGTTTGCCCTGTTGTGTGACAGGTTCCAAAACATTTCATCGAAATTTTCTAACTGCCTCCCTGGCACTCGGTGTAAAATTAACTACTTATCATGTTAATAATATTCACAAACGTTCTCTACAACTACTTTGTCGAGCGTCTATAATCTACAATCCATCTATCTACTAAAATAAGTAAGTACAGTCATTTCATAAGGTACAAAACAATATGCAAAATATAGGTATAATACCTGTATGCACTGAAAAATAAATAAAGATTAGACAATAATTTAACACTTTTTATTGTCCCTATATTTCAGAACTACTTGAAACCCATCAAAACTTGTTTAGTTTTACATATAGTTAAAATTAATAATGCATATTTAAAATTCGGGTCCAGATATTGAAACACAAACAAGTTTTTGGACATTTTCTATTGTCTGGTGTTTTTAAAGTTGCCCAAATGGTCAGTTTTTGAGAAAAAAAATATCACAAGTTTGTTCACACTTTCGAATTGTTTACAAAAGTCTTTAAGCGAATAGAGTGTCTTAAACTCTGAAGTATGAAAGAGCAAATTTTATATATAAACGCTAATGACCTTAGCTGTCGAGTGTCTATAATATTATTACTAAAATTGCAATAGGGTCTCCGTTTGTAATTCAATTTCTTGCGAGTTTTTGAAGTAAATATAATAGAAACCTTGGCAACGCCAAATTATATAAATAACATATACCACTAAAGAAGTTTTACTTCCCCCGCGAGCTTATGGGGATGAGACTCACATATTTTTTGAATATTTATTAAAACTAGGTTGCAGAAAGCATTGTCAGAAAATCAGATTTAACAACGCCCTTAAATTGTGACCAGGCATATTCTTTCTTTTTAGGAAAAGTATTGGAAAATTTTGAAACGATTCTGTAGTCAAAAAATAACTGATCGATTGAAACTATATATTTTTTTTACTGTGTATAATTTGTTGTACAATTTTTTCTTCTAAAATATATTTTTTCTAGGATTTCAATCAAAATTTAATTTTAAAATTGATTTTTTTTAAGCAAATGTCATCTGTTTTCTGTCTAACTTCTAATGTTCTGCATATGTTACTCAAACAGTCATCATATAACTAAGAGGAAAAGGTCTAAGGTCATTGTCAAATTAAATATTCTGACAAGATTTGCTACAACAGAACATGTTTGCAATATAAAAAAATATGGAAAAAAGGTAGCATAAATTTACCGTTTAACTTTTTATAATTATCTTGAGATTATATTGAATTACAATTATAAAGAGAGTAACAACAGAGAGTGAGAGAATGTACGTTGAGCTACCTAACCTACAATCTCTCTCTTTCTGTCGCCATTCTCTTTATAAACAGATACTACTTTACGTTTTGGTATCATTGATTAAATCTCGATCAAATCTAAGTACTATACCTAAAATAATTTATGAACTTTTTATCAAAAGACGTAATTCTACAGGAAATTCTGCGGTAGAACCAAAACTCCACACATCAAATTTTTTTAAGTAAAAAAACTGGTTTTAAAAATTAAGAATTTCCAAATATTTACGCTAGAATTTTTATCAACAATAACAAAACAGAAAGATTGGTACATGTTTCAATGCATGTTTGTTTATTTATTCGTTTGTTAGATTTAAATTTACTGATAAACGCTTGGATAACTGAATTGTAGCGGTTTTCAAAAGACGGTAAAAATCAAAATATATTTGAAATACAAATAAATGTTAAGAAAACTAAAACCCTTGGTCTCCAAAATGACTGGACCGTTCTTGATGAAATTTTTAGACAATCTTCAGATTGGCCTAGCGGGTGATCCTGTGAAGTTTGCTAGCGATCGGATTAACAGAATTGTTTTTTTGTTTATTTGCAATTTTGATTTATTTTCGATTTTTGAACGTTCACAATTAAAAGCAATTGAATTCGCGCAAATTCAATACACGTTGAGAATTTTATAATAATGATCCTCATCTTTTATAAATAATTAGTGCTACCCGTGCAAAGCCGGACCGGGTCGCTCGTTTCATATTAAATCTTCGTTTACAAGATACGACATGAAAATATGTGTTAAAGTTATTTTGTATTTATTATTTAAATAAAGCTTATTTAAAATATTTTCTCGATCTGCAAAGATTATAAAAAAATAATTGATGATTCGGCCAAAGTGTTGGTCCTTTTCAAAAAAATAAAAGATATATAATTAAATCAGTTGTCGAATTAAAGTATGAGTTATTTATATGTCAATTAAATATTGACAAGCGCTGATGTATTTTTTCAAAACATAACAGATCGGATTCCCTAGACGTTCTACATGTAAAAATGACGTTTTTCTGGTTTTTGATCTGATGACAAGGTAAACCAAAATTGTTGTCACTGACTAAAGACATGCTACAAGCCAAATATTTACATCTAACTCTAACATCTACTATTCTTTTCTAACGCATTTAAAGATTGATCCCATAATCAATTTAAAGTGAACTTAAAACTATTTTCTTTCCTTTCTAAAAAAAATTAGAGATTCAAATTTATTTGGAGTCTGGTCCGAAATCCGAATAACGGTTGGACCGATTTTGATGAAATTTTCAGGCGATTTTTAGATTAGCCCAACGGATGATCCTGTGAAGTTTGGTAGCGATCGGATCAACAGATTTTTTCTTGTAATTTTGATTTTTCTTCGACTTTTGAACATCCACAATTAAAAGCAATTGAATTCGCGCAAATTCAATACACGTTGAGAATTTTATGATAATGCTAGGGTGCAGGATTCAACATATTGGTGTTGTGTAGATGTCGGATTTATATAATATAAGTATTCTGTTTTAATTTTGATAGAGCCTTTTGAGAGGCGCGGGAGCAGTGTTGCCAGATCTGATTTTTAAAAATTCATAGATTGTCTCTAGATAAATCCATAGGTTTACAGTGTTGATGTTTGCAATAAAAGTTGACTTTTGAAAATTTGGAACTTATTATTTATTTAATTAACATAAAACAGAAGTACAATTTACGTGAAGTGAAAGCGTCGACCAAAGACAGTCCCGCTCTATCCTGATCAAGAGCTGTGGCCGGCGCTGAAGTCTCCCCTACTAAAATTTTATCATTGAAATTTAACAGATAATTGCTGGGTTGCAGAAAAGCATTGTCAGAACATTTGATTTATATCCTATAAATTACATTTGCACCCGGGCGAAGCCGGACTGGGCCGCTAGGAACTTCTAAGAACTGCACAGGTAGATCAACAAATTGTTGCTAGGGTAAGAGAAATGGAACTTATTTACATATTATAACTACCTAAAGAATGTTCTACAAATTATTGTTATAAGCCAAGATATTCAAAATTTAAGCTTGGCTTATAACAATATGCTAGAAAAATATAAAAAGAGTTTAAAACAAAAAACAATGGTTCAAATGAGGAGCAACCACACAAATTAAGTCACGTGACTTTATTTATTAATAGTCAATAAAATTATTAATTTGAACATCAACTGTGAAAACATTTTTTAAAAAACGAAATTATTATAAACTTTTTATTTTTTAAACATTCATTGTTACAATGCTAAATCAGAAAAAATAATGTTTTATCCTCCAATACCGTCTGGACTCAAACCAGAATCTTTCCACTTTCGCGGCGGAATGAGTTGTCAGTTACTCTACGGTGCGATATCTAAACAATCAATTCTTCATAATAAAGCAATTGTAACATAAAATCCACTACATACGAGAGCTGATTATTTTTAGCTAGATACTGCTAGACATGAATCGTCTCCATAGCGAGAGTTATGAATGTATAGGTAAATTTCCATTTTTCTTTATTAATCCAACCTAGGTACATCTAAGATGTAATTCAAAGGTAGATAAAGAGGCTGGGCCATGCCCATACCTATGTATATCATATGGAAATTTTTAACTATAGGTATGGGCATGGCCCAGCCTCTTTATCTACCTTTGAATTACATCTTAGATGCACCTAGGTTGGATTAATAAAGAAAAATGGAAATTTACCTATACATTCATAACTCTCGCTATGGAGACGATTCATGTCTAGCAGTACCTAGCTAAAAATAATCAGCTCTCGTATGTAGTGGATTTTATGTTACAATTGCTTTATTATGAAGAATTGATTGTTTAGATATCGCACCGTAGAGTAACTGATAACTCATTCCGCCGCGAAAGTGGAAAGATTCTGGTTTGAGTCCAGACGGTGTTGGTGGATAAAAAAATACTTTTTCTGATTTAGCATTGTAACAATGAATGTTTAACAATTAAATAGCAAACGTTCTGCAGCTTGTAGAAATTAAACATCTTATATTAAAACTTTTTATTAATAACTGTTAAACTCAAATTTATATCTCATGTGTATTTTAAATTTTATATCTACTTAATCAAAACATTAAAATAGGTATGTATTATTATTATTTGTTATTTCAATTGTGAATTTTATAAATTGTATTTTTAAAAATTTAATTATAGTTATTAAAGATTGGTAAAGTTCCAAACAAGGAACGAAACGTCGCTGTAAATAAAAAATTAAGTGTTTATTTAAAAGTCCTTTTTCCCGACAAATAATTTTTAAATAAAATATTATGTTCGGTTAGAGATATTTTTAAGTAAGTCTTCCTAATGAGACGGAGTTTCCCGCAAAATGAAAAAAGAAATCCTTATAAGATCATTTCGTCGTGCGTAGGTCTGGCTGTTTGTGTAAACGTAAATTTTAAACATTTATACAAAATACGTAAGGAGCATAACTTCCGACCTGTGCTAATAAACTGGCGCATCTTTTTTATTTTAATTGGTCATAGCGAGTTATCAAATTGTAATACAAAACAAAGTATTTTTTTAAACTTTAGAATTTTTTTTCTCGACAATGACTATGTAGTGTGCGTTACGTTTTTATCAAATACTCTACTGAGTACTGATCACTCACAAAATCTCATTTCGATTTGAGTACACCACAGCTTAGCTGTCTCCAAAAAAATCTCAAAGATATTTATGAAATATCGCGATAGAAATACAGACCCAAAGAACTACAAGTTCAGAATGTAAAGAATGGTGCCACGAGTTTTATTTAGGCTATTTGGATTTTGAAAAATAATATTTTGATCATAAATATCATAAAAGCCAAAACTCTTGAGCTCAAAAGTTAAAAGATGATCCTTTTTGAACATAAAGATCAATAATGTAAATAATAAATATTTTCATCACTGTCGTACACACAAATAAATCGAATATAACTATATATTTAAAGCACAAGCCGTCCTTACTAAAGCTATTTACATTTTTTTAAATATTATTGTTTATTCATCTTTAATATTAATAAAGACGAAACGTTGCACTCAATAAGTGTTTAAATTGATTTATTTTTATTCCAATTACCCGTGAAACTGCTTTCTATTACTGTTTATGTTACAAAGAAACATTTTTGAACGCTCCTTTTTAACTTGCTTCTTAATAATAATCAAAAATGTGTGAAAACAGCAAAAGCCTTGGCTGCTACAAGTCTTCAAAAAAAAAAACCCGGGTCGCAGTGCCAAAACCCTGCCGACAATATAGTGTATTTGCTAATACAGGTATTGTGGCTTTATTAAATGAAATAAAGTTTGTTTTTGGACAAAATAAAAAAAAAATGAACCCCTTAATACACCACTTACAATAATAATTTTATTAGTTGAAATATTGTTATCAATCCAACATCTGCACCAAATTAAATACGACCTTGGTAAGTAAATTCGTATACGCAAACTAGTGTTTTTATAAAATTTGTAAGTCCGGTCCTGTCGGGCCGATTTGCTTATAATTTTAGGAGCGCTTTTTAATTGCTACTAAAGGGTTAAATTTCAATTTTGAAACGATTCTGAGAATTTTTTCGGTATTTTTGGGCCCAAAAACTTTTTTCAACCCCTAAATACTACCCTTAAAATGACCCGATTGAGTCCATTTTAAATAGGCTTCGTGCGGTGATGGATTCCAACACGTGTGCCAAATTTCGTTAAAATGAATTAACTCCTTCGAAAGTTATTGCCCGCACATATAAATATATATATATATATATATATACATATATATATAAACATTTAAAATGGTGCCAAAGTATTTAGGAGAGGTTATGAAACGTCGAGAAATTTTGGTCCGACCCCTAGGTCCCGCCATCCGACCAACGCCAATAGTGTATGTTGCCATATGGCAAATACACTAAAAAAGAACAGTACCTTTTTGAACTCGTTACCAAACATTTAAACGACGTCTGTTAAATTCATAAAACAATAAAATTAAAATTTCGAAATGATTATTTCTCACCATACATGCACGTGTAGTCTTTAGTACCTCCTTTAAAATTTTGAGTTTTCAAGTTACGACCAATCAGAGCCTAGATTGAAAACATCTTCTAACTAGCATTTCAGTTACAAAGGGGGGTAGAAAAGTAAGAGGGCCTGTTTAGTAGATATCTCTTGTCTAGCGTTTACAAAACCCATTATCGTAATAGCTTCCAGTGAGTCAACACGTATCTATACTAAAATACACGTGAACCCGTTTATCTAGACGCTCGATAATTATGTAAATATAAGGTTTTAGTGATTTGATAATAAACAGTATTAGTGCGCGTTAAAGCAATATGGCTGAAAAGAAGATTTTTGAAGACCTACAGCTGACAGGTGAAGATCTGTCAATTATTGACGTGCTTTTGAATGTGGCAAACGATTGCTCGGAAAACACGGGTGGATTTAATAAACTTTACAATAATTCGTTAAATTCACTTATCGATGAAGTGATCAGTGAAAACACAAATAATAATGATCAGTGCAATAATATCAGTGAATTGAATTTTGCGGTCGTGAATCCGACTGCAAATATAAATTCGAGTGAAATGAATTTGAATTTCGGGGGTGCAAGTCCAACTACAATTAATACCGTTCAAAATATATATTCGAGTGAAACGACCTTGAATTTCGCGGGAGTAAGCCCTACTGCAAGTAGCGACCAAAACATAAATTCAAATGAAATGAATTTGGATTTCGCAAATACCGTTCAAAATATAAATTCGGATGATTTTAATTTGATTTTCGCGGGTGCTAGTACGACTGGAAATAACATTCAAAATATAAATCAGAATTTCGCGGGTGCAAGTCCGCCTATAAATACCGTTCAAAATATAAATTCGACTGAAATGAATTTGAATTTTTCGGGCGCAGAACTGTCTTCACTTACCGACGGAATGGTCCCGCGAGAAACTAATCAAAGTTACAGTGTACAAAATAATATAAATTTAAATGTCGCGGGTGCAAGTCATCGACCAGACAATTTTTATTTGAATAGCTTTTACTCAGAAACTAATAAAGAAAATAGTGGTGTTGATTTTAATACTGCCGTTGTTTCTTCTGCTAGTGTAAGACTAATTCAAGAAAACAAGTTTTACGAGTACCCACTACAAAATGCGAAAACGGAGAGACAACAAAATAATGTAAGTAATATTATTATTAATTAACTCGATGGAGCGTAGATGGTAGATTGTATATGTGAAACAATCAGACAAAACCAGATAAATCCATTTTAAACTGAATTTTCGAGCTATTAACAAAAAACGATTATCGCTACATTCAGGCAAAGAATCTCGCATGCATTCCACGGAGCTTAGTTGAGAAACATCTTTTTTTTTAATTTCCAAAGTTTTGCTTAACAGATAGATAGATAGATAATATATTTCTGTATGTGACCTTTACAGGTATTGATATGTCTGTCTAAAATTACACAAAAATTAAAAATTAAATATTTAATTGCGAATCATATAGACAGATATTTAAGAGATGTTCTTTTACTTTCTTTTTAAATTGTTTTGCATCGTTAATGTTTTTAATTTCATTCGGTAATCTATTGTATAATTTACTGCCCTTGCATAAAGGGCTTTGGCTGTACTTTGTTGTTTTATATTTTTCAATATGCAAATTATTATTAGTTCTTGTACTGTAGTTATGTATATGTGAATTGGTGGGTATATTTTGTATATTTTCTTTTATATAAACAATTAACTCATAGGCATAAATGCCGTAATAGGTTAATATTTTCTTATCTTTAAATATCTGTCTACCTACATGATTCTCGAAATTTATAATTAAAAATGTGTCTTAATAACCTCTTTTGGGCTCTAAAAATCCTAATGGCCTCAGGTGCATGACCCCAGAGTACAATACAATATTTAATTGCACTATAAGCAAAAGCATAGTATACATTAATTAAGGTTTCCTGTTCAAAGGTTTCTTTAAGTTTTTTTATATAGTAAAATACTATATTTAATTGTTTACACACATTATTTACTTGCATAGACCACTTGAAAGATGATTCCACATGTATTCCAAGAAACCTTGCGTCGTTGACTTGTTCTATTGTCTGGTTTAGATAAGTTATAGTGGGTTTAGTTATATCACAATTTGCTCTATCAAAGATAAGGTATTTAGTTTTTTTTAGATTCACAATGAGATGATTTTTCTTACACCACTGATTAAATTCTTCCATAGTCTGATTTATTTTACACGTTAGTTCAATGACCGTTCTGGCAGTTACGATTACCGAAGTATCATCTGCATACATTGTTACTTTACCAGATGTTATATAAAGGGGTAGATCATTAGTGTATAACAAAAACAATATCGGCCCTAAGTTGCTACCCTGAGGGACACCGGAAGTCATATTATACATTTCAGATTTACAGCCATCGGTGTCTACGATTATTTTCCGATTCGATAGATACGACTGGAACCAGTGATAGGCATTACCTCTAATACCAATAATGTCAAGTTTCTTTAGCAAGAACGTATGATCGACTGTATCGAACGCAGAAGACAGATCATATAATATTGCAGCTACGTAGTAGCCCTCATCGAGGTTTTTTAAGATGTTGGTAGCAAATTCGCAGCATGCACTGCAGGTTGAATGCTTCGGTCTGAATCCGTGCTGGCAGTTGGTTAATATGTTATTCGAGGTGATGAAATTTATCACTCTGCGATACATTGTGCATTCAAGAATCTTTGATATTACTGTCAATAGTGATATTGGTCTATAGCTGTTATTGATATCTTGTTGGTCACCTTTTTTATATATAGGTCTAATTATTGCTGTCTTTAGCATATCTGGAAATTCTCCTTGTTGAAATGTTAGATTGGCAATGTGCGTTATGACATGTGCTATTGCACTTATAGTGCATTTTATTACTTTTGCTGGGATCTCATCCTCTCCGCATGACATCGTGTTTTTGAGATTATTAACTATATCGTGTACCTAGTTCAGTGTGCGTGACTGGATATAAATATACTGTTTTAGTTGCAGCATTGGACAGAGTGCACTCTACTCCTAAGCTTATTCCATAATGTTTCTGAAGTTTTATGTTGTTTATTGTGCTGTAATGTTCAGCGAACAGTTTTGCTACTGCCATAGGACAATTTATTATGTCGCCATTACTGTCATTTAGTTCAATTTTATTTCCCTGAGTAAGTTTTCTAGTCCTTGTATACTGTGATATTAATTTCCATTTTTCCTTTACTGTATTGTCGGAATTAGCGATAATGCTGTTGACGTGTTTGGTTTTAGTTGTAGCGACATTTTCGATATGCTGTTTTTTCTTGATTTTGCAGATATTCTCTAGTTCGTTGCTCGGTTCGTTGGTTTTTAGAACGAATAGTTCTTTCAACTCCATACTGCTGTTGATGACGTCACTAGTTTCCATCCTGTATTACGGGTTATCTTATTAGTTGCAGTGTGCTTCGCTATCGGGAAACTTGCCAAAAAACAATGACTGTACTCTTCATGGAAGTGTCTGTAGCTCGTATATACATTTTCAGATATAATTATAGACCAGGGTCGATAGCTTTGAAAATGGTAAAAAGTGAAAAAAATTATAGTAGGATGAAACCCATTGGAAAAGGTAGAGAATATAACAAAAATTAAAGGAAAAATAAATTACGGTCGATCTGAGGTCGGGAAGGGGGTGAGTTTTTAAGGGTAAAAAACGGTTTATCTCGATTTCCGGCAAAACTATAAGTCCTATGAAAAAAAGTTAAATGGCAAAGTTGTATAGGTAATAAAAATATCTATCACTTTTGTTTTTACACTTTTTTCACATAACCTCAAAATTTATGTGAAAAATTCAAATAACCAAGTTTTTGGTTTTTTATCTTTATCTTTTGCAAAAAAATTAATTTTTTCACGAAATTTGGTGTAAACTTACCTTTTTATATCCCACACACACAGTAATTTTTTTGATTTAAAATATTAGTTTTTTCACCTTATTTTGACTTAATATCGAAAAAGCACCCTAATTTTTAATCAAAAATTCTCACGTCAAAATATCTGCTTTTTAAAAAAGTAGGTGGGCTTTTTTTTCCTTGAAATCTCTACTTTCTGATGGTATGAAAAAAAATATACATTACTACGTTAAATGTTCTCAGAAAATGCAAATAAGGTATCTTAAAATAGCAATAATAGGCATATAATTTATATAAGATTATATGCGTAGATGCCTATTTATTGCTATTTTAAGATAACTTATTTATATTTATATGAATTTTTTACATAAATTTTGAGGTTATGTGAAAAAAGTGTAAAATAAAAGTTGTAGATATTTTTATTACCTACAACTTTGCCATTTAACTTTTTTTCATAGGACTTGTAGTTTTGCCGGAAATCGAGAAAACCGTTTTTTACCCTTAAAAACTCACCCCCTTCCCCTTCCCGACCTCAGATCGACCGTAATTTATTTTTCCTTTCATTTTTGTTATATTCTCTACCTTTTCCAATGGGTTTCATCCTACTATAATTTTTTTTGGTCTCAAAAATTATCGACCTTGGTCTATAAATATGAGATGGATATCTGCTTTTACTTTAACTAAAAGAAGGACAGCTTCGTTGACAATGACTCCATTAAAATGCCGTTGAATATTTTAATTTTATATATTCTTTCATTTACAGATTTCTGAAAATAACCAATATTTAAATAATCAACAACTGAATGAGTCACCGCCGGTAGCTTCTGGATCTGGAATTTTAACAGGAGAAAATAGCGACCACAATTCGGGTAAGTTTTTTTTATGGTCAACAATTTTGTTTTTTATTTTTCTATATACAAAAAGAATGAAGCAAGGCCTTGTTATTGTGTAAAAAATTAAGTTTTTAAAATTTTGTTTTACAGTGTTAGTTTTTCGTATTTTTAATATTTTTAAATTCAACACTGTTTTCTTACAGGTTGTATTTTTTTTTTCAAATGGGTCTTTTTTAGATCAGCTTTTCTCATGATAGACCAGGGTCGATATTTTTTGAGACCAAAAAAAATTATAGTAGGATGAAACCCATTGGAAAAGGTAGAGAATATAACAAAAATGAAAGGAAAAATAATTTACGGTCGATCTGAGGTCGGGAAGGGGAAGGGGGTGAGTTTTTAAGGGTAAAAATGGTTTATCTCGATTTCCGGCAAAACTACAAGTCCTATGAAAAAAAGTTAAATAGCAAAGTTGTAGGTAATAAAAATATCTACAACTTTTGTTTTTACACTTTTTTTCACATAATCCCAAAATTTATGTGAAAAATTCAAATAACCAAGTTTTTGGTTTTTTATTTTTATCTTTTGCAAAAAAAAATATTTTTTCACGAAATTTGGTGAAAACTTAACTTTTTATGTCCCAAACACACAGAAATTTTTTTGATTTAAAATATTCATTTTTTCACCTTATTTTGACTTAATATCGAATACTTTCTGATGGTATGAAAAAAAATATACATTACTACAGTAAATGTTCTCAGAAAATGCAAGTAAGTTATCTTAAAATAGCGATAAATAGGCATCTACGCATATAATTTATAAGATTATATGCGTAGATGCCTATTTATTGCTATTTTACGAAACTTATTTGCATTTTCTGAGAACATTTACCGTAGTAATGAATATTTTTTTTCATACCATCAGAAAGTAGAGATTTCAAGGAACAAAAAGCCCACCGACTTTTTTACAAAAGCAGTTATTTTGACGTGAGAATTTTCGATTGAAAATTAGGGTGCTTTTTCGATATTAAATATTAAAATAAGGTGAAAAAATGAATATTTAATTAACTTAATTATAATCAACATTCACTTATAAATTCACAGAAAAAAATAGTTGACCTTTTATTAATGATCGCTAGTGATCAAACGTAAATCATTATTATAATCATTTTTTTCCTTAATACATTGTGCAAAACTGATAATAAGTATGAATTTTAGTGATTGTCTAATACCATATTCGTCATAATAATGATCGAGTCTCCATTATAATAATATAATATGATCATACATTCAATGTAAAAAATTATGTAAACAATGAAATTTACATTGGTGCAACGACAAAAATGCATCTAGCTAATGACCACGAAGTGTTTAATACTACGTATCGGTAATTTATCACATCGCATTGTAATAATGCATAAGTTAATGGCCTTATGATTATATCAACGTAAAATTGTTCAGCAAAATGTTTAGTCAATGTATCCAGGCCTTAATATAATGAATACTGAGTTTAGTGGGACAAAACGGTACTAACTCAATATTTTATTTCGTTCCGTTTATGCTTCAGTACGTTGTGGTTATGTTTTAACCCTTGATATATCAATGCTATCGCCCCTCACTCCTACATAACCAATAAGACATCACACGATCACAGGTCGCAACAGGCAAAAATATTGTTGGCGGCTTTGTGCAAATGTAGTAATCGGTTGCTTGTGTCCGTGTTTTAAGGCATTTTTTTATACTTGTGCTTTAAGTAAAGAATTAAAAAGTGTGTTACAGATACAGTGAAATTACTAGTGTGCTAAGTTTATATATTTTTTATACACCATTGGCATGCATTATCTACACCTAAACCTAAAAGGCTAAAAGTTTTTATATCGGCCGAGAACGCACTATTTGGACAGCCTGTATAATTTACAGTCTACAATGTTAAGTTTATAATAAATTATTATGTTAACAAGTAATTAAAAAACACTTGAAAATTCTACAAATAATTCTTTATTTCTCGACGATCGTTTCGGACAATAAGTCCATCTTCAGGAGTACAAAACTTATACTAAATTACATATTTTCATTATGCCTACTACCACGTGCCGAGTGAAAAATCAGTGCAAATTAATTATTATGTGTTTATAATATTATTTAACTGTACAGTGGAGCGTTTCTCAACCTTTTTAAAACGTGACCCAACATATTATGTTTTGAAGTCGTACTTCGATTCAATTATTTTATAATATAAAATCAGAAAAAGTTACTATATCAACATGATATGTATCATGGACTAATAATTTATAATTTAAAAGTAATTTTTTAAAATTGAAATCTTCAGTTAATTTCCCAAGTGTTATCTTTTCAAGTATAAGATATCTAATTATATTTTTATTTCGCTATTTTACCAGTTCCTTCGCGACCCAAAGGTTGCGAAATGCTGGAATGGAGTATGTATTATTTTTTTTGTATTGAATAAATATTACAATTAAATCTGATTCATGTCTTTTCAAAAATGTACCTGTACGAAATATTTACAATAAAATAGAAATGACTAAATTAACATACAATTAGTATATCATATTAAAAATTATCACCGTTATGACTGAACGTCGATCATTTTTTAATATTATACACTAATTGTCTGTTAATTTGGTCATTTTTATTTTCTTATAAATATTTTCAATAAACCACCTTCCTTGAATCGTTAAGGCAATGCTACGCAGCCATGGATTAATGCCTGCCGTTCTTATATTAATGCCACTAAGCATTAGACCAATACACTGGTTTAATTGAACAAACCATACAAAATCATTAATACAATGGCCAACTATTGATGTTCAAGTGATAAAGTTGATGTTTTTTATCATCAATACGATGAATGCGATTGAATAATCGATGTACAGAAAACATTAAAACCATGATACAAAGTTAAAGCTTTATGGGATCATATTAATAATTGTGATTATTGACTTACAAACATTGTTCATTAATATAATGCAGTTCATTTTTAAAACTATTTGAAGAAATCAATGTCCCTCGGGCGTTAATATAATCACCTTAACCTTTATCAATCAACAATAGTACGTTACAATGATTAAGTCGAGCATCGGTTGAAAAATAATGTCCAAATACATTGTTTCAACGTCTTTTTTAATTATATTTACGTCAGTTTTTCGTTCTGTGTTATTAACTTTCTACAATTCTACAACTGTTATAGATATTAAACGTAATAGGGATGAAATATAAAGCCACGCTTTTTCTTTACTCTTTGAAATACTGTATTACTCAAGTCTGTTCTATCAAGCACTGTATGTAGGTAGCCTCTCTCAAGCCTCATAACCGATGACGAGAACTAAATTCATTCCTTATAATATATCAAAATGAATTAAAAGTACCAACATACCAGAGGGGCCCTCCCTCAATGTAAAGAAGCTCGTTCAAATCTTGATACATTTTTTTTGTTTAATTTGTGTAAGTACTTTAGTAAGTAACTTATATTAATTGAATACAGAACTAATAAATTTTACTAAATGTTGTAATAATAACTGCTAGGTTCATCCTGTGCTCATGACCCTCTCGGGCCGGAGATCCGTGGCATCTTGCCCGTCCTGCCACACTATTGTTACGCCACTGCAACATACCTATTATTATGATGCGAAGGGATCATTCGATTATAAAATGATTCGAATATCAAAATTATTCGATTATTCCCAACACTTTGATGTTATTATATTATGTATTTTTACTTGCAGATCAACGTCCCAAGAGAATTCGAACAGCGTACACTCACGACCAGTTGACATATCTCGAAGACTTTTACATGACGCAGAATAAATACATCAATAAGGAGAATCGAAAGAACCTAGCTGATCGATTGGTGCTCACTCAAAGACAGATAAAGGTCTGGTTCCAGAATCGGCGCATGCGTGAGAAGAAAGCGCAAAGGACTGAGAATTCAGAAAATGACGGCAGAGTCCAATCATTATCTCGAGGACCCGGTCGACCGAAAAAACGGGGGGACCGAAGAGCTTCAAGGGAAGATACCAGAACTACTGTTGAACAGTTGATGGTGCATCGACCGACTACAGAACGAAATTTGGCATTAAGATCTCCAACCGACGGTCTTAATCCAAGTTTTATTAATCCTCCTTCTTCATCTAGCTCAAATGCCAGTATACAAAGTCCGCTTTATGCTGGTATTCAAAACCCTCAAAATATAGGACCGCGTTCTTTGCCCAGTTCGCCAGGTAATATTATCCAGGAACCGTATATTCAGAATATGGAAACAGATGTATTATCCATAAATCCGCTGTACGCTCAAAATGTTGGAATGTCTGCTTTGTCTAGTACTCCAAATAACAACATCCAATTTTACGGGATTACCCAACAAAATATGTTTAGGTCTTACCCTATAAATGTTCTAGAACAATCGTATGTTGATATTCAACATAGTCAAAATATGGTAACACGTGCTTCACTCAGATCTCCTCAGGAAGTATTTAAATGTAGCATCCAAACTCGTCAAATTAGGGGAGCATATACTTCACCCAGTTACAAACCAAATAATGCCATTCAATATCCGTTTAATAGTGGTCCTTTGCCTAGATCCTCCAACAGCAGCATCCAAGATGCGTTTTATAGCGGTATCCAACCGCCTCACAATGCGGGAGCTTCAACGTCACACAGTTCTCCCCACAGCATCAACCAAGATCAGTTTTATGCTGGCACCCAACAGACTCAAAACGTGCTAGCATGTCCTTTGTCTAGATCCTCCAATAGCAGCAACCAAAATGGGTTTTATAACGGTATCCAATCGTCTCAAAATGCGGGAACTTCTACGTCACACAGTTCTCCCGACAGCATCAACCAAGATCGGTTTTATGCTGGCACCCAACATACTCAAAACGTGCTAGCATGTCCTTTGTCTAGATCCTCCAATAGCAGCAACCAAAATGGGTTTTATAACGGTATCCAATCGCCTCAAAATGCGGGAACTTCTACGTCACACAGTTCTCCCGACAGCATCAACCAAGATTGGTTTTATGCTGGCACCCAACAGACTCAAAACGTGCTAGCATGTCCTTTGTCTAGATCCTCCAATAGCAGCAACCAAAATGGGTTTTATAACGGTATCCAACCATCTCAAAATGCGGGAACTTCTACGTCACACAGTTCTCCCGACAGCATCAACCAAGATCGGTTTTATGCTAGCACCCAACAGACTCAAAACGTGCTAGCATGTCCTTTGTCTAGATCCTCCAATAGCAGCAACCAAAATGGGTTTTATAGTGGTGTCCAACAGACACGAATTGCGAGAACTTCTATGTCACACAGTTCTCCCGACAGTAACAATCAAGATCGGTTTTATGCTGGCACCCAACATACTCAAAATATGGCGATATATGCTTCCCAAAATTCATTCAGCAATACCAACATTCAAAATCCATTTTATGCCGATATCCAACATCCCCAAACTAATTTTTATCAGTATTTACCCTCAACGCGTTTGATGGCTAATGGTGTTGCTGTTTCGGCCAAAACAAACACTTCTCTATCGAATTCGCCCAGCACATCGAACAGTGATAATGTTCTAAATTCGCCTTCGGATGTAACGACTTATTCCGAAGAGAGAGCTCCACCTCCATATAAATCCCCGCCCATAATTTACCCCCCAGTTCCACATTCCCCCATGTCTCAGGATAGAAACGACGATCAATTACAAGCCATTCAAAAATCCCCACCCTGAGTAAAGACCGAAGTCACTAATTTCCAAAAAATATGGAAATTGTTTTCTTTTAAATTATCCTTAACTATGTCTGGTGTGACAACTGTTTTTTACACGCTTTTTTTGGGAATTTTTCGTGGCGAACAATGAATGTATACTACCTTAATATTTTCATCATGTATTTATTGACATTTCACCACTCTTTCCAAATTTTTTCACGTTGAAATGTACAGTTGAACCGACTGTAGATCTCCGGGATGACGCCCATGTAAAAAAAGTCGGCTGACGGTTGCCACGATACATACTGTTCTGCTTATGTAAAATCAACAAATCAAATTGCGTTTTAATTGGTAGGCCTGTGACTATAGCCGGTACCAGAATTAAGTCGAAATATTGAAAATTTCATGTTTGGCGAAGATTTGAAAAAAAATGTACGATTTTCATCGTTTTTTTTACTATTCCAGCTTGAAGAATAAAAAAACTATTACAGTTATCACAACGATTTTGGTTCGGGCTAGAACTATAGATGTACTGAAGATACCATAAAAATTTCAACGCAATCGGATCATTAGTTCTTGAGATATCGTGGCAACCATTTTAAAAAATACAGTTTCGAGAAAAACGCGTTTTGAAAAATCAAGTATGCGTAACAGAAAAAAGCACTTGACTCACGATCTACCTCTGTAACTTTCCAACGACTTCGAATTTCGAAAAACTCTTTCACAAACATAATCTGGAGATCCTAAAAAGGCGATTTAAGCAAAAAAAAAATTTCGGTTTTTTTGACTCCTCACACCAGACGACCCCCTTAAATAATATTACGCAAATAAGTTTTTTTATTTTTTTACAGGAAATTGGACAAATTAAAATATAATTAAACTAATTTAAAAATTGCGAAGTTTCGTTAATTCTTGTTAACTTCTTCAGACACAACTTTAACTAGTTAACCATACATTAATAAAATTTTAATAATACATATAATAACTTCCACAAATATTAAATAGTAAATTATTTAAACAAACTGAAATTATGGAATAATTTTTTCTGTAAAACAAATTTCCTGTTAAAAAATGAAAAAACTTATTAATTATAATGGACGTGAACAATATTGAGAATTATAGAAATAATTAATACATCGTTTCCATGAGCTTTGGAGTACACTTACTATTTTCTTTAAGGTTTTAATTTATCACAGTGAAGGAAGGTTTGGTTGAGAATCAATAAATAAGCTTTACAATTAAAATATTTATACATATAAGATATAATTAATTTAAAAAAATTACTTTTAGAGTATTATGTGCACTAATAATTTAATACTGACAAAATATGTGATAAAACATTATAACAAGCATTTAACAAAGGCAATCTAGAAATAAAAATATTTTTTTTTGAAATTTGTTTACCGGAAAGAAGTTAGCGCGGAAATTATTTTTTTTTTAATTTTTGAAATATCAAAAAATTGCTCCTTAAATGCTCTATCAGAATCAGTAATTGCTCCATTTCTAAAATTATTAGTTTATTTATAATTAATTTTTTAAAAAATCTAATTACTGAAAACTTGATTTTACTATAGAATGAGAAATATTCACTTTTTATAGAATTTT
This sequence comes from Venustoraphidia nigricollis, assembly GCA_034508555.1. Lineage (NCBI taxonomy): Eukaryota > Metazoa > Arthropoda > Insecta > Raphidioptera > Raphidiidae > Venustoraphidia > Venustoraphidia nigricollis. The sequence continues at coordinate 748,057 of JAVRKA010000130.1, read as the reverse complement.
TTTTTGCTAAAAAAATTGCTCTCAATTTGCTCTATCAATTGCACAAAAAAAATATTTAACTTTGACAATTTTTATAGTAATTAACAGAAAAATAATGTTTGTGTAATGACTCATCAATATAGTAAATACTCCGCCTATTCAAAACAATAGATAGTCTAATCCGATTAACGAAACTAATTTACAGCAGCCTTACTCACAGTAACCGTCTTCTAGACCTGCAATTTTGAAAAAGTATTTATAATTGTAGTCTATTCAACTTCTACCTATATAAATAATTAAAAATATAAGATTAATAATAATAAGCATTAATTAACGATAATGGCTGCATTAAATAGTACTTACTTCCATTTTTTCTCTTGTTATTCAATTGTCAACATTAATCACGGATTATTTTACTAGTAATAAACAACTTTTTTTAATTAACATTCAGTTAAAAACAGCATATTTGGATAACAATAGAGGTTATATATTCGACATTATTAAAAAATTATTATGTTTCAAACCTGAAATCTTAACCTGAAGACTTAATAAAAAAAAAATTATAGAATCATAATTATTTGTTATTATTCGTATTATCAAAGCCACATGATTGCTTGATAATTAATAACCTTACTTATAATAATACCATAAATAATATTAATTAAAGTAGAAAACATAAACATTAAGGTGACTATGAATATGACTGTAGTGCTGATACATGTAAATATGGCCCTTATAAGTTGCAGCGACAATTGATGACGTCACAGTGCAGTAGGTTTACCATACAAACATTATTTTTCTGTTAATTACTATAAAAATTGTCAAAGTTAAATAATTTTTTTGAGCAATTGATAGAGCAAATTGAGAGCAATTTTTTTAGCAAAAAAAATTGTATAAAAAGTGAATATTTCTCATTCTATAGTAAAATCAAGTTTTCAGTAATTACATTTTTTAAAAAATTAATTATAAATAAACTAATAATTTTAGAAATGGAGCAATTACTGATTCTGATAGAGCATTTAAGGAGCAATTTAGTGATATTTCAATAATTAAGAAAAAAATAATTTCCGCGCTAACTTCTTTCCGGTAATTTGTTTTAGAGAAAAAAAATTATTCCATAATTTCAGTTTGTTTAAATAATTTACTATTTAATATTTGTGGAAGTTATTATACGTATTATTAAAATTCTATTAATTGTATGGTTAACTAGTTAAAGTTGTGCCTGAAGAAGTTAACAAGAATTAATGAAACGTCGCAATTTTTAAATTAGCTTAAATATATTTGAATTTGTCCAATTTCCTGTTAAAAAATAAAAAAAAAAACTTATTAATTATAATGTACATGAACAATATTGAGAATAAAAATGATGTTTTTATACACATATTTTGTCAGTATTAAATTTTATTAGTGCACAGAATAATATTGAAGAAGTAATTCTTTTTAAATTAATTATATCTTATATAAACATTTTAATTGTGACAGTTTATGTAAAAAATGAATTCATATTTTAATGTTTTCTAATGATGTTTAAAAATTGTATAACTCAATCATGTATACTTTTAGAACAATTTTCCACAATTTCACCAGCTTAAGGCCCTGAAGATGAAAATAAATTTTACGAAACGTTGGCCACTAGCGTAACATTGGTAAAGCTTATTTCTTGATCCTCAACCAAACATTCCTTCACTGTGACGTTCTATTGGATCAACACTACTATATACGAAGACTTTTTAATTTATATCGATTCAAACCAATCTCATTCATACCGGAATTCCGAAGTTTCGCCATTACGCTATTTCGGACAAAATATTCCGGAATTATCGAATTTCGGTAATTAATGAAAATATTATAACATGAAATTTTAATTTCACACAAAATTGTCATTTTATTCTGTATATATAATGCCAGAAACATTTAATTTATTTCGCGGGATGACTTCACTTGTGTGTGTTTGTGTGTATATAAATCTTTGAACTCAAATTTCTCCCGTTTCCAAACGTGATTAACCTTTGTAATTTATCAGACTGAAAAGTAAAATAATTAAAGAAAAAAACACGCTTATATCATTAAAATAAATTTCTTTCTCTTCTATACCGTTTAGTAGCATGGGGCACTCGACGAATTAAACGAAGTAAAGGTAAGTGGCCCCCGTTTCTAAACGTTATAGAACATAAAGAATTTATTTTCTTCTTTTTAGTGCGTTAATATAGGCGTGTTTTTTTAAATTGTTTTGTAACTATAAATTTATATTTATTTCACACAATGTTTTGTATAATGATACGAGGTAATAAAGAATATTATATACATAGATACGCGCAAAAAATAACCCTTCTTGGCAGTCGGGTAAAAAGGTGAAATTCACGCGAAAGAACGAGAAAAATAGTATTATGTAATAATAATTTATCCATACTGGTATTATTCAGGTCCATATAAATTAAATAATCAGTTTGATCAGACCAAAAAATGTTTAATGTTGATTAAACTTCCATAATGTTACAACGTTTCATCGGCCATCCCGACTTCATCAGGTAATCTATAGTTAACACATATAAAAAAAATTTACAGTTAACGTTATAAATTAAATAATTGAAAATAAGTAATTAATTATAGAAATCATCATACCATGAAATTATGTCAACATATTCTTAATATTTATTAAGAATATGTTGATATAATTTCATGGTATGATGATTACCTGATGAAGCCGGGATGGCCGATGAAACGTTGTAACATTATGAAAGTTTAATCAACATTAAAAATTTTTTGGTCTGATCAAACTGATTATTTTATTAATTTTATTATTTATTTAATTTGTAATAATAATTGTAAAATATTAAATATAAAATAATTGTATATATTGAACGAAATACAAATATTTATAAATTTTATAATATAATTTTGAATAATTTTTTTTTATAAATCACCGAAGTTCTTTTTATCCAACTACTGTTTTAACACCATTGAAGAATTTAATATTTATAATTTTTAATGTGCCACTTTCCACGTCGCATGTATTTATTATGCTATTATAAATGTATCTATCTAAATTCGATTAGGGTACTTATATAAATTTTAAGGTGGCCGATCTGTCAGATTGTAAAATATGTTTCGGGAAAAAGTCATAAAGGAAGGAAGCTGGTACATATTTCTTGTTTATTTTGAACATTAACATCAAAGATTAAATAAGACTTTTCACAGAAATTAAGAGAGGTAAGTGCATTTTACACGCCATACACTGTTTCTATGCAGGTGAAAAAAGGGGCATATTGAACAGCTTAAAGCTCTAATCCATTTTTATGGTTTGTTGAAAGAGCAACAACGCCGAGCGCTTGTTGACCAGAGTAACTAATAGCGTAATGTTTAATGCACCTGAAAGTCTTTTGTAAAATACAGCATGCAGCCTTTATAACACAAACTTGCACTAATCATATTATAAAGTTGCAGTCATTAAGCCATGCTTATAAATTGTTTATTACCTAAATACGATTTTTTTATTATTATTTTTCCAAAGCACTCTATGGTGTAAATAATGCTCAGTTCACTTGTTTTTACTGCATCGACTTAGAGAACTGTGAACTATGAGTCTGGGTTTTGCGAGCCAAATGATGCAGAGAGAGAGAGAGAGAGAGCGAATATTAAGTCTTCGTTCAACAACAGCACGAATGTGGTTAATAACCGAGGTCATTAAAAACGCAGGTCACCTCGTTAATGGATAACGTCAGCTGAAAGATCATTCAATATTTTTATTAACCACGCATTATCAATTTAGTTTAGTTTAGTTTAGTCTTTTCCGATTAGTTCAGCTGGTAAATCAAAATTTAGCTAACAGTTTCAATGTAAATCAAATAGTTATATTTAACATTCAAGGCCACTATGTTGAATCAAACGCAGTGGTATACAATACCCTTAACAACGCAACCCTCAATTTTTCGCAGTGGGGTAAAAAAACTACGTAACTACGACTTCAGTTCGTTTGCTTTGAAGAAATAATTATTAACTTATTCCATTTATAAATCAGCACACTTTTGAAAAGAATGGAATAACCGAAGTTTGAATAAAACGTTTAGTTTGCAGACATTTCTTTGAAACAAAAGATTATATTTATGTAGGTTTCAAAGAGCGTTCTTTGGATTGACTTGCATCACACAACACACGCTTCTTTGTTGGTGAGATGTCGTTTAGATTGAACTACAAAAGTGCCAGATTTAATTTCAGCTATTATTAGCTGCAAAGTTACTAAGAAAACTTGATAAGGAAAATTTATTTTTACAATGAATGCCAACAGTGAATACATGGATTAAAAAAAAAATCCTTGGAATCTTTAAATTGTAAAACGTATGTCTTGACTATCGAAAACGCGCGATTTGACCTCGACGATTACTCCTACTCGAAATTTCTCATAAATTAGTTGTGTACATCAACTTACATGTTACTCTTCAGCCAGGTCTGTGCTCTTGTATTCGGATATTACTAAGCAGGTACTGTACAAATTTTCACAGTGCCTCAAATACCTACCCAAAAATGTCTAACAGCTCACGGGGCTATAAGAATAATATTGTGAAGCGCATATTATATACACTTTTTAAGGTGTATATTATGAATGAATAGAATATTGTCTCATTAAAATTTGAGACGTACGGTCTGCCTACCAAAGAATTATCTGCTCTCTCAGAGTTTCCTGGTCCATTTTAATACATTCTATATAGGCTGAATACGCAAAGAGGAAGTATTCAATGAATGAATATTTAGGACGCCATTAAATATTTATTCTTTTCAATTCATAAAGTACGGAATTCGTTTCAGATTTCTCTACACATAAATTATGCAAAAAACGATCGAGAGTGTCGCTTTCAATATTCTGAAAACAATACGACATCTGGTGAGAGAAATTTAAACCATAAACACATTACATTTTACATGCTGTTGGTATTAAAATGGCGGATTCGACATTACATTTGGTTCATCAAATCTCTATTGACAAAGTGACATCGAGTTTTCGAGCAAATATCCTTACTTTTACACTCTGAAAAAAATATATATTCTTCTAAGATCACCAATATCCAGGCTTGTTTGAATCTAGTACTTATTCGTATTTTCAATTTTACATATTTTTAAATTGAAAATTGGACTCTGATTAGAGCCCGGGAAATAAAGTATATTGTAATTATATAGAGAAGTCTTATAGTCTTTTTTTGAAAGTTTCCAACAGTTAAAGTAATTTAAGCCTAATACCAATTCATATTTTCAAAAAATTCAAACGTTTTCTAGTGTATCAAAATGTGAAAAACCTTAGCAGTCGAAGCATATCTTTGTTTGTTTTTCGCATTAAATAAAAAAATAAAATAAAAATCTATTAAAATTCCGAAAACTTTTGTACTGATTCCAATATTCCTACTGAAGACTTTAGCGTCTATCTAATATTTCCCCCACCATAGAAGAGATGCAACCAATAAAGTAAGACTAAAAAGCAACGTGATAAACAAAAACGCCTCAAATAAACATGAAATCTGATAAAGGGTCTACAAACGCGCTTGCTTTCAGGAAATCATGTAATATTTAATCGGCTTGGATTACATTTTACAATTCACAAATTAATTGTTCTAATGTGTTGCAAGCTGACATTAAAATCTGATTAAAGAAGCCTGATTTACAAAGGAATTTTTCATCGCATTTTTCCACAATAAAAATATACATCAATTTCAACAAAACTCGAAAATTCCCAACACATAAACTGTACCTGCACTTTGTATTTGGTATAGTGATGTAAAATTACCGGTTATATAATATAATAGTAACAATTTTGATCGGATAATTTACCGGTTAATTAAGCGGCTATCTTCCGGTCTCTGTTTCTCAGAACTACAAAAAACAAAACAATAGAGCAGTTTTTAACAGTAGAATCGAAAGAATTTATTAAATAACTAGTGGGTTAAAGCCAATTCAGACTAGCCGTTCTCGGTTACGATTCACCGGTCCGGTTCGGTTTTCGATTAATCTAGGCTGCTCACACTATCCCGATTCGGTTCTAAGATTATTCTCGGTACGCATGCACAATTTCGAAATATGATTTGACGTTTGATGTGTAGTTAAACGTCAACAAAAACAAGTGGCTAGTCACGTGACTCCAGCAAGCGTTCTCATTGGCTACGGTTGCGAACGGTCCGGTTGAAATTAGAGCTGAACCTAAACGCTCGAACCGAACCGCAATCGGGAACGACTACGCCCTGATTGGTCGAACTCCCAACCGGACCGGTGAATCGTAATCGAGAACGGCTAGTCTGAATTGGCTTTTAGGCCTGTCTTCGTCAGGCGCAATCGAAGCTTAAATATTCAAAATAGCATTTTTCTTTTACATATAACATGTAACTTAAATATATTCTAGAAGACCCCCTTAAAGCCAATTCAGACTAGCCGTTCTCGGTTACGATTCACCGGTCCGGTTGGGAGCTCGACCAATCAGGGCATAGTCGTTCCCGATTGCGGTTCGGTTCGAGCGTTTAGGTTCAGCTCTAATTTCAACCGGACCGTTCGCAACCGTAGCCAATGAGAACGCTTGCTGGAGTCACGTGACTAGCCACTTGTTTTTGTTGACGTTTAACTGCACATCAAACGTCAAATCATATTTCGAAATTGCGCATGCGCACCGAGAATAAACGTAGAACCGAATCGGGATAGTGTGAGCAGCCTAGATTAATCGAAAACCGAACCGGACCGATGAATCGTAACCGAGAACGGCTAGTCTGAATTGGCTTTTAAGTTATGTCCCGTTGACCTAGGAAGTCTAAATGTATGGGTCAAATTGAAATCTGCAGGGTCCTGAGTTGAAGTCCCACGCTGGGCGAATAATTATTTTTTTAATGGTTTTATTTCTAAATTAAAATTTTTTGACGTTTCAAAGTAGCGTAAGTGAGTAGGCCGTGGAAAAAAATTACCTATATATCTCGAAAAACTTACATGAATTAATTAATTAATACTTGGGAGACCGAGCTTTGCTCGGGGAGTTCAATAAATATGGTATTAATTTGCTGTGATTTTTAAAATAGTATACAAAAATTTATACGTTTTTTAATTTTTTTTCTCATTTAAAATAACAATTGAAAAAGATTGGTAACAATAAACAAACAAATAAAAATTTTCAAACAATGAAAAAATACCGCTAATTTATTTCAGTTACATTTTAACATTACCAGAGCGATAACTCGCATACACCTCGCAAAACTGGTATGTGAAGGTTGTGATTTAACAGTACGTGATCATTTGACAGTAGTAAAGAGTCAAGTTTAAGTTAAAATCGCCAATAAAAATATATACTCGATTTTCATACTTAAAAGCCGCGGTGAATTATAAAAATAACCCGTCTTGAACTTCTTGAATTACTTGTATAGCAATAGGTTTAGGCAGGCAGTGTGTTTAAAAATTCAACAAAAATTGAGTGTTTAATTAGTGAAATTAAATATGTTACCTACATTACTGTGTTTTTAAAATTAATAAGTTGAAATAATTTATCTTCACTTAAAACGAATAATAATTGTAATGTTTTAGTCTTAATAAATAGACGTTTTACACTTGAATAAAATAATTTTAATATAAAAAGAATAGTTTTTACAGATTACATAATTGTTTCTTAATCAGTACAATCTTGGTTATACATTACACCTCCACCCATAAGCAAACATAATTTTTTTTCTTTATTACAAAATAAATTTTAAGATTTTTTTTATATTTACAAAAAATAAGTCTGTCAATTGGCTTAATAATACGCTTAGGTCTAATCTTATTTTCCTGAGAATCAGTTGGCAAGTTTGTCATCTGATTATCAGTAAAATCCTAAAATGCTTAGTCATAGCATTTTCGCTTTTTACAATTTGATTTAAGTGTCTTTTCCAAATAGTATTTAAGCTAGGTACATAAATAAAAAAACCCGGGTCGCAGTGCCAAAACCCTGCCAATAATATAGTGTATTTGCTAATACAGGCCTTGTGGCTTTATTATGTGAACTTAAGGTGATTGTTGGGCAAAATAAAAAAATTGACTCCTTAATACACACCTTAAAATTACATTTTTTTTTTAATTACATTATTATTATCGATCGAACGTCTACACCAAAATTAAAAACATCTTTCAATTACATAGTAACTCACTCTCTGCAAATTAGTGTTTTCAGAAAAGTTGTAAATCCGGTCCTGTCGGGCCGATTTTATTAAAATTTTAGGAGCACTTTTTAATTGCTATTAAAGGGTTAAATTTCAATTTTGAAACGATTCTGAGAATTTTTTAGGTATTTTTGAACCCAAAAACTTTTTTCAACCCCTAAAAACCACCCTTAAAATGACCCGATTGGACCCATTTTAAACAGGCTTCGTGCGGTGATGGATTCAAAATGAATTATTAACTCCTTCGAAAGTTATTGTTTATATATATATATATATATATATATATATATATATATATATATATATATATATATATATATATATATACAGGATGATCCATTTTAATCGATACACCCCGAGAATCCGGAGAAGATGATGTTTTCGAACGAAGTTGTTCAGACAAAAGTTGTTTGGTTCGAAGGGGGACATTTTATGCCTGTGGTACTTTTGACCTTGAGCCCAGGGTTCAAGGTCAACTTTTTTTTTTTTAATAGGAACCCCTAATTTTTTCATTTTTTCAAGACCTCTAAATATACGAATTTTTGGCTTCAAAAAAATCGTAACCGACGTAGATTCTTAGGAAATTTTATGCTCTACAAGAATCCGCGATGTAAAAAATTTTAGCTCATACGGTTCAAAAGTTATGATACTTTTAATGAAAAAAGATTTTTTTACGTGTTATTTAAATGGGAAACTTTGACTGCCCACCGCCACCTTTTAAAATTGAGCTAAAAATTCTGCCTTCCACAGATATTTTTTTCTCGGCAAATAGGTTCATTTTAGCCTATAAATTCGATAGGTTTGTTTTTTTGGCTCACCCTAATATATATATATATATATATATATATATATATATATATATATATATATATATATATATATATATATATATATATATATATATATATATATATATATATATATATATATAAACCAGTAACAAAAAAATATAATAAATTATATATTTAACACAATTACGAATAGAAAATGTTCAATGTTCATGCAAACTGAAAAAAAAAAAATTAGTAAATTAAAAAAGTGAGAGAAACAATTTCATTTATAAGAGACAACGGTAAATTTTAATCAGAAGTGAAATCTCGGCTCAGGTAACAGCGCCAAGAACTTCGTCGGCCACTCGCTCTTTGTTTCAGTTAATGAATATTGATTTATCCAGACCCGGACTATCTACATTTCAACATTCTTTAGGCATCCGCAATATGTGTGTGGTAATAGTGAATAATTCTTGTATCGTACTAATTACAAAAAAAAAAAAAAAAAACTTACATAGCTTTCTTATTTCATTGGGTAACCGCAAGTGCAGAACCAAGTATGTTTGTTGGTTCCGGTTTTGTGATGTTTCCGAAACATATCCCCATGCATAGTTCTGGATAAGTAACACCTCCATTTCTGGTTGAATTTGAAGTATAAAAAACACCCCAGCAGTTTCAGAGAGCAAGTTTCAAGTTGAATAAAAAAAAAACCCGGGTCGCAGTGCCAAAACCCTGCCGACAATATAGTGTATTTGCTTGTATAGGGCCGTGTGGTTTTATACTTTTATTATGTAAAATTAAGTTTGTTTTGGGGCAAAATAAAAAATTTAATCCCTTAATACACCCCTTAAAATAACATTTTTTTTCTTAATTGTAATATTATTATCAATCTAACGTCTACACCGAATTAAAGACACCCTTCAATAAATAAGTCACTATCTGCAAATTAGTGTGTTCAAAAAATTTTTAAATCCGGTCCTGTCGGGCCGATTTTATTAAAATTTTAGGGACACTTTTTAATTACTACTAAAGGGTTGAATGTCAATTTTGAAACAATTCTGAGATTTTTTGGGGCCCAAAAACATTTTTCAACCCCTAAAAACTACCCTTAAAATGCCCCAATTACGCCCATTTTAAATAGGCTTCTTGCGGTGATGGATTTCAACACGTGGGCCAAATTTCGTTAAAATCAATTAACTCTTTCGAAAGTTATTGCCCGCACACATATATGTATACAGGGTGTCTCACCGAACGTTGGCTAACATGGGTAACTTTGTTATTAGTGGAGATAGAAAGTCGGTTAAATGAGCAAAGTAGTGCAGAAAATTGGGCTCAATAACATCCCGTCGAAAAAACAATTAAATTTTGACACCCTATCAATTTATTCAGAAAATAGTGAAAATTGCCATTTATGAAAACTGGCCATAACTTTTTTATTTATGAAGATATTTGAAAATTTCATTAACCATTTTTTGATAACTTTTTAAGGTCTTTTCAGTGGCGTAGGTTTAATTTTTTTATTTCCACTACATAATGAGATATTGACATGAACTTTGGTTTTTCTTATGGACGGCATTTTTGATTTTCAGATATTCGAATTCTACTTATTTTTCTGAATAATTTGACATAGCATATCCTATATCTAAACCAATCAGAAGCTACAAAACTGACAAAAATAGCTTTTTGGCGTTATCAAAGTGTGCCGTGTAAAACTAAATTTGTTAAAACAAATACATATCGACAGGTTAACAATCTGTCGAGCGACCGTTACAGTTTTGCAAATTCATTTTGTTTGATTTACTCTCTAAGATGGTTCAAGCATTCTCAAATTTGGAGAAACAGGCTATTTTTGCGCATACATTCAGCGTAACAAAAATACCACGTGGGCTCAAGAACAATACTTGAACCTTTATCTAGAAAGGTGGCAGCCTTATTCAATAACTTTTAGAAACTTTTCTCCATTAATTTCAACGTTTGCTAAACCTAATTCTTCTTCACAGTGTTGAATGTTGCCTTTTTTCTTTGAAAATGAACCGTATACCTTTAAATTTCTATTTAAGTTCCTAAAAGTTATTGAATAAGGCTGTCGCCTTTCTGGATACAGGTTCAAGTATTGTGCTTGAACCCACGTGGTATTTTTGTTACGCTGAATGTATGCGCAAAAATAGCCTGTTTCTCCAAATTTGAGAATGCTTGAGCCATCTTAGAGAGTAAATCAAACAAAATGAATTAGCAAAACTGTAGCGATCGCTCGACAGATTGTTAACCTGTCGATATGTATTTGTTTCAACAAATTTCGTTTTACACGGCACACTTTGATAACGCCAAAAAGCTATTTTTGTCAGTTTTGTAGCTTCTGATTGGTTTAGATATAGGATATGCTATGTCAAATTATTCAGAAAAATAAGTAGAATTCGAATATCTGAAAATCAAAAATGCCGTCCATAAGAAAAACCAAAGTTCATGTCAATATCTCATTATGTAGTGGAAATAAAAAAATTAAACCTACGCCACTGAAAAGACCTTAAAAAGTTATCAAAAAATGGTTAATGAAATTTTCAAATATCTTCATAAATAAAAAAGTTATGGCCAGTTTTCATAAATGGCCATTTTCACTATTTTCTGAATAAATTGATAGGGTGTCAAAATTCAATTGTTTTTTCGACGGGATGTTAATGAGCCCAATTTTCTGCACTACTTTGCCCATTTAACCGACTTTCTATCTCCACTAATAACAAAGTTACCCATGTTAGCCAACGTTCGGTGAGACACCCTGTATATATATATATATATATATATATATATATATATACACACATACATATATATATAAACATTTTCAAAAATGGTGCCAAAGTGTTTAGGAGGTTATGAAACGTCGAGAAATTTTGGTCCGACCTCTAGGTCCCGCCATCCGACCGACGCCAATAGTGTATGTTGCCATATGGCAAATACACTAAAAACATTAATTGTTTTTAGTAAGATACAAAAATTATTCACTGTTACCAAACACACTGTATATATAAGTATTTTTATAACAGATTCGACCGTTATTTGATGGAAATTATTATATATAAATTATTATAGTTTTATACCAAAGTTTAAGGAAGTTAGTCGTCATTTTATGTAGTACGGTTTGCTTACCCGTCTCATGTATTGAAACCATGCCGCTTATATTCAATTTTGAAGTATAAAGAAATTTGAATATAGACAATACACTAACGAAGCCACAATTTTAAATCTTGTGTTTTTAATTTTAGGTGGCTTTTGAACTTCTCTAAGTCAAATAATTCTCTATGTCGAATTTTTACCATGAATCTTGATGTTTAAGGTAATTTTATTATACTTAAACTATTACGTAATTCCAATTTTTCAGCGACACGTGTGTCTTTAAATTCGAAGGTATTTTTAATTGTAGTTTTGTATTTCAAAGCCCTAAATAAATCAGAGATAATAATAAAGGCCGGCTTAAGTGCTTTAATTCAATAATATTTCAATTATTTTATAAAAGCGAATAAGGAACGAAAACACACAGAAAATAACTGCCTCAATAACGTAAAAAAACAGGAATTTTTTTATTAAAATTCGGTGAGTTGGGATGGAAAATCGGGAAAATCTGTGTGCATTCAGTTGAGTGAATGATGTTCCGGGTTAATCCGACTATCGATGTTTTTCTTGTTGCTTCTTTTGCTTTTCATTCGTATTTATTACATGGTGAAGAACTACACATGGAACCCGAGGTATAGACGATATAATTAAAAGAAAGTATCTGTAGGTAAAAGGCACTAAAGAGTCAAATTGTAAAATATCCTCTCGGGAAAGTTCGAACTGTGGTCGCAAAATATATTTCATTACTGTTTTTATTAACTATGATTACGCATTAAGTTTCAGAAAATTTGGCGTGCTACATAAAAATTTCAAAGAACATATATTTTTGTCCAAAAAATTGAATCAAACAAGGTGTATTGTCAATATTTCTTCACAGCACGTCACGAGATTTCGAATTACGGGAAGGCAAATTAACATTTTGAAGTTTTTTTTACAAACTTATGTAAAAAATATTACCAAATTTGGCTTGCTTAATAATTTTTTCAAATTAAATTTTTCCTAATGCAAAATATTGTGTAAATCTTATACTATTTTTTTTTTGTTTCGTTTTTATCTGATTTTAAATCGTTTATTTAGATCAAATAAACTGTAAAAACTTGGATTAAAAAACTGTATAGGAAAACGGTACACGTTTTTGGTTTTCTTTGAAATATAAGACTGAATAAAATTTTTCACAGAAATGAGAGATTTCCTAAACGTAAGTGCATTTTGCATGCACACACACACACACATCCAATTGTTCGTAAGTTATGCAGGTGTAGAGCTGATAATCAGTCACCTTAAAATCAAAACCTTCCTTTTTTCGTAATCGGGTAAAAATAGTAAGTTTGTTCGCCATAATGTTCGGTTAAGTTCGTCAAGTTTGTGTTAGTTCGTGTTCCACATAATTTAATATTGTAAAACTGGCACACAACTGACTGAGTCAGTAGAGATATTAAGTTTCTGATGTGCTTGCATAATAGATGCATACGAAATGCATTAGCGTGTAGAATCTACATTATTATCTGATCCATATTCACCCAGAAGCACTCACAGTACAAAAGTCTACTAGACCAACACTATAAAATTTAAACATACCAAATCGGCGACAATAAGTAATTGATTAAATATCAAATATGTAAACATATAGGTACTGATAAGTTACAACTAAACGTAAATCAAAATAAAATTAGAGTTTAAAGAAACTAAAATAACTGGCTTTTATGAACTAAAAAATGCAAAATAATTTGACAATAAAAGTAACTTTACTGTAAAAAGCACGGGGTGCTATCTACTTAAATTTTCATAATAGCTCTACGTTTACAATTAGCTAGTAAATGAAAAATTTATTATCGATTTTAAGCACTCCATGTTTTTTACAGTAAAGCTAATTTTGTTGTCAAATTATTTTTAATTTTTTTGTTCATAAAAGCGTGTTGTTTTCGTTTTTGTCGGGTTCCACTGTAGTATTGATGTCAACATGATCGCGTCTATTCCTATACTTTGAACAGTGCCCGAGGGATTGCTGTAATGTAATTTACTGTCACGCGGGAAATGAAAAGGTATATATAGTAGGAGAGCTGTTAGACATTTTTGGGTAGGTATTTGAGGCACTGAAAATTTGTACAATACCTCTTTAGTAATATCCGAATACGAAAACGCAGAGCTGGCTTGAGGGTAGCGGGGATTAACCGACACTCAAATTTTTTAATCAGCAAAAAAATCGCAATAAAAAACCCTTAAGAAATTTTAAAATTTTAATACATTGAAATTATAGTATTTAAGGAGTTGAAAAATAAAAAAAACAGATTTTTTAAACGGATCTAAAACTTTGCCAGGTGTTTGCAAATTTTTATTTTTGAAAAATTAAAAAAATATATTTGAGGTACGTTGAAATTTAAACCATCGGTAACTAAAAATAGATATATAGTCTACATGCCAGGTGACAAAAAATTTTAGGTTCGATAAAGCCCCGCTACCCTTCAGCCAGATCTGTGTTTTTGTATTCGGATATTACTTAAGAGGTATTGTACAAATTTTCACAGTGTCCCAAATACCTACCCAAAAATGTGTAACAGCTCTCGGTCTAGTACCATGCATACAATGCAGCTTTAGTGTTTACATCCCTGGCGTAGAATTGTAGTTTTATTTCTGTGCGTGATTATAAACGATTGAATTGTCCCTACGTATTACTGAAAACAAATCATGCGATCGTATTGACGCGACAGGCTTTTCTTTGTGTCACTGTTAACCCACAAGAATAAATAAAAACCCGAAGCATAACTCGGACACGGTGCTTTTGATGTGTCTATCGACGAATTCGAGACATTGGTTCCAATTACAAGATGAAATTTTATTGCTTTTCCATAGATGTACCTAATTAATTTATATATTTACGGTTTTATTTAAAAAATTAGGACTTAAAAAAACTAAAACTTTTATGACCTAAAAATGCAAAATAATTTTAATTATAGGTTTGTATGCGAGGCTTAAATCTTTACGCTGAAAAACATAACGTGCAAGTCCTCTATTTTAAGACTTGACTAGAATGAAAGCAAATAAGTGTACCTTGCGTCTGACATATTCAATTATATTTGAATTCTTTCAGGCAATAAATTACCTGAAGACTTACCAGCGTCGTGATCTCGGTTTTCAATAATAGAATTAAAACATGTAAAATCAAACTTTCGTAATTTCTCGCGTCTCTAATTATTTTCCAATTCTAATTCTAATTATTTCAAGAAAAACATCATCAAATACAAGTTTAGGGTATAAAATTCTGCATCTAAATCAATAAACAAAATTAATGTTGAATGCTTTGAACACCAGAAATAATGTACATCTTATTCTCATTAAATTAATGTTTGTTTCCTCCATTACTGTTGTCGCTGCCGAGCGGGTTATAAAACATTGCTTTGTCTCAGTCGCGTGCGAAGCCGCGGGTATAATTATAGGACTTTAATCCCGATTAGATAAGCGCAAACATTTCTTTTTGAATTAATATTTGTAACCAATTTTCTGCTGTCTAACAAAAATAAACCGATGTAATATTTGTGGATTTTTCCAATGAATAAGCGCGACATATGGTGACATGGTTGTGCTGTTTTTATTAGATCGTGAGATAAGGAGGTTAAATACTCTGTGGAGAGGCTGAAATAAAAATTTGTAATACGGGAAGTGTCGTCACAGGTGTCAAATACCTACATATTATACTGTATAGTAAAAACCAAATAGAATAGAATATTTTTATTCACAGAGCTAATGTTACAATTAGATGAGATTGTCAATTAAAATTAAAAGAATTACATTAAAATCAGCGATAAGTAAAATTTGACGGTGCATATTTAATTTACAAAGTGAATATTGATTGCGCGAGCTCTTTGTATGAATACAGTGGTTTGTTTGATAATTAATTTTCGCCTTATTTCTTTTGAATACAGGTTAATTGGCAAGTTTCTTACATTAATGGGAAGTTGATTATATAACTGAAACGCTAAATAATTTGGACCATTTGTCAGCTTGTTGCGATTAAAAAAAGTCACACAAATATTGCACCTCCTCAACGAACAGGAATTTTGAGAGATTATGTTTTGCGTAGAGTAAATTTTCGTAAACAAAAAGAGATGACAAAGTTAAAATATTATGTTGTTTAAACAAAGGTTTACAAGAATCTCTTGACACTATTAGTTGTTATTCTCACTGCTCGTTTTTGAAGTCGGAACACTCTTACAGCATCAGGGGCATGTCCTCATAGCAAAATCTGCCTGCACACTGAATTTTAGTCAGTTATCTATAGGAAATACTTTGTTGTAATACGGACTTTTATAATACATAATATATTAACGCATTTACTGGAATTTTCTATCAATTGGTGACAGGAACAATTATATATAGGCATACTCTGTAAATAATTTGTAAATAATATAAATCAATAAATATTTTTATAAAATACGGACTTTTACATTTATCTTATGCCGGCGCCAGACATAGTAACAATATTTGAACACTTGTTTTAACTAGGGATGGGGATTATAAATCGATTATTTGAAATAATCACACAAAGAATATTTTTCCCGATTTTATAGAAGAAAAAATGTTTTATTGTTCTTTTAAAACTGTGAGAACGAACAGGCAAGTT
The DNA here is from genome assembly GCA_034508555.1 of Venustoraphidia nigricollis. Lineage (NCBI taxonomy): Eukaryota > Metazoa > Arthropoda > Insecta > Raphidioptera > Raphidiidae > Venustoraphidia > Venustoraphidia nigricollis. The sequence goes on along the minus strand of JAVRKA010000130.1, from coordinate 731,429 downwards.
GCCTATTCGATCCCACAGTTTTAAAAGAACAATAACACTTTTTTTCTTCTATAAAATCGGGAAAAATATTCTTTTTTGGACCGATTATCCGATTTTAGGGTAATAAAATAATCGGTTTTCCCACAATCGATTTTTCGAAATAATCGGAATCGATTGGCAGGAAAATAATCGATTGTTTCGAATAATCGATTTATAATCCCCATCCTTAGTTAAAACAAGTGTTCAAATATTGTTGCTATGTCTGGCGCCCGGGTTATACACATATAATTTACATAACTGAAAAAGTCTGTATTACAACCAAATAGTGATTACTTAGATAATTAAAATTTAGTGTGCACGTAGATTTGGTTTTTATTGTACAATAAATACTAGTGCAAACATCTCAGCAGAAATGATTCATAAACTAGATTTTTTTGACAAAAAAAGGGTTAGAAATAAGGTATAAAAAGTTCCCACCTATATCGTGGAAGGAACATCAGTTTTTAGGTGAAAAACTACCCTTAGGGCCGACCCGTTTTAAGTTTTTCTGAGTTACTTTCTATAAAGAGCTACTTGTACGAAAAAATCATAAATCGACTACTTTAACACGTTTTTAGTATATATCATCCACCCAGAGAGGTTCCAGAAGGTGGAAATTTCTGAAAAAGTTTCGGAAATCATCGGCTTGTTTCATATCCGCGAATTTAACCCGTCTTTTCGCTTAATTATTAATTTATATTATAGCCACCTGAGTATTTCATAACAGCAATATTTTTAATTATAATTGTGATTTTTCTGTTTAAAATAATGCACGTTGGCAAACATAATTACATTTTTTTTAAACGCTTGTTCCAATTTCGGAACACTGGAAAAAAATGGGTTAAAGTATTCTAATCCGGAAATATATAATTTTAATAAAATATTAAGAATCATGCTGCTAAAAATTGTTCACTTATTTACCAACATTTCTTCTTTGCAATTGTGTTTTAACGCAGAAAATATGTTCTTTCAATAATCGCACAAAATGATTTCCTTATTCTATATCCTTCTAGATTTGTATATCTACAGTGGCTTTAGTTCGTGAACAAACACAGAAAAAAGTTATTGTTTTCGGAACGGTAGATGCATGAAAAGCCGGCTGCAGAAAAAGAACAAGATTTGTCAGGTTATGTCGGTGATATTCATACCGTTTCAGAATATAAATTCTTTGAATTTATGCAATAGTATATATTTGGTTTGATAAAAACAATGTTTTGTATAAATCGAATATTCCATAAATGTGTCAACAGGATAAAAGCTAAAATAGATACTGTTGGGTTGCAGAAAGAATTTCAGCAATTCTATTTTGACAATGACGGTAAAAATGATCATTTGACCCTCTTTAAAACGATCCCTGCATCTCTTTTAGTACATGCAAAATTTTGTAACACTCAATCAATTTAAATTTAATACATTAAACTGACGTTATATATCTTAAAATTAACCACTGGTGTGCTCTAGCAGTATAGTACTTGAAACTTTACAACCTCTTTCAAACATAATTTACTGAATTGTCAATTGAAACTGCGAGTCCATTTTTTGAAACACCCTATATTTATGCGAGCGAGGAAAGCCGCGTTTCTCTTAAATTTAAATGATCTATCTATATACTAAAATGTACAAGTTTCAAGTAAGGCCGAGAAGTGACAATTTTCTATTAAAAAAACTACAATGCAATCGCACTTTAAGACAGCTGACGACAGTCATTTTACATTTGGTGACGGTGACGGTGGTGATGGTGCAGAGAGCTTTTGGTGGTTTGCCAACAATATCTCTGAGCATACCAAATATATAGATACTCTGTAGTCTGTACTAGTACAACTAGTGTTAGGAATAATTGAATGATTTTGATAAACGAAAGGCTGCTATTCGAACCATTCATTCGAAATGATTTCTTCGCATGATGTATCATAATAATTGATATGTTTGTACTATGCGTGAATGAATGAATGAATTTAGCTGTTGGTTTCGATTGTTAGTCTTTAAACAGTCATCCACATTCAGTGCTTCAGACGCATGAAGTAACCGTATTCAATACCGTGAAATGCAATCTGAGAGAAACAATTACATGCAGTGTTTCAAAGAGTAAAGAAAGAACGTAGTATAATAATTTATTACTGGGGAGTGTATTGTAAGTCGGAACTTTGTACGTACAAAAATCATTCGAATGGTTTTGAATAACCTCTCGAGATATTTAAAATATCGAATATAATTTTTACTCGAAATATTCCAGCACAAAGTACAAGTCTAGTCTACGACAGAGGTATCAGGTGGTCTGCCGGTCGTTTCAGATCCGCGGACGATTTTTTTGCCGTTCATTCCGTCTCCATAGAAATAACTTAACAAAAATATGCTTTGCAGTGCACTAGATTTTATTATCGAGGGTAGAGGTATATAATATATAGCAAGATGAATGTACGAAAGAAACCTTACGTGTGTCTGAAGAATGGGTGCTGTAAATGTAATTTTTTATGAATTAAAAAGAGTATCTATTTATTATTATGATACTTTAAAATACAGTGGTACCTCGACATACGAGTGCCCCAACATACGAGTTTTTCGAGATACGAGCCGGCGAGCGAGTGATTTTTTGCTTTGAGTTACGAGCGAAATTCGAGATACGAGTTCGGTTTAGCAGGAGTCAGAGGAGGAGGAGGTTATTTCTACAAGTGAGATAAAGGAGATCTTAGGAATGTGGGAGAGAGTTTCACAGTTCGTGGAAAAGAAACACCCAGAAAAAGTTGCAACAGGTCGTGCATCTGATCTTTTTAATGACACTTGCCTAACTCATTTCCGGAACATTCTGAGAGGGAGGAAGAAACAAACCTCCTTGGACATGTTTTTTTCTAAACGGCCTACAGGTGAAAGCGAGAAAAATGTAGCGAAAAAGGCAAAGACCAGTGAGGATATCTAATTTATTTCTTTACATTCTCTTTTTTGTTTTTGTACAATAAATATTTGTCATTTATAAATACGTTTTTATTATTCAAAACCACGTAACAAAAATAACTGGGGTGACATTTTGGGGGTTGGAACGGATTAATGGTAGTTCAATTGTTTTGTATGGGGAAATTTGCTTCGAGATACGAGTAATTCAAGATACGAGCAAGGTTGCGGAACGAATTAAACTCGTATGTCGAGGTACCACTGTATATGTTTTTCAGTTTTTTATTTCATAAAAAAATTCCATTTATTTTATACGATTTAAAAGTGTAATAAGTACCTATATATACTTTTCTCACGTCGTGCTTGTTTTCTGTTTGTACGTTTCGTCATATCTTTGTGTAAATAAAATAGATATTCATGATATCGATCTTCAAATGTTTTCTAAAGACTTTGAAGTTTTATAGACCACGTTATTTTGTTGATTTATTCACGTTTTAAGTAAAAATCTGAACGACTGAATTATTTAAATTTGTCACCGTTTGTAACAAACATTCATGTAAAACAATCTTTGATAACCTATTGCCTGATCCTAATCTATATATTTAAAACACAATCAGTTTGTTTCAATAATCCGCCAGTTGTCACTACTCACCTTTTAGGGTTTCGTACTGCTTATGTTCTCAGAATCTACTGGACGAAAAAAGTTGAAATTTGGTACATATATAAAGATAAATAACCCAATCACAAATGTATAACGTATAGGTATAAACGAATCCCGATTTTGGAGAAGTTGATTTTGGATGCCAAATTGGAAATAAAAAAAAATAAAGTGCATCATGTGATGTATCAAATTGAAGGGCTCGTTATAGGAAACAAAAATATATTTTTTTAATTATTTTTAAATGCGTGGTTTAAAAGAAAATTAAAGAAAATATACGAAAATCAAGCACTCTTCTCCTTATTTCCGAAACTACTGAGTCTAACATTTTGAAAAAAGGGGGAACATAGGGTCTCACCCATAGTTTACACGAAAACCCTAAGATTTAAAGTTCTTACGGAAAACGAGTTTGACTCGCACTTGATCGGTTTTTAATTGAAACTTCTATAGCAGCGTTGAGAACAATTTTGTTCAAAAGCGCAACGAAAACGACACCGCCTTTTTGATTTTTTGTATCCCAATTTTGGCCATGCAAATAATATAACTGTGTCGGTCTAATTATTTTATTAATTTTTGAAACTGGTACTGTTTCTCTAATAATATGAATTGAAATTTTGACACGAACCGCTCTCTAATTTCGTGAAAACATGATTTAACCAACTTCAAGAAACAGGTAGACAACAGGTCAAGAAGGAAACGCATTAATTGCGCTAGTGGAAATCACGGCGAGTTCAGCTGTTACGTAATTACTATTTGCATCTCACTCTCACACACACCGTTCATCTTGTCTAATTACCAATTTAAAATCACTCAACAACCGACGAAACGTTCACATAATATCATCAAAAAATAAAATTGAAAGTTAATCACCAAGACACGTTTTTATTATTAATTCAACACATTCATTTGAATGAATTATAATAGAGTACTTGTTTGATAGCGAACAAAGCTAATACTAAAATAAAATACACGCTTGAAAAATAAATGTCTAGAACGTTTAAAAGCGTGAGTCACTCGACGCATTATAGTTACAGTGAGTGTATCATGCTTTTAAACGCTATAGAAGAGAAAGAAATGTATTAGTAATAATAAAAATGGTTTCACTATCCATTTATTAAAAAGCAAACACACTTTACGATGTTTCGTCCATTTCGGTTTAAATCATGGTCTTCTTCAGGTGCACAATTCGTCTGTTTTATTATTATTAATTAAACTGCAGCTATCAATTGAGTCAATTATCAATTATCAAAGAAATGTATTCTCTAATTTTTGGTTCGTTTAAAAATATATCTTGTTCCTTTCGCATTTTTAGTAGCTATTTAAATTTTAAACGACCCTCAACACTTTTCCCACCATTAACGGCGTCATTTCTACCGCATGTTTTAATTTCCAATAGATATTTTACAGGAGGGGGGTCAGTGGAAAAATAAGATTTTTTTTTACTAATCAATGGACAGTCGTTGCGTCTTTTTGTTGTAATCACTTGAAAATAGTATTTTATCATCTCACAGTTGGTACGTGTTCGTATAGGTGAAAACTTTCTGTCCAAATCCAGACTTACCTTTGAATGCTCGAAGTATTTTTAGCCCAGTTACGTGCAAAAAGCTGTACTGGGAAGAAGTTTTGAAGTAAGCAAAAGCAGAGCTTAGGATAACATAGATACCTCACATTCAAATGTACGTGTTCATACAGTGCGCGTCAAAAATCGTACAACTTGGAAATTTTGAGCGATATGATCATCGCATAACGTCGTATTTACCCGGCGTTGTCCGATAAAGAGACATTTATGTTATGATAGCATAATAAGATATAGTCTAAAACCTTCCCGTATAATATTTATCACGGCAATCGTGAAAATCACACGAAAACAGGTTGACTAGTTCCCGAGTTTATTGCATTTTTAGACAGACAAATCGACATTGTTTTTTTTAGGTTTTCAGCCTCTGGTCGCGGTTCCTCCCGTATGGACTTAAAAAACGTGAGTCGTCGTGGGACGCTCGGGATCAAAAATTATTATGCCACAAGAATGTGTTTTTATAACTAGTTTTTAGTTCTGAGGGCCAATTTTAAAGTAGAACAAATCGCGGAAAAGTTGAATTCTTTCGGGAACGCGAGAAAAAGTATTATATGTCTTACACCGGGTCATAAATTATTTGCTTAGCAAGATTTCATTCAAATCCGTTCAGTCGTTACGACTTGATTGAGTATCAAATATCAAGACTTTCGAATTTGTATAGCGTATTAGTAGTATTAGTAATAAAAACACCTGAAAATTCTACAAAATTTATTATTAAAATATTTTAATAATACATTTTGTAGAATTTTTAAGTATTTTTATTTTACCTGTTATTATTAAACATGTTCTACCAAGTTCCGAGTGAAAAATCAGTGCAAATTATATTAGTATAGGAATTCCAAAATAATATTTTTATAATAGTGGAGGCATTTTTGGCGCGCACTGTATTATATACAGTGTCGGGAGATGTTGCGCAAAGAACATTCTTTCTATACAAAGTAAAAGCATCGTTTTGTAGATTTTATTCGTAGCGAATGAAATTACGCTGTTTACAAAATACTTGTATAATGTAAAATTCAATATGCATTTCTTTCGGAATTTTGTTCAAACTTTTCGCAAGCATGCGCTCTTTCTTTTCAAATTATCCTTTTGTAATATTTCAATTATCGGGCATAAAGACATTTGTTAAAAAAACATTTGTTTCTTAAGGTTACTGATCCATTAGATTGTAAAAATGCTCTCGGGAAATTTCGAACTCTAGTCCCAAAATTTACTTTATTACTGTTTTTATTAACTGTGATTAAGCATTAAGTTTCACAAAATTTTGCTTGCTGTTTAAAAATAAAAAAAAACATATTTTTTTGAATATGTGTGGTCATAATTGAAGGTCATTGTCCAACTAGATTTTCTGTCACAGCGTTTTTAAACTAAAATATTTCGCGGTTATAATCTTAAGCTTTCAGGCATTGACAACCTTGATGATTTTAAAAAAATCGTAGTGTTTTGATCAACCCTGTCGCACGTGCTTTAACAAACGCGATAGAAACAATATGGCTTCAATTTTAAATAGATTACCCAATGATTATTATGTAGTAACTTAAATACATGCGCTTCTCTTTTTAATCGTTTGTTGACAGACAGACGTTAAAGACATTTTTTTTTGTAAAAACGAACAGAATACGAAAACAGACCTGGCTGAAGTGTCCGTGGAACGTAACCGACTTAACCGATTTTTTAAATTCTTGCGCAAAGAAATCCTAAAGTCAGATTTTTAATCGGGTCTAAATTTAGCCAGGTGTTTTAAAAATATAATTTTTTAGACCAGTCTAAAAAATCTAGCTTTTTATTTTTCAACTCCTTAAATACTAAATTTCAAGGTATTAAAATTTTAAAATGCCTCCAGGCTTTTTTGTTGCGAAAAAAGAGGTTAAGTCGATTAAGTCCTTCAGGCAGATCTGTGTTTTTGTGTTCGGATATTGTACTAAAGAGTTATTGTACAAATTTTCACTGTGCCTCAAATACCTACCCAAAAATGCTTAATAGCTCTTGAACTGTTATAATCGACTTCAAATAGACTGACTTTGAAAAAAGCGTCACCTTTTTTTGCCGCATCCTGTGTACATACATTTGAGTGACGCAAGTAGGCGTACGGCCGTCAAGACGCTATCTCAATGCGGCGTCGTCTCTGGAGGACCCCATTATGACACGCAATCCTCATAGCGGATGTCGTTTCCGTCTCTTCTTTTCATGATTCACAACTCTTTCAACCTGTGGCGTCTCGTCAATCTAACCGAGCGTCTATAATCTAGAATACTCTCTCACTCTCTTTCTAACCGTACCTGACAGATCATAGACCTACGACTTGACGGTCGATTAAGCTCCGTTACCCTTCAGTCAGGTCTGTATTTTTGTATTCGGATATCACTAAAGAGTTATTGTGCAACTTTTCATAGTGCCACAAATACCCACTCAAAAATGTCTAACAGTTCTCCTACTATCTATTATCTTGTATACCTATATATAAAAATCTTGTGTCACAGTGTTTGTTATCAAACTCCTCCGAAACGGCTTGACCGATTTTTATGATTTTTTTTGTGTATACTTGGTAGGTCTGAGAATAAATCGTAGGCTATTTTTTATACCCCTAGGTGATAAGGGTGGCCCTCTCCAAAAAAAAAAATTATTTTTTGGACAATTTTTTTAAATTTTTTTTATGATTTGCCATTAAAAAATACTTATAACCCTAAATTTTCACCGTTTTACCGCCAACCCCTATTCTTTAATAGCGATAAAAATAAAAGAATAGTTACTTCTTACTATTTTAATAGCGATATTAGTATTTTTACTTTCATCCACAGATGCGCAATAGGGTTCCAAGATGGCAATTTAACGGTAAATTTGTCACAGTTTTTTATATATATATTTGACAATACATCTATCTATCAATCTCATAAATTATTTTAATTTTGTGGAAAAATGAAAATAGTCAAAATTATAAAATTTATTTTACCTTCTCCTTGGGACGCAAAAATAAAAGAAGATAAAATTAATTTTATAATTTTGATTATTTTCATTTTTCCACAAAACTAAATAATTCATGATGGATATTTATTATCAATTGTACAAATATACTGAAATTTTAACCGCATTGTTGCTCTGAAGATGGTGTAAAGTTCACCGAAATGTTAGCCATAAATGCAATTTTAAAGATCCCGAGCCATTGAGTTTCCTTCAATTTTTTAACAATCAACTACTTATTTATATATTTAATTGCATCTCGGCGAAGCGGGACCGGGTCGCTAGTTAGAATATAAAAAGTAGCGAGTATTATATAAAAATCGACATACGTTATTTTAAATGTGTCCGCAGATAGGTCAATTTTACTAATGTCGTCCTTTCAAACCTCCAGCGTCACGCAACGATTGAATTTTCATGCTGTTTTATTTAGACTGACAAAGTATGTCCTTGAAAGTGAAACGATTCAAATTAACATATTGTGAAAATAAGTTATGCGATGACGGATTCGAAGAGGCCTTGCTGTAGAACCGTAAAAAATGGATCTGATTACTTTTGCACGAAATAAAAAATATATACTACGCAATTATAACAGTCATGGCGAACGATGTTTAGATTGTAGATTATTTTAGGGACACGCATAGCATTGTCAATGACATTTCTCAACTGTTTCAGTCGTCACTTGATATCGCGATTCACGCGATTTTGTTTTTTTTTTACCCGACTGCCAAGAAGGGTTATGTATGTAATATTCTTTATTACCTCGTATAATCCAAACGCCTGAACGGATTTCTAAAATTAAGGTATCGTTGGATTTGTCTCGGCAACCCAAGGGTCCTAGGATAATTGACGTCAAAAAAAAACGAAATGGCAGTTTTGGGTGCCATAATGTGTGGTTCGATTTTTTTTTCTCCGAACTAAACAATACAGCTTTATCCGGGTGAAAATCGAATTGAAATTACTATACTGAACATATTCGAATGAGGTTTATACCATTCTTTGGGCACGGATTTTTTTGGGCGAAATTCTTTGGCCTCGGAATTCTCTTTTTTTTAATCTACTGTTAATTATTATTTGATCTAAATAAAAGATTTAAAATCAGATGAAAACGGGAAAAATAACGTTTTACACTACTTTTTCTGCAAAAAATTAAATTTGAAAAAAATATTGAGCAAGCCAAATTTGTCAGTATTTTTAACATAAGTTTGTAAATCGAAATCGCGTGACATACTGTCAAGAATTATTGACAGATATCAAATTTTTTTATTCAATTTTTAAGGGCAAAAATGTATGGTTTTTGATATTTTTAAGCAGCAAGCCAAATTTTGTGAAGCTTAATGCATCACAGCTACTAGAAACAGTAATAAAATGAATTTTGCGACCGCACAGTTCAAAATTTCCCGAGAGCATATTTTATGATCTGAGGGATCAGATAGCCTAAGCTTGTCTTTATTTGATGTCACAACAATAATACACTGTAATAAATAATATAATAAAAAAAATTGAACTTACACAGTGAAATGATAGACGAAACAAATCCATCCTCCTGGGTGCTCTAAAAACACATAAAGTCTTTCTTGAAAAGTCCTGCCTTTCTTATGATGGAACACATATTTCTTTTTAAAAGCCTGGTCTATCGGTAAATATATCGGATAATAAGGATCGGGGACTCCCAGTGGAGCGTTGGTGCTCGTTCCTGTGACGACACTTACGTCGGCGGCGGTACTCACGACTTCGTCCACGACGTCAACGATATCCTCGTCGCCGATTATATCGTCCGACGGCGGCGAACAACTATGTTTCCGACGTTTTTGTTTACGCTTCATGGGCGTCGGTGTGCGTCTATGATGGGCTTCGAAACGCGACGCCCGATTCGACCGGAAGTGGCGCAAAAATGGGAAACGTTCCGAGTCTTCCTGACCAGAAGATTCATGCCGACCTTCGTCGACCTCGCTCAGATCGTCTCCGGATGCCTGAAAGAGATCAAAATTATATTTTTAACACGCTTTTTTTAGCTTCGTCTGTATGTTTGTTTGCAAAGGAATCTTTGAACGTGAAATTAGTCCAGTTCAAAACGTCAGATTAAGTTGAAATTTTGCACACTTATCAAGGACCGATAGCAATACAATAATTTAAAAAGTTTGTCCCATTATCCTGACCAGGACCTTCAGGACAAAATAACTTGAAAAATTACGGCAAGTAAGCTAACACGCTGTACAGTGACGTACGCTGCGTTGCCTACTCCATAGTCACATACAATATTGTTTTTGTGTTATATTTAAAATTAGAGTTTATAAAAACTGAAACAACACGCTTTTATGAACTAAAAAAAAATTTGACAACAAAATTAGCTTTACTGTAAAAAGCGTGGAGTGCTTGATATCGATAATAAATTTTCCATTTACTAGCTAATTGTAAACGTAGAGCTATCATGAAAATTTAAGTAGATGCACCCCACGCATTTTACAGTAGGTAAAGCTAATTTTGCTGTCAAATTATTTAGCTTTTTTTAGCTCATAAAAGCGTGTTGTTTTAGCATTTTTAAACTCTAATTAGTGTATTGGCCATATGGCAACATACACTATTGGCATCGGTCAAATGGCGGGACCTAGGGGTCGGACCAAAATTTCTCGACGTTTCATAGCCTTCTAAACACTTTGGCACCATTTTTGGAAAAATTGTGTACGGGCAATAACTTTCGAAAGAGTTAATTAATTTTAACGAAATTTGGCATGCATGTTGGAATCTACTGACCGCACGAAGCCTATTTAAAATGGGCCCAATCGGATGATTTTAAGGGTGGTTTTTAAGGGTTGAAAAAAGTTTTTGGGCCCAAAAATACCGAAAAAATTCTCAGAATCGATTCAAAATTGAAATTTACTCCTTTAGTAGCAATTAAAATATGCTCCCGAAATTTGAAAAAAATCGGCCTGCTAAGACCGGATTCACAAATTTTATGAAAACACTAGTTTGCAGATAGTGAGTTATTTACTGAAAGGTGTATTTAAATTGGTGTAGATGTTCGATGATAGTAATGTTGCAATTAAGAAACAAACTGTTAATTTAAGGGGTGTATTAAGGGGTTAAATTTTTGAATTTGACCAAAAACAAACTTAAGTTCATGTAATAAAACCAGACTGCTAGTATTAGCAAATACACTATATTGTCGGCAGGGTTTGGGCACTGCGACCCGGGTTTTTTTTTATTTATGGTCACCAACACCTGTAGTTATTTGAGATTGACACTTCCAATATGATAAATTGAAAATTCAATTTATACTTTTACCGGCTCTCGTATTACTGCATGGAAACTGGGGGCGTGTAATAGAGGAATCATGGCAATCGCTACACATTCGAAATATTCTCTAATCTGAAATTACTGTAGTCTTTCCCACCAACGGATATATTAGTTATCACGTGAACACCACGATGTTGTCTGGTTTCCGATTGGTTGTTTTGTTGTGTTTAGTTTCAAGCAACCAATCACGAATGGTATAGATTGATCTCGTCAAAAATCGACAAAGTGGGGATATTAAAAAAAAAACTTAGATTTAAAAGAGATAAATGTAAGTGTTAATAAATTATTATAAAGAAACAATTATAAACGCTCCTTTTTAGCATTCTTGGTTGCTTGCTTTCTGCCATTGAACATGATCAAGTACTAGCTTTAAAATGAAAAAATAAAATTATCAAAATCGGTTATGTGGAAGCAGCTTTAAAAATTAACAAAATAAAATTACTTGCAATACTGTTCAATATTTTTATTTATATAAAAGACGTTTCGACCAACAGTTTTGGTCCAGGACCAAAACTGTTGGTCGAAACGTCTTTTATATAAATAAAAATATTGAACAGTATTGCAAGTAATTTAGGAGAGCTGTTAGACATTTTTGGGTAGGTATTATAGGCACTGTGAAAATTTGTATATACTTCTTTAGTAATATCCGAACAAAAAAAACACATACTTGACTGAAGGGTAGCGGGGCTTGACCGACTCTCAAAGTTTTAAATTAACAAAAAATTTTTGCAACTAAAAACCCTTGAGGCATTTAGAAATTTTAATACTTTGAAATTTAGTATTTAAGAAGTTGAAAAATAAAAAAGCCACATTTCTTAGTCGGGTCTAAAACTTGGCCAGGTATTTGAAAAATTATATTTTTGAATAATTTTAACAATGTATTTGAGGCACGTTGAAATTGAAACAGAGTAATATGGATAACTAAAAATAGATAATATTCTAAAGACGACTTGTCTTTAGAATATTATCTATTTTTAGTTATCCATATCAAATTTTTAATCACCTGTCAGGTAGAATGTCCCACCGAACGACCTTTCTACCTGGCAGGTAATTAAAATTTTGAGGGTCAGTTAAGTCCCGCTACCCTTCAGGCAGGTCTGTGTTTTTGTATTCGGATATTACTAAAGAGGTATTATATAAATTTTCACATTGCCTCAACTCAAATACCCACTCAAAAATGTCTAACAGTTCTCGGTTATAGCTTGCCTTTTAAATTAATTATTGAATTCTGTATTTATTATACAGAATTGTTATTTATTTTTATATATTATCTTTGTTAACACGAAAAAAAATAGCTGTGTATCATAATAGCTGATAGAAACATAATATCACAATATATATAACTGACACCGAATTCCGGGAAATCGTAGTCGTTTCAAATTACAGAAAATGCAATATGCATTGTTTCACTCATTTAACTATCGGATTGAACTGTACCTATAGCTGCGTTTAATAATACAAAGGTCACCAAATAGTGGCTCGCGAACCGCATGGAACTCTTGCATACAACACATTGTCGGTGACAGACCATTGCATATAGCCCGAGAGCTGTTTGACATTTTTGAGTAGATATTTGTACAGTAACTCTTTAGTAATATCCGAATACAAAAACACAGCCCCGGCTAAAGGGTAGCGAGGCTTAACTGACACTCAAATTTTTAATCGCCTGGCAGGTAGAATGTCCCACCGAAACGGCCTGTTTTTTTAATATATCTACTTTTAGTTACCAATATTATTCTGTTTAGATTTCAACATACTTCAACTATATGTTTTTAAATTTTTCAAAAATACAATTTTGCAAACACCTGGCTAAGTTTTAGACCCGATTAAGAACTCCTTAAATACTAAATTTCAAGGCATTAAAATTTCAAAATGCCTTAGGGGCTTTTTACTGCGAAAACAATTTTGGTAATTTAAAAATTTAAGAGTGGGTTAAGCCCCGCTACCCTTCTGTATTTTTATATTACTAAAGAGGTATTGTACAAATTTTCACAGTGGCTCAAATACCTCCCCTCACCTACTAATACGGCCGACAGTAATCAGATCTTCACATCCTGAAGCGGACTCCCAGGCAAAGAATTTGGGTGGAGAAAAAAATTGTTTTCGAGGTTATGTAAAAATATGATCAGGCTATGGAAGCAGTATTATTTGAACATAGTTCAAGGTATTATGTTCCGTCAGCCATTTTACATTTTTATACATATGTTCAACATTATAGTGTAACAGCTGTCACAGCAAATTTTATGAAAGAATTTCAACTGAACAGAAAAGATTTTATTTTCTTTAGAAGGAAGCAAATTTGATCAATAAGTAACATAATCAAAATCGACAGAGCGTGATTTATTAAAAGTCGTTTTCTTTGTAATTTAAACACGTAGCAAATAATATGCTAATTTCAAGAATATAAAGAATAAAGAATATAAAATGAGTATTTAATTAAACAAAAGCTGGTCAAGTGCGAGAGAGTTTGGTACCATCCCATTTTCGGTGAGAATTTTAAGACTTAGAATTTTCGTTTAGGTTCTCATGTGAACTATATGAGTGAAGCTTTTTTTTTTTTAATTTTAGGCTCAGTTGTTTCAGAAATAAGGGGAATTTTCGTACATTTTCTTTAGTATATTTAAACTATGCGTTTTAAAATGATAAAAAATACAGTTGTATTTCTCATAACGAGCCCTTTCATTTGATACGTCACGCGACGAGATAATAGTAGGAGGGTATGTATTTGAGGCACTAAAAATTTGTACAATAACTTTTTAGTGATATCCGAATACAAAAACACAGACCTGGCTGAAGGGTAGTGGGGCTTAACCGATTTTCAAATTTTTAAATTAGCAAAAAAAATTTCGCCTTCAAAATCCCTTGAGGTATTTTGAAATTTCAATACCTTAAAATTTAGTCTTTAAGGAGTTGAAAAATAAAAAGCCAGAATTCTTAATCGTGTCTAAAATTTAGACAGGTGTTTGCAAAATAATATTTTTGAAAAATTAAAAACATATATTTGAGGCCCGTTGAAATTTAAACAGAATAATATTGGTAACTGAAAACAGATGTATTCACAAAAACAAGTTGTTTCGGTGGGACATTCTATCTGTCAGGTGATTAAAAATTTGAGGGTCGGTTAAGCCCTGCTCCCTTCAGCCAGGTCTGTGTTTTTGTATTCGGATATTACTAAAAAGTTATTGAACAAATTTTCAGTGTCTCAAATACCTACCCAAAAATGTCTAACAGCTCTCGGTCCTATAAGTTGCGAGCAGTCCTTGAGTGATTGGTCGAAGATTAAACGAGATAAGAAAATATATTTTAACACCACGGAGATCATGTTACTTAGACAAAAGATATAATTTACAATTACTAACCTGATTGTACCTTTCGCCGCCATTGTTGGTGGTGCGATGTTTCCCCGGCGCCATGTTGTGATCTGAGCGTTGATTGGTGAAATAGTTGAGCGGTGATTTGAGTACACTCAACATCAAATCACCGCGATGCACTTTGTTTTGTTCTTCGTCTTCATCAGGATACAGTTTGATGCTCGACGATTTGACAGTTTTGAGCTGATCACTTGGTGGCAAATTGACTTGATGAATATTTCCATGAGAATGATGACGCGTTTTCAAATTTGCCGCCGCCGGCACTAAACTCAACGTTCTGGACGTTCGGAATAACGTTTCTTGTTCTTCCCGATTCATATTATCTAACATAGCTATCGCAATCATTGGTGACAAGCTTTATTACTTCCCCGTTGAAAAATAAACAACGCAGCGTTGTTGGATTGTTGATTTCGGTCAACAATGGGTTATGTTTTGCTATCAACATCGCCACGATTAACACGTCATGTCCGATTTCACAATCTACACTTCGGCACACTTTTTATTTATTAAATCGTTCAATAGATACAATATTCTTAAATTTGTCAAAATGTTGAATTTTTGTTTTCTTTCAACAATTGCAACCGATTAACAATTGACAATATACACTTTATTAGTATTATGTTTTTTTCTTTTTAATTTGTTAAAAGGTTCAGAAAAATAAATATTATAAAATTGTTGCACCATTCAAATTTTAGATCATTTGCACTCACTAATTTAAAAATCGCAATATTTTTGGACGACGTATATTTATATTTACAATATTAAAATACAATTTTTGTTTGGACGACATTCTTTGGAAGTTAATTAAAAGAAATATTATGTACAAGAACTTTGTCAGTTCAAATATTTTAATTTCATTATTATATTTATTAATGGACGATATATATATTTTTTTAAATGTCACTACACAATTAAGTCGTGCTTTCTTTAAATGATTGTCGTGCGTTTAGAATAGTTGAATTTTTAAAAATAGGCATTTTCAGTTTTTTTCGTTATAAGTTTCCTGTTAATTTAATAGAGAACAATGCTTGATTTTGGTCCAAAGATAGATATTATAGATTAATGTCTACTATGCAATTGACCCAGTAAAAATGAATGAAAAATGAAAATCGAAAGATTTTCATTTTTATCAGAATTATTTTATTGTATCAGAATTCCAAAGTTGACCATAAGAGAATTCTATTTCAACGTGTGTTGGATGATTAAAAATTACAGAAGTTTAAAAACCCGTCACTGTGTGTGATTTCCACATTTTAACAATACAATAAACCATTATCTGAGCTACAAACAGTGGCGTAACAATACGGTGGCAGGACGGGATGCGCGTCAAGTTGCATGGACCAACTTACATTTTTTTAACTTTTTCAACGCCAATCGTTTGTTCTACGTTTGTACCTGACGCCTACAAAATTTCAGCGTTTGTACCGAATAAATAAAAAGTCATTAGCAATAATAGGTGGCCACTGGCCAGCCAACTTGACGTTAAGTTGCATGGACCACGTCCTAATAACCACTTTTTTTCAACTTTTTCAACGACAATCGTTTGTTCTACGTTTGTACCGAAAAAATAAAAAAGTTATTAGCAAAAGTCACTAATAAATGTACACTACTGGCCAAAAGTAAAGCGACTAAGTTTAATATCTAACGTGTACGGACACATTACTTTTGGCCAGTAGTGTACATTTATTAGTGACTTGCTAATAACTTTTTTATTTTTTGGTACAAACACTGAAATTTTATAGGCGTCAGGTACAAACGTAGAACAAACGATTGGCGTTAAAAGAGTTGAAAAAAGTGGTTATTAGGACGTGGTCCATACAACTTGACGTCAAGTTGGCTGGCCACCTATTATTGCTAATAACTTTTTTATTTTTTCGGTACAAACGCTGAAATTTTGCAGGCGTCAGGTACAAACGTAGAACAAACGATTGGCGTTGAAAAAGTTAAAAAAATGTAAGTTGGTCCATGCAACTTGACGCGCATCAGGACGGGTATAATGCTACACGCCCCCGCCGGAAGGGAACCACGGCCCAAGAGGGTCGTGAGCACAGGATGATCCTAGCAGTTATTATTACAACATTTAGTAAAATTTATTAGTTTTGTATTCAATTAATTTGATTTACCTACTAAAGTGCACACATAACTTAAACAAAAAAAAATTATCAAGATTTGAACGTATTTGGAAGAAAAAGATGTAACGTTGGTTGGGCTTCTTTACATTGAGGGAGGACTCCATGCCATGAAGTTGCCACCGGTCTCAAACGATATAATTACGCCACTGGCTATAAATCAATTTAAAACTTTTATTTTAACTTATTAACATCAACATTGATAAAGCGAAATGTTGTTATTTTTGAATAATATTTCTCAATTCACTTATTTGTGTAACATTTGCACTAAAAATCATGCAATGCCCTTTCGATTAATAATGAGATTTTTCAAATTTTTTAAGAGAGTATTAAATGTATTTAATAAACACGAACCTTAACTTATTAAAATAGGCACGTTACTAAAAGGAATGTTTTTAATTTCTGACACAAAACATTATAGTAGACACGTAATCTACCCAGTTATTGTTATAAGTAACTACAGTCTCTAGTTTTATCAAGTACCGCAATTCATTGTATCCATGTGCTAGAGAGAGATAACAATGAAACTGTCCAAAGATGGCTGACTGACAGAAAATAATAACATTTTAAATCCTACATCAGAGGTTCACAACATTTTTTGGAACACCGCCTCCTTCAGAAGAAAAAAATTCTAACGTCCCGTTGTTCATAATAGTAAATTTTATTTGAAATATTAATATAATTGTGCCTATTATCGGTTAAGCCCCGTTACCCTTCAGCCAGGTCTGTATTTTTATATTCGGATATTACTAAAGAGTTATTGTACAAATTTTCACAGTGCCTCAAATACCTACCCAAAAATTCATAGTAGATATTAGAATTAAGAAACCTTTTTCTGGACGCCAAATAATCGTTTTGTAAAAACATTCCAGTAAAATTTTAATTCTACGGTTCAGACGCAACGGACCAAACAGAGAACGAACTAATCGCTTAAGCTCTTAAAAAAGAAATTCTTTCGTCGTTTAAATCAAGCCTGACAGTCGTAATTAGTGACGATAACATGTTCACCAACGATTCTCTTAGGAGATTAAAATCAAGGTGTTATTCACACGAACGCTTTATTCGACTTAATATGCTGACTTAAATACTCCAACAGAGTACCTATATCTCAACATTAAATGCTTTCACGCCTTAAGGTTACTGAGTACCAGCTGTTCAATATGCCCTCTTTTACCGAGCACGTTTCGGAAATCTCAAATTTCTATTAAAAATTTTATTCAATCTTTGATGTTCACAGTTCATGCTTGAAAATAACCTAGAAATATGTACCATTCTTTCCATATTGCTTAATTTTGTAACTTTTATTGTTAAATACTTTTTTTGTCACATTAATTATAGATTTATTAATTGCTAATATCGATTTTTGTTCATAAAACATTTATGAAAATCGAATAAAAGTTCGAGTAAGAAGTTATATTTGTGATCAGGAAGGTTCCTCATTTAACATATGTTGTTTTTTTCTTGTGAAGAAGTCATTTAAAGTCGTTTGCCTTTTTCTGTTTCGTTCAGCAAGCTGTTGTCGATAGCAAAATATTGCATCAATGACACTTCGTCTTGCCTTTGAACTTCTATCAACATTTGAATCATTTTGTATAAACTGATCCATAATTTACGTTATAGTGCGGCTAAACTTTTTTTTTCAGAAACCGCGTAATACTGAAACAGCGTTAAGCGGGGTCTTAATGCATATATGATTTAACTGCCGTACACTTTAATTGACTCCTTATCACAAACTTAACTACAGTTTAAAAACATTCCATGTAACCATAAATTCATCAAAGTACTAACTAAACACGCCGTCGAACGTAAACTTAATTATTACCTTAATTTTGATCGTTAACTTTATTACTACACACGTGTAAGTAATTCAGCACGTTATAATAATTATAATATATATAAATATTTGAAATTTCGAAACCTTTCACCTATAATGCGCTGTTTTAACCCTTTGAGTGCCACTTTCTAATTCCAAAAACAATAAACAGTTAACAAGAATCGACACGTATGCAATAGAGACCGTATTAGTTCGTTCGGGAGCAAAAGCGCGATCGCACTCTTGCATTTTCGGCTAGTGTATTGAGGAGCACGATCGCGTTCCTTGGCACTCAAAGGGTTCAAGACTTTATAAGTTGTACCAACACGCTTGATATGATACTTTTAGGCAGAAGCGTAGCGTGCCTTGGCGGGGCCCCGTATAAAAATTAGTTTGGGGGCCCTTCCCCCGTTGAAGTAAATGATTTAAATGGGGAAATCCCGCAGCCCGCGATCACCGATGTAGGGTGTTGCCAACTTTTGAACGCACGCTTTACGCGGGAAAAAAATAAATTGCTTTTTTTGACTTTTGTCATTTCTGAAATAAAAAAAAATTGGGAAGTTTTTATTAATTTTTGCTTACGCACGTTGGGGGTCCCCGTGGCTCGGGGGCCCCGTATAATTGATACGGCATATACGGCGGTAGCTACGCCCCTGCTTTTAGGGTTCATTAGTACCTCAAAACGGAACCTGTTAGTTCTTTCCATTTGTGTGTCTGTCACAGTCAAATTAAATAAGTAGGGTGATAAATTTAAAAAAAATTATAACTTCCTTATATAAGCGAAAAATATGGATACATTTGTTACCCCAGTAAGGGGTAACACCACTGTAAATTTTTCAAAAATTGATTTTTTTTTAGGTTTAAAAAATACTTTGAACCTTTTAGAATATGGGTAAAAATATTTCATACCTCAAAGTATTTTTTTTTTCTTGTAATTTCGAGCTCTTACCCAAGCGCGTCTATAATGTCTATAATGCACTTCAAAACTTTAAATGCGTTTTTCTCGAAACACGATTTTTCAAAACGGCACGCAGCATAACTCCAACAATTTTCATTCTTTTCATTCGAATTTGTTACAATATCTTTAAAATAAGAGAAATACGTAGGGGATTTTCGAGAAGTTAATTTAATCATTATTTATTAACAAATGATTATCTTTTTTTTTGTTGAAAATTTAACGATTTAATTCAAATACTCGCCAATCACACAAAAATCAATATTTTTAAAATCCCCTACGTATTTCTCTAGCTATAAGCATGTACAATACGTGTTTTTTTTTCTAAATCCAAATTTGCAGCAGCTACACTGCGTGCCGCAGAGCGCCTCAAATTCTACGTGCCTCGCGAAAATGGCTGTGGTGCCGTCATTTCTGAATATTTTTTTATAATAATTTTCTATTTTGTTACTTAAATATACGCTAAATAACTTCCTCCAATATTATAATTTTATTACCTTTCCCTCCACCCAAAAAAAAAAAAAAAATGACAAAAAAACACGTTTTTTTAGGCTGTTACAGTGGTGTTACCCCTTAATCTAATCCAGTAAATAGTGAAAAATGGGACAATACTCAATTTATAACGTTGTAAAAAGTGGTCGAATTATGATCTGTTAATACGTAAACTTAACGTATAACGTACTGTTAAAGCTACGTCAAAACTGTTATTTTTGCAAGCGAATCTGCAAACAAAATAGACATTCACAGGAACGAAGCCGCGGGTACACGCTAGTAATGTAATAAACTGAACCGTTTCACATGCCTACATTAACATGAAAATAACAAGTGTTTTTTTAATAAATATATTCAAAAAACACGCGAAAATCGAATCATAGGTCGCATGTATTCCGATTTAACGCAGTTTCACAGATCGTGTTTAATTTATTGCGCACCTTCGAACAGCGTCTAATGTCACCAAACAGCATATTATGTACTACGTTTGAACTATTAAAACACGCAGAGTTACCAATTCTTTAAAAATTCTTCCCCTATAAAAACGAATCCGAATATCCCTAAAATTTTGAAAAGTAATTTTTGAAATAAAACTTCGTCCGTTACCGCATCGCCTTTGATGATGTCTACCGCAGTTCTAGACGAAACATCAGGTAGAATAACGAATAGAACGTGGCCTACAAACCCGGAAACGAAGAAGATTTTAAACAGCCGGCTGTGAAAGTCTACACACTTTGATATTTCTTCGAACTAAATCGCGTATACGAAAATTTTAATTTATTTTTTACGTGAGACCTTGAAAGACTTCCATGAAAATTTTATGAAGCAATCAATAATATTCGCGCAGTTTTTTTCGCACTAGAGTTTATAACCTATATCTACATAATTCATTGCATAAGTACAGTAATGTACAAAAGATATCGATAATACAGTGTCAATACATGTATTTTTTTTTCTTAGTGATATAGAACATTTTTAGGGGGGCGTGATGTTTGACGCCAATGACGTCTTTTTGAAGTTACACTTCTTTTGGTGCGTTGAAAATAAAATTTTAGCAGGCACAGCTAACAAAAATTCGACAGTATGAATTTAGTCGCGCTAACGAAAATTCTAAAGTTTGCCGCGTTAACGAAAATTTGATAGTATGAAGGCTCAGATTGAAATGATAGATGGACGAAATCAATGTATTTTCTGCCATCAGGAAACTATATAATATACTAGATGACTATAACCTTTGATTACAACCAATATTCGTTTTAAATGTCATCTAACGGAAAAAAAGTAAAAACCAAAATACAATTTTTTTGTTTTATTCTTAAGGTTTTTGAAGATTTTATTTCAATAAATTATTTGCATATATATTTTAAATTAGTTTTTTATCACGTTAAAGAAGTATAACTTTAAACGCGCCCCCTTTTTTTGCACAGCAATATATAGCCTACTTCTACACTTATATAACTTTCGTATAAGTATATGCATCGCTAGCTTAGGTACTATGTTTTCCGAGTTAGCGAAAAAATGCATATCGGAAAAACGAGAGGTTGTTATTTTATATACGAAGCCGATGATTTATTGGCAATTTTCTTCAAGTGTTCAAGAATATTCATTATATTTTAAGTCTCATATTTCACCATACTATGCAATAATTTTACAATGATTTATGCTCGTTTTTTTTCAAGACGTACTTTTCTAAAATTGATTATCATTTACATTGCTACAATTTCATTTTTTCATTTCATAAATGAGGATTTTTTGGTCATTTGTTACTTCTGCATTTTACGTTTCATTCATTCATATATCACCCTATATGAAAGAAAATGTTTAACCCACAGTATTTAAACGAATGTTATTTAGTATTGTTCTATGACTTGTGTAATGATTTACGTTATGTAAACTGCGTATACTGATATTGTAAAGATTGTAATCGGATGTAGGGGCATTCTATGTTTAGACAGAACAGACTTCACATCGATTGTATTGCTGAATTGAAAGTGTACTGCTCTAGAAATATTAAGCTAAGGTGGCGGCGAGGTATAGTGGCTGCTTGTGATGGGCAGAATCGAATCCTTTTAAGAATCGAAAACCCGGTATTCGAATACTTTTAAGAATCGAATGAGTATTCGAGAACCGAGAACTGAGAATATTATGAATAAAATAATACCTATATTATTCCATAATATTCTCGGTTCTCGCTTCTCATATTGTGATATTCTTATTTCTTTGCACCGCGACAATGTCATAATACCATAGTCTGTACGGACTCTACCGATTAGTACCGATTGCACTCATTCAGAGTGAGTTGTGCTACACTGACCTTTAGACTTATATACAGTGCAATCTTGATAATGTGAACACAAAAATCCCGGCGGCCGTTCACATTATCGAGATTGTTCAAAGTAAAGAGGGTGTTTATAATAAGTTATAAAACTGTCGTTTGCAATATATTTAATTGAAAAAATAAAGAAACAAATCTGCACATACATATTTTCGTAAAAAAAAATCGAGTAGAAAAAATTACTCATTTATTTTTATAAAAAAAGAAGAGTTTATTTTTTTAAGTTGTTAATTTTTGAGAAATATTTTTTTTTATTATTATTTTTTTTTTAATATTTATATTGGTTTTTATTGTTTTTTGAATATCGCATTATTGTTATTCTTGAGTATACCTATTCTGTTATTAATTTTTTTATGTTTTTTTTTTTTACAATTACCTCAGTTTTACTTCTGCAATGTAACACAGTCTCTTTTTTTAATTGACTGACCTGTATATGAATTAATTATTTATTATTTTTCAATTTGACTAAAAATTCAGAAATAAAATAAAGCTTGTCGGTTTGCAGCGTATATTATAAGTAAGCGAAAATATACATAAAAATAAACAGGCAACAGACAGAACAGCAAACAGATAAAAGCTAATATTTACCCCAAAAACCTATTTGTGTTCGTTTTGTATTACATTAAAAAAGGTCCAGCATAACATTACTCACGAATACAAACATATCTAAGGGCAGGAAAAAAGTGGTGTATGTTGAATTTGCGGTTTTAAACAAAAAAAAAATATTCCAGAAAACCTGTTGTCTTAAAATTAAAAAAAAAGAAATGTATTAAGTATGATAAGACACAATTTGTTTAATTGGACATAAAGTCGAGAAACGGACGTTAAACGCATTATTATTATTATTATAATTTGTTTAATTGGAAAAAAGTCAAAATTTGCGGTTATTATTAATACCTTCAAATATTTAACACGCTTTCCTCAACTTTATGTAGTGTAATGTCTAAAAGCTTATATTGTTTAGGTTCCATATCTCAGAATAACTTTGTCATCCGTCTGTTTGTCAGTCAAAACCGTTCTTCACAGGAACGGCTAAAGATATCAAGTTAAAATTAATACTAAATCTTAAGGTCCACGACTCCATGGTTCTGTAAAAAATTCAAGCTTCTAACTCAAGATCATAAAAAGACTTTCTAGTCTGTGAGAAGCATTTAAATAAATAGATATTAAGTTTTCGTAGTACGTGGATCACAGAAAGTGTCGAAAGTAAGCGAAAGTGGTGCCATCCTATGCGATGATTGTTAACTATACTAAATTATTATAACTGTACGGAGCTCTCAAGACGCAAGTTTTACTCGCACTTAATCGTTTTTTTAAAACAAGCTTTTATAAAAATATACTAAAAATCCATGTGCAAACATCTCGTCAAACTATAGAAGGTTCCGATAGGTACTCGCTCTTCTCATTCCATTTTTTAAAAATATTGTATTGTAATACTTGTCTGTCTTGATAACATGCTACGATTTCATATAGATACCGTGTATCTCACATTGTAATCCATGGCTTATATATTTTTTTTCTTAAAAATCATACCATGGCTTATTTTCAAGGAATGGCTTATATTTTTTTGAGGAATTTTTTAGATACCTATGTATAAAAAAGTTAATAATTCTTATCTATTGAATTTATATTTACAATGAACATAAATAAGTAACAGACTACTTAGCTAATATTAGACTTATTTATTCAAATATAACATTAATATCATCTTCTTCTGGAACATCGTTATTCATATTCGAATTATCACTCCCAGTGGGAAGAATAAAGAATCTTATTGAACTGTAAAGGTACCTCCTTGAAATTGAAAAAAAACACATGGCATATTTTCGAGGTATGGCTTATATTTTAAGAAACTTCAAAAACCGTGCATGGCTTATTTTCTACGGATGGCGTAAAATGTGAGATACACGGTATTTATATTATAAAAATATATGCTGACAAATTAATTAAATTAAATTAATTAACTTTGAGATAAAACAGTGAAATAAAACATAGCCTATAGCATTTCTGTAATCATAAAAAACATTTCAAAAAAGGATCCATCAAAATTCATCAACTAGTTTTTTAATTAAATCCGTTTAAACACACTTATATATACATCGAGTTTTATAATATATCAGTAGATAAGTTAAAAACATATTTAAATAAAAAAAAAACTATCAAAATACTTAAACCCTTTAAGAAATACATATACTTTCCACGTTTAATGTACTGAAATAACAGAACATTCCCTCAGGACATCGGGAAGGTTACCTCAGTGGGTAACACGGCGTAATGGTAGCAGAGCGTATTCGTGGTGGAAGTGACGGTTTTTGTGGTGGAGGTGTGGGTTTAACCAAAGTGCAGCCGTGAGTAGAAAGTTTACATGACGAAAGCAGAAGATATTCATAATTTAAAACAAATTCGGACCATACAGGGGTGAAGTTAGGAAAACTTAACTAAAAGTAAAACAGTTTTCGGTAGACAGAGTGGTGAATTAAATAATAGGGATTTAAATGTAAAATTAAACTATGCTATGGAGTTTGGCATTGCCAAACTTTAACGCTAGGGGCGCTAGATATATAACGACCTCAATCTGAGAATAGTTTATTGCCAGTGTGTACAAAATATAAAACCAAGCATTATCAAATAATAAAACATTGAAACTGCCGATGTGTTGTGTTTACCAATTTTCAAATTATACAGGATTTGTATTTCCAAAGGATCCGGAGGTAAAAAATAATTGCTTATATATCAGAAGGAAACTAAGCTTGTACTGTAAATGCTGCGACAATAGTTTGTGAAGCCCACTTTACTAAAGGAGATTTTGCCACAGAAGGAGAAATAAAAGACGGAAAAACAAATTATATCTATTTAAATAATGATTGCAATTTTAAACCATCACGGGTTTACTTTGAATTATTCCTTATTTAAATCAGGTCACTTAGAAAGGAACACGTAGATTTGGTTTCTACTATACTCTTTAGTGAAATCCAATCATAACTTATGTCGTTAAGTACCTGCTGCCATCTACATTACGTTTGTCACGTGCCCATGTCTATTTCTTGCTTTCATATCATATATTTAAAAAATTAGTTATTTTTAATGTGCAGAAAAATGTATTCTTACGGAACCCTAAAAAAACAAGCAAATTCAATATGTATATTTTTTATGCAAGTCAATCGCAATAATTTTAAAACGCAATTCCGTGCATATACGTTCATTTGTCTGAAAACAAATGACATGCTACGAGAAGACAGTAACCTGCTCAATTCTGTAATCACGTTGCTAGTCCTCTGTCTTTTTTTAACTCGACTAGAAAAAAAGGGAGAAAATGATTTAGCGCTGCGGTTATTGAATTGCATTGGACATCGTACTGTCACGCTAGACGCTTTTTATAGAATGATAATGTTTTTTATGAATAATTTATTTTATTTTCTTTTTAATGTCAATATATGATATAAAGTGAATAGGTCAAAATTAGAAAATTCAAATTGCGAGCAGACTATTCGTAGCACGCGGATTTGTTCCAGAGTTTCTAAATCAGTTACAGATTAAACACCAATAAATATATATCTGTGGCCCAGGTTATTAGAAATACAGTAAGATCCCGCTTAACGCGGGAGGTACGTTACAATAAGTTCCTGCGCTATACGAAACAGCGCTAAGCGAGGTCATCTTAATACGTAGATAATAGGCATAAGTGAAACAGAACCGAGAATACGAAAATTTGTTAGTTATTTGTTTGTTTATTTTTGTAACATTTATTGTTAAATAATTTTTTATTACATTAATTATAGATTTATTTATTGCTAATATCGATTTTTGTTCATTAAACATTTATGAAAATCAAAAGTTCGAGTAAGAAGTTATGTTTGTGATGAAAATGTCCTCATTTGAGATATTTTGTTTTTTAAGAAAAAGTCATCAAATGTCGTTTGCCTTTTTCTGTTTCGTTTAGCAAGCTGTTGTCCATAGCAAGATGTTGCATCAATGCCACTTCGTCTTGTCTTTGAACTTCTATCAACATTTGAATCATTTTGTATAAATTGATAATTTACGTTATACTTTTTTTTATAAGCCACGTAATACTGAAACAGCGTTAAGCGAGGTCTTACTGTACACATGTTACCTCGTTAATGAATGACGTCATCATCCCACTACTACTACTACTCAGCGAAATGAAGTTACCTCTGTATCTAATAACCTTGATCTGTGGTCAAATTTTTATTACTACACGAATTAATGGATGGCAAAAATTGGTTTTTCCTGGCCTACCCAGTGAAAGTTGGTTAATCAAGCAGTTTTTCAATTCAACGTGGAACAGACAGAGAGACTAAAATTCACAAAATAGTTCATCCATTTAACGCATCCTATGAAGTGTACATTTGAGTCGAAATTTTATTAACGACTATTAAAAAGTTACGATTTAATGTTTTAATAATAATATCTAAGTTTTATTGAAACTTTTATGTTGTTTTTTTATTAAAATATAAATGCGACCTCCTTTTTTCTTATTTTGTTTTAAACTACACAATTTATTGTGGGAACCGTAACATGTGTCAAAAAAGTCTTCAAGTCTGGGCGTCTATGTATTGTAAAATGCATGTGTATTGGGATTTGTCAGATAGGGGACGTTTAAAAAAAAACATGGCAGAGTGAAAATATAAATACACTTTTTTTCTTATTTGCAGTAGAGAAAGTTTTACAGGGGAATAACCGATAGTTTAATACCATGATATTAAAATTTCGTTTTTAACGGACGAACTTTCTCATCACACACACGTAAATTATGGATCAATTTATACAAAATGATTCAAATGTTGATAGAAGTTCAAAGGCAAAACGAAGTATCATTGATGCAATATCTTGTTATCGACAAAAAACAAAATATGTCAAATGAGGAATCTTCCTCATCACAAACACAACTTCTTATTAGCAATAAATAAATTAATTAAAAAAAAATTTAACAATAAATATTACAAGAAAAAACTAATAAATTTTCTTATTCTCGGTTCTATTTCACTTATGCCTATTATTTACGTATTAAAATGACCTCGTTTAGCGCTGTTTCATATAGCGCAAGAACTTATCGGAATGTAACTCCCGCGTTAAGCAGGGTCTTACTGTATTTCTCTACCATTGTAGAGGTCAGAAGTAAAAATATATTCGTTGAAATTTATAGATAACAACAAAACGGCTGTTTAATACTATTTTTTTAATATAATATTTTTAGACACTAAACATGTAATATAAAATTTCAATTATCATTTCGCGTGAACGCCACTTCGGAGGATCCATAAAAAGGTCGTCTAACGCAACGCGGTAACGCTTTTCGATACTATAAAAACACATATCATATTTCGCATAAAACTTTATGACATATTCTATGTGCACTTAAATGTGTGGGGTTATCATAAAATTCGTACATGCATTGCTGATGTTTTTCGCGAAATTATTTCAATTAAAATTTTTGCATTTTAGATTAGAGAGGTTTAATATTTTTTTAATAAAAAAATAGTCTATACTCAACAGGGGTTTGACTTACTTCCCCGTGAAAATCTGATCACGGCTCAAGAATTTTCACTTCATTACTCAATGGAATTAACAAATGTCTGTGAACACTGAATTAAATCATTACTGATTAATTGCACAAATATCGTACGGCTTTCTAATTAATTAACAGTTTGTTAAAACGATGCTCATATTTTATCGAACACAATAAAACCATACTTGAGTCGCAATCAAAGTCACGCGGCGGCCATTTATGTTGTTTTGCTTAAACAGTTTTCTTTAATAGACACAATCACGCAATCACCTCCGCATAGATACTAGGCTAAAATAATGATCGAGTATAACGTTGGAACAATCGATTCCAAGCACCGAGCGGTGTAGCGTAGTGGTGAGAGCACTAGACACGCATTCGGGAGGCACCGGGCACGATTCGCGGCGGGGGCAGATGTCGGTTAAGGCTTTTTTCTACTGTCTCTTGCCGAGAAACGGTAATTCCTGTACCCAGCCATCTTGTTTAGGTTTTCCATGGTTTCCTTCAATTAGTTCCAGATAAATATCGAGATGGTTCCTTATTTAAGGCCATGGTCTTACAAAGTATAACTCTAATTTCCTATGATTCCTTCGTTCGCCCAATGCTATTCATTGAGTAGAAATTATGGCATGCAGTTGAGATACAGACGTAAAGTGAGTTTGTTGGTAAGTTTGTTACCTTATCACGCAAAAACGGCCGAACGGATTTGGATGAAATTTGGCACACAGATAGTTTATTACCTGGATTAAATAATAAAATACTTTTTATCCCGGAAAAACGTTAGGTTCCTGCGGGCTATCAGAAAACTCGTCCATGGTCTGCTATATTCTATGACATAACAGGTCATGGACGAATTGTTGGTTGCCTTGGTTACCAACAACAAACTCTGAAACATTCTGATATCAAGTGTCAAATAATTTGCAAATAATTATAAAATTTTTAATTACTGTTTAAAATTATTCTGATCAAAATTATTTTCTACTTTTTAGTGCAAAAGAAAACCATTGTTTTTGAAATATTTTTTGAAATTTATTTCATTTTTAACTTAATTATTTTTTTATTCAAATCATTTACGTTTAGCTGTTGGTCCTGCTGAAGTTTCCACTACCGTTGTAGCTGCCGTGTTTTAATTATAAATTCGAGCGAACGAACGGATTCAGTGAGTAGTGAAACATTATTAATTATAAATTCGAGCGAAGGAACGGAGTGAGTGAGTAGCGAAGCATTATTAATTATAAATTCGAGCGAACGAACGGAGTGAGTGAGTAATGAAACAATCCTAACTAATAAAATCGCGGGAGGAGCCGCGGGGAGCGGTTAGTTATTATTATAATTGCATATTCCAAGCAAAAATAGTACTACTTTGTAGTGATGTTTTGAGCCGAAACTGGTATCGAATTTGGACCCTCACAAAAGTTCGAGCGAAACCAAAATAATGGTTTTCTTATGTTCGAAATTCTGTCAGTTGTCTATGTCGGTCAAATTTAGTGACTGAAATTTGATCCATTTCCTGTTAACCAATCAAGCTGAAATTTTCTACACAACTTTAGTTCTGATGACAATACAATATAATATATCTAATAGCGTTCTTAATCCAATATGGGGGAAGTTCCAAGAAGGCGCAGAAGTTGTTTTTTTTAAATGAACTGTTTTAGAAATAAATTTATTTTCTAGTATCATTTTTAAAAACCATGTAAGCTAACAAAGTTAAAAAATATACATTTACAAAAAGACAAATTTAATTCAAGTTGAAGAGATGAGATTAAAAAAAAAACATGTCAACATGTCATGAAAACTGGCAGAGATTAAATTTAATATGAACGTGTGTTCTCGACAAGTTGTTCGAGAAAGATAAATACACAAACAATGCTTTTATTATGCCTTTTCTTCTGGTATTAACGGCAATTATTTCATTTTAATTGAATCCCGTTTATTGAATATTCATTGGACTTACATACAGGGTTCGCCAAAGTGGTGTTTCTACAGTTACCGGATTTACCAAGTACCGCAATCCATTGTACCCATGTGCTAGAGAGAGATAACAATGAAACCGCTCTAAGATGGCTGACTGACAAAATAGTGGTTTTTAAGTATTGCATGTTTATATAGGTATTCTATCGAGAAATTTTTTAATATTAATTTTAAACTACTTTATTGTATTTCATGTATTTTTTTTAATTTTATCTATGTGAGCTTTCCCACCGACGATATCTACATTAAAATATTCTATTCTATTTCAACCCGCCATTCAAAAAAATTATAAAAAAAAATATATTTGTATTGTTATAACGAACCATTTCATTTGATGTGTCACATGATGTACTTACTTGAAAAATATGGTATATTTTTTTAATTTCCTAATTTGGTCCACAAAATTAACCCCCAAAATGGCAATTCGTTTATTTACGCTATACGTTCATGATTAGGTCATCTAACTCTATATATAATGGGATTAATGGTATTGCTAATAATTTAATAAAATCATATCTTAACAATCGACAGCAGTTGGTTTCCCTTAAATCAACATCAGATACAAAACCCGATGTAAGATCTCCTTCACAAATTAATGATTGCGGAGTTCCACAAGGATCGATCTTGGGTCCGTTATTATTTTTAATATTTATTAATGACTTACCACATAATGTTTCGAATTCCGATATTATGCTATATGCTGATGATACCAGTCAACTTTTTAAAGCTGAACATTCAGGTGATATTTCTAAATCGATTAGTATTGGCGTTAATGAAATTAATGAGTGGTGTAGACAAAACGGACTTGTTTTGAATATTAATAAAACTGTTCTGTTAAATTTTCATACGATTCAGAATGTACCTGATTGTTCTTTTTATATACCTTTAGATGGCAAATCTATAAAAACAGTTTCCAATACAAAGTTCTTAGGTTTAAATATTTCAGATTGCTTGAGTTGAGATGTTCATGTTAATATACCATATGCTCAAAATTGAATAGTATTTGCTACTTACTAAAAAAATGTCGACCTATCGTAAATAATGACATTTTAATTAATATAATATATTATGCGTACTTCCAGTCTATTTGCGCATATGGTATTATTTTTTGGGGTAATTCGTCATCCTTTCAAAGATCATTTATTATTCAGAAAAGAGCGATCCGAATAATAACAAAATCTGCTATGAGAACTTCATGCAAACCTCTGTTCAGGCAGCTTAAGATTTTAACTCTGCTAAGTTTGTTCATTTATGAATGTATTGTATTTGCGGCACAACACAAGGAACTTTTCATAATGAACAGTGCTGTTCATAACTGTAACACTAGATCGAAAACGCAATTGAGACTACCATCTCACAGATTGTCTCAGATTAGCAAAAATATGTATTGCAACTGCATTCGATTCTATAATAAGTTGCCTATAGATTTAAAAAACGAAAACAATATTTCTAAATTAAAAAAAAAATTAAAGTCATTTTTTATAGAAAATGTATTTTATACCGTTAATGAGTTTATGGGCTCTGATGTGGACCCTTGATATGGACTCTTGAAATTTTTCTTTATGAATTTTTTATGAAATGTTTTAATCTGTTATAACGACCTCTCCAGCCTATGGCTTGTATATACAATAGAGAAATATATTATTATTATTATTATATGTACCAAATTTTAACTTTTTTCGTCAAGTAGATTCGGAGAAAACCAGCTATGCCAGACGAATAGACACAAGAGTGATCCTACAAGGGTTCCGTTTTTTCATCATAAAAATCACCACTTTTTTAAATATATATAATTTGAATAATTTATGTATTTTTGAAAATGAAAATGATTATCTGTCATCGAAATTTATTTTTTGAACTTGTCATTATTTTTTCTTAGTTACGAAAACTTGTTAATCTTTTAATTGTTTTGTTTGTCTCAACATGGTGGACTACTGCGGTAGTCCGTCAAATCTAGGGACTTTATTAATTCATGAACATCAGCGCTATTAGTGTCTAGAAAATGAATTATCTTGTGCGCTCGTTTTTGTGGAGGCAAAAATCATGAAAAAGCCTGTATCTAAACTTGGTAGTTTTACCTTTTCGAATTAAAAATAATCTAAGTATAAAGTATACGTATTTGCTATTATAACACCACTTCACGAGTATTTCTTTTTTGTACATCTACAGTTACGGTATTATTATACAAATAGTCCAATTGTAATTTACTAACGACTCGCGCGTGGCTATTCCAAGATACGAAAGCGTGACCTAGAGAAGTAACGTGGTGTCTATTACACAGATATTGATTTATCAATCATACTTAAAAAGAACAGTCGAGTCGGTTCAGTTCTGGAATACCAATTCACGGCTGAAGACAATCGATTTTTTAATGCACTGAATACAGTGTGTCCACAACGAATTAGAAAAAAAATACGTCTGACAATCAGGAATGTTTTAACTGGTCATGCTTTCCTGAGAAAACACCTACATGTGATGATACAACAGGAATCAATACTATGTAGATTTTGCGAAATGGAGGATGAAACAGCCACATATATCGTGTTCGAATGTGAGGCTTTAACTTACGGGAGGACAATCATCTTTGGCTACATTGATGAGGATGGAATAGTTCCATAGGACAATCTAGTAGCAGATCTTCTGGAGCTCATAAGAAGATTCAGATTATTTGCTGACTAGATCCAGTAAAAAGAGGAAGCACAAAAATCCTTTCAGGATGTGGTGCATTTGGGCCAAGAGACCACCCCATTCTAATTTAATCTTTTACTTTTATACGTGAGTTTGAAGTTACTGAGTACCAGCTGTTCAATATGCTCCCTTTTTCACCTGTGTGTGGGCATGTAAAATGCACTTATGTTTCGGAAATCTCTCATTTCTACGAAAAATCTTATGCAATCTTTGATGATAATGCTTACAAACAAAACTAGAAATATGTTCCATTTTTCCCATGTACCTTTTAGTTCAGTTTTTACAGTTTATTTCATTAAATAAACGATTTAAAATCAGATAAAAACGAAAAAATTAGCGTAAGATTTATACAAATTTTTGTACAGAAAAAAAATATTGAAAAAAATTAGTGAGTAAATCAAATCTATCAGTATTTATAACATAAGTCTGTTAATTTGCCTTTCCGAAATTCGAAACATTGCGACATGCTGTAAAGAAATATTGAGGAATATCACGTTTTTTTATTCAATTTTTAGAACAAAATTGTGGGACACCATGTATAGATGCCGTTTTTCTTCACAATAGTATCGTTTGTGAGATTCGATACCGACGCTGTGGATTTTATTTCTCCGAAACTAAAAGGGTTATAGTCTTCCGATGTGTAATAAAATGACAGCCCATAAACTTGAAACAAAAACCTTTTAAAGCTGCCTTCACAGTTGAGCGCATTGAAAGCGATAACCGCACGGTTAGGAAACAATAAAGAATAAATCGAAAGATACAAAATCTTTATACATTGGAATCGTGGTAATCAGGTTCCCCTTCTAGTTAGGTGCAACGTCCGGTCCGACACGGGCGAGACAGATTCGTTTCTGTTTTTGTTCTGAATTCGGTCTACACAGATGTTAAAACTTAAAAGAAATAAAGATTTATGACTTGGTTTATTATTCTCACAGTAAATGTGTTTTTTTGATCAGTTCTACGTCAAAATTCAAACACATGCAACGAAAACGTAAATTTTAACTTCTTCGTTTTATTTTTGCTCAGTACTGTACTTATAAGTCCTATTACTAAATACTTATACTATATACATAGTCCGGCTGTATGAGAGGTTTAACCACAGCACTCTATTTTAATAAGGCAGTTTCGATTAATAGAGCGGCAAATTCTAAGAAAGGAGATGATTTTAAATAAACTGTGACAGACGGATACAGACAGACAGACACGAGAGAGGTCTTGTAATTGAGTTTCTTTTTTTCATCAAATGTACTGAGCCCTAAAAACGAACGACATTTGAAGGCGAAGATCGGTGTAAATCCCATTCCGCAAATTTTTGTTTACACTCTGAGAATATAAAAAAAATATACTAATTTAAACTATGGTCACAAACTACGTTTAGTGTCAAATCATATTTTTTGACAAGTCTACAACGAAGCCAACCTCTATTATTACTAGCACATTTAAAATTTAAAAAAAATCCTGGATAGCCAGTCTTGAACTTCTCACCTCGTAGAAAATCGCTCGTTAATGGAAATTTTTCCAACAAAACAATAATTATTTTTAACACGTTTTTATTGCCTTCACCTGTATGTTTGTAACGGAATCTTTGACCATGAAATTCACCCACTTCAAAACATCAGATTAAACTAAAACTTTGCACGCTTATCAAGAACCGATGACAATACAATAATTTAATAAGTTTGTCCCATTATCCTTACCAGAATCATCAGGATAAAAAAATGAGACTAAAAAATAAATAATTGTATAAAAAATCTAAAAAAACACGCTGTAATAGCAAATTGAGCTAAAAAGTAAAAAAATATTTTTTTATTGTAAAAAAGCGTGGGGTGTTTATTGGTATTTTTATACTACCTCTACTTTTACAAATAACTACCAATAAAATATATCAAGCACCCTATGCTTTTTGACAAAAAATATATTTTTGCTTTTTAGTTCGGTTTGCCATTAAAGCGTGTTTTTTTTTTAGTTTTTCAAACTATATTATTTTTCATAGGTACTATTCTTAATTTAAAAAGCATTTTGTTCATCTACTAGCAGGTCAACGAAAATAACATGATTAGACAGATAAAAAAAATGATTTTCTAGAAAAAAACATTTTTTCGAAGATAGATATTATACATTCTAGGCAAAAAAAATTAACATTATATTCATATTTTAACATCTAGAACGCATTTATATTTTTTACCAACTTTTTTCGTCCAGTAGATTCCGAGAAAATAAGCTGTGGCAGACGGACAGACAGGCACGAGAGTGATTCTATAAGGGTTCCGTTGTTTAATCTAATAGTCTCAAATAAATTCTAAAATGTGAAGATTTATAAATATCCCGGGAAAAAAGTTCTGACTAAATCCGGTACTTTCCTACCATAACTGAGGTCAGAAGTAAAAATGTCAATAGTAATGTCGATTAACAAACTGTGCTCAATAATAAATAAATTTATATAGCGAATGTCAACTGTTAATAAAAATAAAATTGGTGCCTGTGTTAAATAATTATTGTTAGGAATGAAAATAAACTATGACCCTAACATTATGTCTCCACAAATAAAAAAACGCTTTCATACGTCGTCACGCAATCTTACAATAGCAGCGATTAGTAACGTTCCATTTTTATGAAAATTATTTCAATAACATGTCATTAGCGACACAATTCTCAAAACTTAACAAGTCACCCATTTTATAAGTAAATAAATATATAAGTAAACAAGTCTAACCGCCAAAATATAAACGGTGTGCGTATTAGTTCACATTTTGAATTTAACTATTTAAAAGTGCTTTAAATTTAAATTTTATATTGCAAAATTTTATATCACAAAAATATTTCGCCATTTTATAACCGTCAAATAAAACCGTAACCAAACAAAACACTCGCATATTAAATCAATTGCTCAACACACCAAAATTTTATTAATTATCTTTTTGTAATTAGTTTCAAAACAAATTAGGTAAACTTAAATTGCTTTTATATCCTGTACAATTTTTCGATAAACCCACTTGTATTTAAATTATGCCGTTACAAAACGACATTACAAAACTTTTATTGTATTTTTACAGTCACACATCTTGTAAAGAACAATTGCGACGGTTATAAAAACAAAAACCGATCGGCATTGTTGCACGATATTCATCTATTTTATAAACCTCATAATAATATTTGTATTCCGACTGTCATAAAAACAAAAAACCGATTCGCAGTGTTACACATCGCTCATCTATTGTTTTTTTAAAGCACAACAATAACGTTGCTCAACTGTTTTTTTTAAAGCACAACAATAATATTAAAATTCCAACCGTTATACTAATAAAAACCGACCGGCATTGTTGCACGATTTCATAAACCACAAAAATAATATTTGTATTCCGACAGTTATAAAAACAAAAAACCGATTCGCATTGTTACACGTCGCTCATCTATTGTTATATTTAAAGCACAACAATAATATTTAAATTTCGACCGTTATACTAACAAAAACCGACCGGCATTGTTGTGCGATTCTCATCTGTTTACTAGTTCACCGCCAACTACTGCAGTGCGCCTATAAACTTGTTATTAACAAAATGAGCACCTGGCAAGCAGTAAACCCGCGTTGTTTAGTGGATCTAGTGAGCGTGGATTATAAATGTTAAACTCGGTCGGTTACATAAACATGTATGCAGCTGACGTGAGCGCGCTCTCTACTTTACCGACTCGTACAACGGTGCAATGCGGAGCGACACCGCGCGTCACGTCAGACATTACGTGTCGCTCGTACGAGTG
Source organism: Venustoraphidia nigricollis (assembly GCA_034508555.1). Classification (NCBI taxonomy): domain Eukaryota; kingdom Metazoa; phylum Arthropoda; class Insecta; order Raphidioptera; family Raphidiidae; genus Venustoraphidia; species Venustoraphidia nigricollis. Next base: position 695,005 of record JAVRKA010000130.1, on the reverse strand, counting down.
TGTGCTATGGCGCAGCACGCGGTTCGACCGTCGCGTCCGGTCGTTAGTTCGGTCGCAAACCAACTGTTGAGAAGCACCATGCCGCCGACAAGACGTACTCTCCCTACCTATATTCCTCTACCAATACACGCACTACGTTACGTACTACAGGCTGTAACGTTATATCATGTCGGCGTCAAAATGCAGACATTAAGCCGGCTGTACGACTGCTTTCTGTTTCATACAGCGACTTCATGACGAACCACTCCATAGAAAATATTCCGTCGACATTTACACGACCGCCCGAGCAGTCGCGATCGCATCGAACGGTCTTAAGCCGGACGTACACGGACAGCTTCAAGCAGAAGAAACTGACTGCTTCAAGCATCGATTGCATGACGAGCTACAACTCTCCATAGAAAATATTTCACCGACATGAACACGACCGCCCGAGCAGTCGCGATGGCATCGAGCGAAATTTCGTCTTACAGATCCGCGGGTAGCGGCTAGTAGAATATAATATTTAAATAATAATTTATGAAGTCATATAACATTTGTTATTATAACAAAATATAGACGTTAATAACTACTACTAATTACGGTAGTAGGTTAATAACCTTGAATAATTTACCTTTTTATTTTATTTTAAAATGTACAAAACGGATCTCTATTGTTCCGAGTTATAAATTACGTCACACACATTTTTTGTTAAACATTCGGTATAGTTCCTGACACACTTCACTGGCGTCCCTATCATTCTACAACTTCATGACGTTGAGAGAAGTTCGGAACTATTCTTGAACGTTCGCTTCACCCTTCGTCAATAGTCGTGAGCATTGTCACAAAACAAAAGAAACCAAACATTTGTCATATATCTCAATTACGCTTTAGGAATCTGCGTCAGTATTAACAAAGCTGTAAATTCAGAATAATCCAACATTTAAATAACTGTGTTCTGTTTTTAAATAAGGTCAACATATTAGCTTTTGTATCAAGTGTGTGAATTATTATTTGACACTAGCCGCTACCCACGACTTCGCACGGGATTGAGATAACACACGGCAGTGACAACAGTAGTGGAGCCTTCGGTTCCACCGCATTACAGTCTTGCCTCGCGGCGCGGCGCCCAACTCGGCAGCCCCAACAGTAGTGGAACCGTAATACAGTGTTTCCTCGCAGGGCTGCGGCCCGATTGACAGCGACAACAGTAGTAGAGCCGTCGGCTCCAGCATATTAGTCTTATCTCGCGGGGCTCTGATCTTGATTTAATAAGAATAAATTCCATAGAAAAAAGCACTTTCAGTTTGTTTCGAATTTTTCACTTTTCTAGGCAATTTTGCCAATTTTTCTTTCTCTAAAAGCCTTATTCGAACTATTATGAACATTTCTGTTCATTTTATTTTGGCAGATACTACTTGTATATCTCTGACTGCATATAATCATTTGATCTTTTTTCTATCTTATCTGTTCTCTTTTAACACAGTCGGGTTTTTTTATTTACTTTTTTATTGGCATCTCCTTAGTGTTAGATTTTTAGTTTTGGTCGATTATAGCATCTCCGGAAAACAATTTGCATCTGTTAGTGGCTGTTATAAATCAATTTAACTTACATAAATGAAAAATTACATTTAAACATAAAAGTTGTATATATTTTTGTAATGACTTTTTAATATTCTTCATTTTGATACCCTATCCACTATTGGATTTATTTGGAGAAAAAAAATGTTCGAGCCACACATTATGATACCTAAAATCCTCCATTTTAATTTTTTTTTGACGTCACCTATCCTAGAACACTTGATTTGCCGAGACAAATCCAACGATACCTTAATTTTAGAAATCTGTCCAGCGCAGCGATTTGGATGATACGAGGTAATAAAGAATATTTACATAGATACGCGCAAGAACATAACCCTTCTTGGCAGTCGGGTAATAAAACAGTGGAGCAGCAATTTGTGGAGTGTCTGTATGTGAACTACATTCAATCCATTAGCATAGTAAAGTACAAACATCTATCAATGTAGTTTCACTGTATAATAATACCAGGTCTATCCGACACATTACTCTGTTGTGGATACGAGAAAATGATACGGCACTTACACCACATGAGGCCCGTACTTCCACCATAATATGAATCACTCAAGTTTGCAAAGCAGTGCACAGATAAAACAAATGAAATGCGAAATATAATACATACAAATATATATAGTAGTTATTTTATCACACTACAGACTATAAATACACTGTGTCCACTTTATTTTTAGATGTGTAAACTCCAAAATGTTTAGGGATCGAACCATGATGAGTCCCGAAGATGCACAAATACATCAACGTTTTGCGTTCGTTTTTCAGAAACTCCTTAACTTTTCATCTCGCCTAAAACGCCGTCTTTCATAAATATTTCCTCGCGAGAAACTCGCTTCCTGACAGAAAGAAATAACTCTAAAATCTCTGATCTCCGGGTTTAGGATCTCCCAAAAGTGAAAACTGAAAGTCTTATGAAACAACTCTAAACTCATTGGCTTGAATGAAAAAAAGACAATATTAAAAAAAAAGACTGTGCATTTTATTCTACACACTGCAGAACTAAAACTGATAAAGCCGCTATTTCTCCAATTACTGTAGCCTGTTGCTGTACATTTTATAGTATAGAGCAAAATCATTAGATACACAGGTTATCTCGTAAATGAATGACGTCAGCTGGAAGACCGTTCAATATTTTTATGAACCACGCAATATCAATAATTGACAGTTCACTGGATGACGTCATCTCCCCACTACTATCCAACGAAACGAGGTCACATTTGCATTTAGTAACCTTGAGTATACGGTACACCAAGTATCGACTATATAGAATCAATATTCGTTATAACTCTAGTCAAAATTCAAACTGCCTCAAATCGTGTTGAGTGATCACTGGAGAAAAAGTTAAGATGCTGAAAAATATTAAATATATTTCAGTACGTAAAATCTGTGCTCACTTGATATGAAACTCAAGTATTTATTAAATAGTCGGTCCGAAAAGGAAAATTCACTGTTTGCACACCCCTATAAATTCTTGGACACGGTTAATATCTATTTTTAACTTAGAATATCTATTTTAAGAAAACTAAATAAATAAAATTTATTTCACTGTATTTGCAAATTTTCAAGAAATTTCAACTTAGCTGTACAATTTATCGGTACCCTAGTTCGAATTAGTCATTTTCAGAATTTTTGTGTGTCTATTTGTTTGAGGTTAACTCAAAAACTACTGAATCGATTTTATTTAATCGACATAAACACGAGCAAAAGCGCGGGTGAAGGCTAGTTTTATATAAAATTGTTCTCAAAATAGTTGAACTCTATTTATACTTAGAAATCATTTTTTTATTTGACAAAACGGTGTGAAATAAAATGTTGATTATAGACTGTTTCAAAAATTGTGCATCAAAAACGCCAGAGCGACGAGCGTTGATCGTTTAAACAAAAAAATGTGAGCCGTCATGAAACGCCTGGCATATGTGAAACATTACACAGATATTCACGAGTAAAATGCCGCCATACTAACACACACGTAAAGTAGCGAGTATGTAGTGTAGTAGAGAGGGAAGCGTTCTGTATAGGTGTTGAGAGAGAAGCGCTAAGTCGAAAAGAGCCGACCAGGCTGGCTGAATGGAACGTCGCAACGTGCAATCTAAACGTTTTCACTCCCATCCAAGCGCGCTATTAGATGTTTCACATTAAAAAAAACGTGTGAGCCTCATTCATATAAGCTTACGGAGGAAGTGAAATTTCTTTAGCCGTTTATGCTATTTGTTTAATGTTACTGTTATTACGTGAAATCTTAAATTTATTGACTTTTGTTTTGCTGCGTTATATTATAAATTTTACTAGCCGCTACCCGCGTCATGGCACGTGTTACCAGAAGTTTAATTTTATTTAATACTTATATAATATTATTGGTATCTAGTATTATAATGTAACTACCTAGTTTATGAATTTTTATTGTATTTGTGACGTATTCTACGCTGTTTATTATAGCACATCAAGAAATAAAGAGATCTATTTAATCTATCTATCTATTATTTTGGAGTCTAAATGGTTGCAATTTTTTCTCTTGTACAAATAACACATTCTATACCGCCAACGAGCCGAAAACATAATTAATTTTGGCATTCAAGCCTAAACCAAGTGTAACATTGAAGATTGTCCAAAATCGAACGCTATAAAGCTGAACCGATTTCAAAAAACAGTCTGTATACACACATATAACATATCGATTCCCCACACGAACAAGACAAAGGTTTATATAACATGTACACAGAAGTTATAAATGTAGTGGGGTGCGCAGTCGTGACCACATTATCGATCCTACTGCGCAGCTATACTATTGCCGTCGTAACAGAGCAACAAGTTGAGGCGCCCTACATACTCTTTCCCTAGAACACACACACAGACCTCAATTTATCGTAATGCAGCGGTTCCTAAAATGTATGATGTAAACAATCCGATAGGAAGATGTTTCAAACATTTTTTCCCAGTGTTCCAAAATTCGAACTCTGCACGTTTGCCCCAGTGTTCCAAAATTGGAACAAGCGTTTAAAAAAATTGTAAATATGTTGATAGAAATGTTCATAAAGTTTGCCAACCTGCATTATTTTAAAACAAAAATCACGCTTTAAAAAATTGCTGTAATGAAATACTATTTATACAAAACTCGGGAAAAGACAGGTTAAGAAGGTTCGAGCGAAAATGTTTTTAAAAAACGAAAAAAAAATACACACTATACAATTGTTGAATTTGCGCCGATATAAGTACATATATTTAAAAAAAATTCGTAGTGTTTAACATGTTTTATGAAATAAACCGTATTTGTTTATATAAGTTATATTTATTCTTGCCATTTTATTTCCAAACTGATATTAGCGTACGCGCAAACCACTGTAAAAAAATCATAAAATAGAAATAGACGTTTAAAAATAAACGTGAAAATTTTCAACATTTAACTATCACAAGTAATTAACTAATTCATAAGTCAATACTTCAGACATTTTGAACTTTACCATGCAATAAATTACCTAATTAATTATGTCCAAGGTCATACAGTCCTGATTTTAATTGGTACATTTAATTGAATTAATGAGTAATTTACTTAAAGTCAAGTGCATTGTTTTTTAAGTCAATTTAATTACAAGACTGTTTTTAAGGTCAGCCACAAACGAGGTTATTTGGGCCTAGAACCAATCAAAATTTCCAATTTAATAGAGTCAAGTGCGTTGTTTTTTATGTCAAATTAAATAATACAAAAGATTGTCTTTTTTAAGGTCGCCAACAGACATGGTTATTTAGGCATAGTACTAATCAACGTTATTATATTTTCAATAATACCTATATTAAAAATCTAACTTACTCTACCAGTTCTCAGATTAGAGCCTGGAAGCTGGAGGTTTGTAAATAGAGTCGTGGAACCGGCATTGAAACAACGACATAGCTACACGCTCGGCTGTTTTCAACGTATGATATAACTTGGAAAATTCCCAGACACACTGTACAATACGGAAAAATACCTAATCTTATATATATTTATAGTATTATTACTTATTCTACGTAAGTACGGACGAAAAAAGTAAAGTTTTATGTCGCAGCGTTTGAAAAAAATTTCACCGATTCTAGTTTTAATTAAATTCTTTCAATTAAAAGCCCGTTCAAAACGAACGCATTTGCTAATTAAAGTACCCTTCTATTCGTGTAACAGTAATTGTTAACGAAAATGTGGATAAAAATAGCTTTCCAAACATGTACCTAGATTGCCTGTCTGAATTGGAGATAGGTATATACGTATACCATAATTTCGATGCTTTCATCAAACATTATGTTTGTAAACTGAGTAGATAAACTCTTAAAAATAAAAAAAAAATATTTATCACTTTTTAATACAGTAATGCATGGTGGAGGAATTCAGTTCGGCTTCGCCCGAGTGCAGTTACCTATTTTACCATTCCAACTTCACAAGTGAAGAATGGTACTAAGTAATTTAAGTTCAAAGATATACTCATTTTTCGATTTGAATCCAAAAAACATATTTTAATAACTTTAATAACATAATATTTTAACAGAAACTGCCATTTTAGATATATTTTTAAAGATGTCCAATCTGTCTTGTTTTTTCAAAATCCGAAAAAACATACCAAAATGTACATTTTAATAAAAGCATGACTAAAAAGTTTTGTTACTAATTTTTTTTCATTATTAGTGTATTTGCCATATGGCAACATACACTATTGGCATCGGTCGGATGACGGGACCTAGGGGTCGGACCAAAATTTCTCGACGTTTCATAACCTCCTAAACACTTTGGCATCATTTTTAAAAATGTTTATATATATATGTATATATATATTTATACATATATATGTGTGCGGGTAATAACTTTCGAAAGAGTTAATTGATTTCAACTAAATTTGGTCCACGTGTTGAAATCCATCAGCGCAAGAAGCCTATTTAAAATGGGCCTAATCGGGCCATTTTAAGAGTAGTTTTTGGGGGTTGAAAAATGTTTTTGGGCCCCAAAATACCGAAAAAATTCTCCGAATCGTTTTAAAATTGAAATTTAACCCTCTGGTAGAAATTAAAAAGTGTCCCTAAAATTTTAATAAAATCGGCCCAACAGGACCGGATTTATAAATTTTATGAAAACATTAGTTTGCAGATAGTGAATTATTTACTGAAAGATGTATATAATTTGGTATAGAGATTCGATTGATAATAATATTGCAATTTAAAAAAAAAATTATTTTAAGGGGTGTATTAAGGAGTCAAATTTTTTATTTTGCCCAAAAACCAACTTAAGTTCGCGTAATAAAGCCACGCTGGCTGTATTAGCAAATACACTATATTGTCGGCAGGGTTTTGGCACTGCGACCCGGGTTTTTTTTTAATTTTTATTTGTTGTCTACCGACTTTTTCAACTGTTATTTTTTTCAAATTGTGACATTTAAATTATATTATTCAGCCCAAAGTGTCATTAAAAATATACTTAAGTTGTGATCGAGCCAAAAACTTTCAAAAATTATGAATAACAAGAGATACTTATCTTCTTTACTGAAATGTGCGTCAAATTTTAGACACTAAATTTTTTCTCACAATTCTGAAAATAAAACTACAGTGTTTATAATTTCACACACATTCTTAATAACGAGAAAACGTATTTTATTTATGAATGTTTTCAACACGATCACACTCTTCGAAAAAAATTTTATAACGCGATTTTTTTTTCTCATAGTCCAAATTTTGCCGCCCTGGGCACTAGCCCCTAGTGCAAATCCAGCCTTGAACTCCGGGGTATTTTATATAAAATTTCGCGTATTCTAATTCCTGAATTTGTACGCTTCAGAATTTTGTCGATATGATTTTGTTCTCCAAATTTCTTTTATCGTAATTACCAACTGTGGAAAGCGATTCTATAAAGTTCAAATAGTCGAACACTATAAAACAAATTGATGTCATTAGCTCCCAATGTTGTTTACACCAATTAATGTAAATGTTTATGCAAATTAAACGCCTATACACCGTGCTGCTGCAGTTAAAAACAACAGCATTACAGCTTCAGCGCCAAAAGAGCAAGCGTTAGTTCACATTTGCGGTCCACAATGCAATATGGTCCATGTCGAACAGAAAATAATGTAGAAACCGGTTGACCTGTGGATCAATCCTAAAACTTCCCGCAATGTGTTAGATACTTTACAATAAATTGATACTTTGTAAACAATAGTGGAGCCTTCTATTTACTTTTAGTACCTTTGAGTGACGAGTTACAATAAAGTGGATAGAATAAAACCTGCTCCATGAAAAAAAAACATAATATATACGTTTCATGATGATCGGGCAAAAGGTATCGAAAACTATATATATAATGACTCCAATGACCTGGATATAGTACAGATTACTCGCAGCTTCTAGCCCATGAAAAAAACGGGGTGAAAAGGGGGTAGTTAATAATCATTTGCGGGGATCGCGTGAAGTAGAGACCAACGAATTCGGTTTCTCCAACCCTGCATACGGGGTGAGGTCATTGGGTTTTGGGACGTTCCGATATTTTTCGCGGTAAAACACAATGGACTAGTCCTTTGTGGAAACTACTAGAAATTACTTAGATTGCATTTTTTTGTTTTACTTTACAGCACTAGTGTTAGATGGATCGTTTCACGACCGCTATACAGGCATGAAAAGCAGCTATTTTAGAGAGGGGGTGTGCAAAAAAAATTCTTTTATTTATAATTTTTGTCATAAATTCGGCATAAGCAGTATTACTTTAAGGACAAAGATATGCATACTTATGGACTGGTGATTGATTTATGAACTTAGAATATGAATCATAAAATAATGTTTATGTTTACATAAATTAGGTACACGGTGACTCTTAATATTAGCGACACAGCGAATTAAAACACTTCCAAATATTCGCTCTTCTATGTATAATATTTTACAGTTAAACTATAAATAAATAAATACCAAATTTAAACTTGCATAGATAGATTGTCTTATGTTCGCGAAACAAAGAATTGTGTTTTTAAATAAAAAACAATCACACCATTTACGTTCCAAGGGTTCCAATGAAAAAACGAAACCATTATAGGATCACTCTCGTGTCTGCCAGTTTGTTTTTTAAATAATATGTCATAAATAATATTGAAAAACTAAAAGAAAACTTATTTTTACGGCCATAGATTATTAATTGATATTAAAATTTAAAAAATCCTTCAATCAGGTGTTCTCAAAGCATATTCGTAGGCGAAAAAATAATTGAAATGGTTTCCCAAGGTTGTAAACTATAACGGCTAACAGCATTTGAAATTGTCATGGTTTTCCTATGGTCTATGGACTCAAATTAATTACATGACCTTGTATAACAAAACGATTAAATGTTGCCTGCGCAGTGTTGCCAATTTAATAATGATGACACATATTCATGGAATTTCATAAACGTCTATTCACTTCATGGAAATCATGACAAATAGGAAATGTACTGAAGTTTTAAATAGAAAAGATTGTTAAACGAGTTTAGAATAGCAAGTTCCAAGCAAACGATTACTGTTTTCAATCTACTAAATTTTAAAAGCTAAAGCTAAACAGTGTTGGATCACTTTGACACAGTTTGTGTTGAGACCCAGCGGTAAGAGGCGAGGTAGGCAAACAACATATTGTGGGTATGACCTTCTTTGGCTTTGTCTCGCTCTAATCATCCGCACGTTTCAATTTTTGGCTGGTGCTCACTACGAGGCTATAAAAGATGCTATTGCAAGGGTGCCGCTGTCAATTGATTTCTCTAATTTTTGGAAATATTTTGAAGATTTAAAAAACTTTTCCGAAAAAGGAAGAGTCACTTTAGCTTTGTGATGGAACAGTTTTGTGAAATAAGTATGAATAAAGTCGTAGTGTGACATTGAAAACGTGTGTTTTTTTGGCACAATTAACGCCAACTTTTGTCTAGTAAATCGTACATAAAATACAAAAGTAGTCCATTAGAGATCTAGATTTGTCCTTTATCTTCCTTATAGAGAATGAATTTTTGCGGAATGTTGACGAATAAGTCTACAATCAGTTGACAGCAGCCGAAGCTCTATTTTTGGCTTAAATTCAGAGCGTTCCGACAGCGTTAAGGTAACTGTTTATCAGCTGTTCTATATGCCTCCTCTTGCACTCGCATAGCTCTATCTTACGAGCAGTTGGATGTGTGTGTCCATATAAAATGCGCTTACGTTTTGAAAACTTCCAATTTCTATGGAAAACTTATTCAATCTTTGATGACAATGCTTCAAAATAAATTACAAATATATACCATTCTTCCCATGTGAATTTTAACTAAGTTTTTACAGTCTATTTGATATATATATATTATGAGCACTGTGGTTGAAACAATAACAATCAAAGAAAGCATAGTTACTTCTTACCACAACAGATTTATTCGTTGAATGTACATTTCGAGAGCAAAGCTCCCATCTTCAGCAAACACTACACTAAATATATAACGCAAAATCCTTAATTAAATTAAGGATTTTGCGTTATATATTTAGTGTAGTGTTTGCTGAAGATGGGAGCTTTGCTCTCGAAATGTACATTCAACGAATAAATCTGTTGTGGTAAGAAGTAACTATGCTTTCTTTGATTGTTATAGTCTATTTGATCTCAATTTAAAATTTAAAATCAAATAAAAACGAGAAAATTAGCATAAGTTTTGCACAGTTTTTTGTACAGGAAAATATAAATTTGGAAAAAATTATTGAGCAAGCCAAATTTGCCAGTAATTTTATCATAAGTTTGTAAAGAAACAACTTCAAAATAATAATTTGCCTTTCCATAATTCGAAATCTAGTGATGTGCTCCAAAAAAATATTGACGAATATCATATTTTTTATCCAATTTTTAGTGTAAAAATATGTTTTTTGATTTTTTTTACGCAACAAGTAAAATCTTGTGAAGCTTACTGCTTAATCACAGCTATAATAAAAACAGTACTAAAATGTTTTTTGCGATCACAGTTCGAAATTTCCCGAGATTATATTATATTTTGCAATCTGAGGGATTAGTCATCTTAATTAATCAGTTCATACTAGACGGCACTAGTGTCGTCTACATTAAGGCACTTCTAGCGTGATACAATAAAGAAAAATCACTTTTCAACAGATTTAATTGATCATTTTTATTCATAGACTCAAAATAACGTTTTCTAATAAATCCTGAAGTTTCAAAATTTTTGACCGTTTAGAACGCGAGAAAATTAATAACAAAGTTCACAATTTTCACATGCTGACCATGAAAATTGCGAACTTTGTTATTAATTATCTCGCGTTCTAAACGGTCAAAAATTCTGAAACTTCGGGATTTATTAGTAAACGTTATTTTGAGTCTATGAAAAAAAATGAGCAAATTCGGTCGAAAAGTAATTTCACTTTATTATATACCACGCTAGAACTACCTTATATTGTTATTTTATGCACTGTTCGTTCATCCATAGAATTTCGTCGGGTGTGTTTGTCGAGCAGCGTGTATATTTGATTTAAAAAAACGCACAATAGATTAAAAAAGCAAACTGTGGCCACCAGTCGCGCTGTTACATTAAAAACCCGAACCCATTTTTACTCCGCGGTTACGTTTCATTCACCGCGAGCTTTTCATATTTACATAAAAGAGTCATTTACAATTCACCCTTATAGTCCTTTATACATAATATACCCACCCCTCGTTCTTTTTTATGTATAAAATTCCTGAAAATGTAATGAGCACCGCGTATACTAAAAAATTAAAATCAAAAAACACGCTTTCACTATAAAAATTCGTCTGCACTTCATACCGGCGTTATTGTTACTGTTTTCATTATAGGCCTTTGTGTCTACTTTTCAGGCAACCTACATATTTCCTACATACGCGAAAATACGCTTACTGGAGCCACTGTACCTCCTTATACGCGAATATATATATATATATATATATATATATATATATATATATATATATATTCTAAAGCCGGGGGTTTACGAAATGTATGCGCTTGGAGCCTGCAAACGTTTTAATCAGTAACTGTTAAGATTGTTATATCAAAATTCACGTTTTTAATATCGTAACCCAGCCATTTTTAACGTAACAATTTGGTGCGTCTTTTTTTTATTATCATTATTTGTATGTTTCGCGAATAGCTCCGCCAGGTGTAAACCGATTTAAAAAATTTCGACGCCATTTTGTTCAGCATGTTATCGGATTGGTACTGTATAATTTTTATTAAAATCGGTTCATTTGTTTCAAAATGACATCAAAAAAATATATTTTTTAATGTATGCTTCCTCATATCTCCCACATTTTTAAACCGATTTTGACGAATTTTTTCTTATTTAATATGGCACATCTTCGGGGTAATCCCACATAAATTTTACTTAAATCGGTACAGCCGTTTTTAAATAACATATATTTTATTGGAGTAAGAGACAGGCGGGTAGACAGACGAAACACAAACCAACGATCAGTACGATTAATTTTTAATCGAAAATCGTCAAGATATTTCGGCGCATCTGTAGGTAAAAATTAAATAAAAATAATCTAAATAAAAACGTACGCATGTTATGCAAGGGTCTGTGCCCCGGAGCAACGTAGGTAAATGTACACAATCTCAATTATTCAACAAAAGGCAGACACAACAATGAAAGCTATGCAACATATTTCAGTATGTGTTGTAAGCACACTACGCGAGAAAGTACAGTGTCTAGGAATGTATTCAATTCTATAGAACCAGGGTTTCACAAACTTTAGTGGTTCAAACCTACGCCAACCTTGCTATGGAAAATATTTTCTCCGTGTAGCTTACAACTGGTTCTGCAATCAGCAAATTTTCTACCCCTGAGTTAAAACGCGACCTCAAAAGTTTTAATTTAATTTTACACAAAAAAGTCAAACGAATACCAAATACCAAATGTATCTATATTAAATTAGAATTCATATTAACACAAAATAAGTATAGCAATTGCCAAACGTACAATTAAATTTGTTTTCAGAAAAATTTCGAAAAATACGTCACAAAAAATTTAAAAAAAAACCTTTTCAAATGATACCCCACATAGCCGTATAAAAAGATTCGTTGTCACGCTTTACACGCCCCTTCTTCAATTTACAGGAAAATATTTTTTAGGATCAGAGTCTGGCTTTATAACTACAAATTTCAGTTTTCCAGAGAAATTCTACTCTGACAGAGATACAGACGCGGCAAACGAACGATCCCATAAGGATTCCGTTCTTTTCCTAAAAAGAAACAAAAATATCCACTGAACTCAAACAATAAGGATGTTTACAAATTGATATTGGCAACATCTCAACAGTGAATCAATAAAAGAAAACACAAGAAGCGATTGAACGTCAAAAATGTATAAATCAAATCTACACAACACGAAGTATTGTATGAAATTCCGATTTATTTCAAGGGCCGCCGTCGCATCCCGTATATATATTGTATTATGGAGGTCTAAAGTATATTCAAGGAGGTTGGAAACAGTTCTCGACGTATCGATTTCAAAACGAATGAATCGTTCAATGCTCGTCTGCTGAAACAGGGCTGAACGGTTTCTTTTCAACAAGAACTCGAATAATTTGGGTCTAACATTTAATATTTTTGATAATAAATTGAAAATCCAATCGAAACTTTTACCTGCTGTAAGGTTGGAACCTGGAAAACTGCGGGCCTGTAATAGAAGAGTCGTGCAAACGTCTAATAAACAACGACATCACTACATGAGCGGCTATTCTAAACCCCCGAACGCTATTTATACATAGTATAATTAAGAGCTAATGAACTTTTTGTAAGTAATTTTATAAAAGCTGAAACTTTCTAGAATGGTAATTTCTACCTTCGCTGATGACGAATACCTGTCAGACTACTTGTTTTAAACGGTTTAAGGTTTTGAAAGCTGTCACTTGACAACTGCAGATGTCAATTGTTTGTTAATAAGTAAGTCGGATTTACATTTTTGGACAAATACTTATGTAAAATGACACGTCGAAATTTTTGGAATGCGTGATTTTTTATGCTTAAAATTACGCCTACCATTTCTAGCGCTCATTTTAAAAGACTCCTCAATTTTAATGAAAGGGTTGTGAATAATAATACTCAGTACACCCCTGCTTTATAGATTCCGTAGCGAAGATTCGTAGCTTTTCGATTCGAACGAATCATTTGTCGAACTAAAAGCTTTCATGCAAACGGAGTTGCACGCACAAACAGACATAAAAATGGCAAGAATTCAACAATACGTACTTTTTCAAATTATTTTTACCAAATTGATTACTATGCTAATAAAATTACAAAAAGCGCAAATTTATTGAAAAATCAATTTAGTAACATAATAAATGGTTATGTATGATCTATATTAATATTATTCCCGATCAGGGCGGCCCCACAGGGAAAACGTTGGAATGTAATTAGCGTTTAAATGTTTTGTGGGAATTAGCGCTCCCAGAAACCCGAGCTCGTATCAGTCGGTTTATGTGTGTTGAATGGTATAGATGCTGGATGACCTCAGCTGTTGATCGTCTATAATCTATCAGCATTGGGGTAGGTAAATATATTTGGGGTATTTATTAATTACTCGAATTGGAAACTAGTTTTTTTAACGTAGATCTCGGGGCGAGCGACATGTGAGATGGGTCAAAAAACAAAGCTGTACGTACGGATTTATATTTAGACCTGCATTATGTATACAGTAAGATCCCGCTTAACGTTCCAATAAGTTCCTGCGCTATACGAAACAGCGCTAAACGAGATCATTTTAATACGTAGATAAAAGGCGTAAGTGAAACAGAACCGAGAATAAGAAAATTTGTTAGTTTTTTTTTCTTTAAGTTTGTAACATTTGTTGTTAAATACTTTTTTATCGCATTTAATTATAGATTTATTAACTGCTAATATCGATTTTTGTTCAGAAAACATTTGTGAAAATCAAATAAAAGTTCGAGTAAGAAGTTATGTTTATGATGAGGAACATTCCTCATTTGACATATTTTGTTTTTTGTGAAGAAGTCATCTAATGTCGTTTGCCTTTTTTTGTTTCGTTCAGCAAGATATTGCATCAATGACAGTTCGTCTTGGCTTTGAACTTCTGTCAACATTTGAATCATTTTATATCAACTGATCCATAATTTGCGTTACAGTGGCTAAACTTTTTTTAGAAACCGCGTAGTACTGAAACAGCGTTTAGCGAGGTTTTACTGTTCATGCCAACCAAAGACAATCGGTAGCTGCAGTTGTTACGTTGCGTCGTTAAATTATTAGATGTGTTAGATCTTTCATCCCAAAAAAGGAAGATATTTTTTTTGCACTATTAATGACCATTTTTTTATATTTCTTAAATAATAAAAAAAAATATGTAGAAAAATATTTAATCTATAGTATTTAAACGAATGTTAATCAGTATTGTACTATGAATTATGTAATGGTTTATGTTATGTAAACTGCGTACATTGATATTGTAACGATTGTGAGCGGATGCGGTGGCATTCTGTGTTGAGACGGAATAGAATTAACACTAATTGTGTTATTGAATCGAATATACTTTTAAATTTAATAATTGAATACGTGTTCAGTTATTGACTTTATCATTTTATATTCCTACATTTAATAATTATGTTGTTTTATATTTCTTATCAATAAATTGTAAATTTAATAATTTTGTGTATATGTAAATTGAAACATTAATATAAAACGTGAAATGCCGAGGCATCTCTTTTTTATTTATTTACACATCACTAATGCAATTATTCTTCTAATCGATGCGTTGTTTCCCCATCCCTATATATTTAACGCAGTGCAACAAACGGTTCGGAACCAGTTGGTTTAGCTTCGTCACGACGCGACGTACCTAGATTAACCGCAATGACGCAATGGTACGCCGTTTCACTGAAATCATTAATCATGAAAACCAAGTTCATTATTTCAGTTTCAGTTCCGCAGTGCTGTTTACGCCTGTGCATTGGCAATTGCAGATAGTTTTGTTGACGTGGGGTGGCAAATAAATAAAACTAATGGAAAACAATATAAAAACGCTAAAAAGCTATTTTTAACCGACGAAATTTCGACATAATTTTATAGACGCAGATGACCTAAGATGTTGAGCGTCTATAATTAATCTACAGTCTATCTATCTATCGACATAATTTTCCTTATGGTAATTGTCACGACGAATTGTTAGCGTTTCCATGGTTCATCTATAAACCCACATAAGTTCACGGGAAAGTGAAACTTCCTTAGAGTTATGAATTTAATATATTTGATGCATTTATTCATTTTGCGTTACCATGGTTTCTCTTATAGTTCCCCGCCGTTGAATCATTTCCCCTTTAATGTTACATAAAATTCTAACAGATACGTCGCTAAAGAAGTTTCACTTAAAAAAAATATACAAATTGCATTTTACAGTAAAAAATAACACAGTTTTAGCTTCTTTTACAAATGTATATACTTTTAATATTTTGTTTCTTCATAAATAATATTATTAGTATCTACGGTTTGATTAGAAAATTAAATTTCGTAGTAAAACATTAAACTTCTGGAATACCCCTGTATAATTTAACATTTCACGCACTTTTTATCTGGGAAAAACGTAACGTAAATAGTTGAAAATCATGTAATTTAATATGCATTGAGTTTGTTCTACTGCCAGAAAAAAAAGAAAAATGTCAAACGATTAAATATAATATTTTATGTTTATGTAAACACACTAACTGACATTTAAGAGGGTGGAAACGCACCTCATTAAAAAAATACATTGTGACGTTATCGTTTCAGTGACGAACGTTTAAAAATGGCGACAAATCTAGACATCAGGAAAAAAGATCAGGTTTTTCGTAAAATGGGAAACTTCTTCCTCAATTCGAGACAGACGTTTTTACTAAATTTTAAAAATTATATTCTTCAAGAAGCTTAACAAATTTTTATCTAAAGAACGAATACAATATTACTAATTTAAAATAAAGATAAATGTACTGCTACCTATAGTAAAAAAAACTGTGTATTTTACACTACATACTAAAGAAATAAAACTGATATAATTGTAAAAAGGGAGGAATAATGGCATCGACCACCGGGATCGAGCCTACGACCTTTAGGTTACGAGCTAAGAGTGCCACGTCACGGGCATCTTAGCTTAATGTTCTACAGTCGGTTTTTATAGTATACTGTATAATATGTACATCGCGACACGTTCGTTACATTTTAATTTAATTTTACCCTACTGTGCCAAAAGAGGTTTTACTTCAAAAATCATTTCATAAAACCAAAATTTAATATGTATTTTTTTAAAACTTCATATCTATTTGACGTTTGTATTCGCTTTTGTGGTATTTCAATAAAATGTTATTCTATTCTATTCTACTCTGGATATTTACTTAAGATACGCGTCATATAAATTTCTTGTTTTTTGTAACCTCGGGCTCTGGAAGATGTTGCTATAACAAAAGTAGGAAAAACCGGAAGTCCATATTTATATTTATAGTCAAAGGTGTTAACATTTTTATGAGACCTTTAAAGAAATTGATTTGGCACAAAAAGAAAACACCCTGTATAGAGAGAGTGCGAAATGTCAGTCAAACAGTTGAAGAGGCGGAAGTGCTGGTCTGACCTACATCAAGTTTAACTGAAGGGCAATGCAGATTAAACAAAATGTCTGCCAAATTACAAACAATATTTCAGAGAACTGTTTTGAAGATTGCTGGAATTTGAAAAAGGACTTGAAATCACGCAATTTATAAATTAAACACATTGAAAAATAATACAGCAGATATGTGACATATACACCGTGAATCAAAAAAATTTAAAGTTAAGAGTCTCTGATTAATTCCTTACGTATTACCGAATTTTTTGCATCATAGACGAATCTGTCATTTTTTTATAATAATTGAAAAAGTTTTTAATATACGAAATAATAAATTAATAAATGTACTTACGAATAGCTGGAAAAATCGTTTGAATCACTTACCTGAAACAAAAATAAAGGTTAAAAAAATATACTAAGGCAGTTCTAGCCTGGTATAATAAAGAAAAATCACTTTTCAACAGATTTGCTCATTCTTTTTCATGGGCTCAAAATAACGTTTTCTAATAAATCCCGAAATTTCAGAATTTTTGACCGTTTAGAACGCGAGATAATTAATAACAAAGTTCATAATTTTCACGGTCAGCATGTGAAAATTGCGAAATTTGTTATTAATTATCTCGCGTTCTAAACGGTAAAAAATTCTGAAATTTCGGGATTTATTAAAAAACGTTATTTTGAGCCTATGAAAAAAAAATGAGCAAAATCTGTCGAAATAGTACATTACGTGGCAAGGGGCGAAACCGAACCACGCGAGTTTGCGTTCGCGAGGTTTCAGCCCAGTACCGAGTATACTATTTTTCACAAAAAGAACATCGATCGAAAATGGCGGCTCGTAGCCTGCGGAGTGTTGCGAAAATGGCGGTATGCAGGTGAGCGGGTGCGAAAGTACAAACCACTCTAGGGTTTGTAAAGTACTTTCGCACTCGCTCACCTGCATACCGCCATTTGTGCAGCGCTTCGCAGGCTACGGAAGCCGCCATTTTCGATGTTCGTATTGTGAAAAGTGATTTTTCTTATTATACAAGGCTAGAACTACCTTAAGTAATAATAAATTATTATCTACCATGCTTTCGATAATTTTGCGGAAAAATACGTTTGGGGAGGTTAAATTTCTAGCACATGAATTAAATGGATTACGGTATTTTACAAAGCCTTAAGCAGAAGCGGATCTACTTATGTTAGAGACATAATTAAGCATTATACAATTCATAGAACAATATAATATTTCAATTCAGCAATACCATCGAGGTGAACTCTATCCTGTCTCAACACAGAATGCTTCTGCATCCTTGTTTACAATCTTTACAATATCAGTATACGCAGTTTACATAACATAAAGTATTACACAATTCATAGAACACTATAACATGCCGAATAAGATTCGTTTAAATACTGCAGGTTAAACATTTTCTTACACTTATGACTTCTGTTGTTGAGCGTCTATAATTTACAATATCTATTTCGCATCCAATTTTTGACATATCTGAGTAGAAATCCCGACCAGGTTTCAAATTTCTTTCGAACGTAAAGTACAGAGGTTTGTTACTAGTTGTTGGTTTTGAACTAGTTACGTAAAGTAAAGTATGAATAGTTCTAAACTATTTGGAACTAGTTGGAACTGAAGTTTACAATATGCGGTGTTTGTCCAGGAGAATTCAGTCCCACAGGCTACCACACATAACATCCATCAGTGATGTGGTACAGCATTTAGGGATGGTCAAAATTTCAATGTTTTTGAAGTGAAATCTATTACAGTAAAACCTCGTTATCCGAGGTAATGTGGGGGGAGGTATCTCGGATAAGCGTGCGACTGTAAATGGAGCTTTTGTTTTGTGGTTAATTAAGTGTAATTTCAATCGCGTAAGAGTTACACGCATCCAATTTTTTTTCACGACTTACAGGTTTCAAAATTGTTTTAGATATAAGTAAATAATTCCAGAAATAAGTTTTTAGTAAAAACAAAATTACTGGAGTTGTTTTCAGAAACATGAAATTAATATTATTATAGGTGTTTGGTGTCGTGCTCCATAGTGTAAAAAGTATTGACACTAGAAATTAGTTTCACGGGTAATTGGAATAAAAAATCAATTTAAACACTTATTGATTGCAACGTTTCGTCTTTATTAAATCAAGACTTTTTCAAGCTCTCAGCATGTTTAAATTATAATAAAACTATGATATAAAAGGCAATTTTGCATTACAAAGATCAATAAAATTGAAAATTGTAGAAAATAATATCTTTTTTTTTTTAATAAATAAAAGAAGATATTATTTTATACAATTTTCAATTTTATTGATCTTTATAATGCAAAATTGCCTTTTATATCATAGTTTTATTATAATTTAAACATGCTGAGAGCTTGAAAAAGTCTTGATTTAATAAAGACGAAACGTTGCAATCAATAAGTGTTTAAATTGATTTTTTATTCCAATTACCCGTGAAATTAATTTCTATTATTACATGTTTTGGAATTGAACTTTAAA
The DNA here is from genome assembly GCA_034508555.1 of Venustoraphidia nigricollis. Lineage (NCBI taxonomy): Eukaryota > Metazoa > Arthropoda > Insecta > Raphidioptera > Raphidiidae > Venustoraphidia > Venustoraphidia nigricollis. The sequence goes on along the minus strand of JAVRKA010000130.1, from coordinate 675,431 downwards.
GATGAGTATTGACACTATTGCGTTTGTTATACAAAGGTGTAACCTTGGAATATTTTCAGTTTAAATTTTACTGAGTTATTTACTCTGCACTAATACATCATAGATATTTCACATGGTGGGAGAAACGAGACTTTTATGATGGAAGTAGCGGGAAAGTTACAGGAATTTCGATGACGAAGGAATTGATTGCGAATTAGAATAGAATAGAATGATTACTTTATTGAAAACCAAAAGAGGTATAATAGCGTCACACATAAATAAAATAATTGGATCGATTTGTCTTAGAAGACTTTTTAACAGTTTTTTTAACCCCCGACGCAAAAACAGGGGTGTTATAAGTTTGACCGCTAAGTGTGTGCATGTGTGTGTCTGTCTGCGGCACTGTAGCTCTTAAGCGGGTGAACCGATTTGGAAGCGATTTTTTTTTTATATGAAAGCAGGTTTTCTAGCGGTAGTTCTTAGACATGTTTTATCAAAATCGGTTCAGCTGTTTTAAGTTTATAAGCTCTTTTCTTAGCTGCGGTAGAGATCTTAGACGCATAACAGGTATTTTGTTTGTAACTAAGTTTAAAATAAAAATTAAATTAAAAATTTAAAAAACCCCCGACACAAAAACCTATAAAAAGTTAAAAAATAAAATTTCTGGGTCTAGTCCTTTAACTTTAATATTTAAATACTTAATTAGTATTTTGTGATTCAAACGTCGTCGCGTCTGGGGACCGCTAAATAAATAAAATATAAGTTAGAATACAAATAAAAAGAAGCTTAATATAAGTACTCTATCTATGTCCTCTGACGCGACGACGTTTGAATCACATAATATTACTAATTAAGTATTTAAATATTAAAGTTAAAGGACTAGGCCCAGAAATTTTATTTTTAGTGTATTTGCCATATGGCAACATACACTATTGGCGTCGGTCGGATGGCGGGACCTAGGGGCCGGACCAAAATTTCTCGACGTTTCATAACCTCCTAAACACTTTGGCACCATTTTTAAAAATGTTTATATATATATATATATATATATATATATATATTTATATATATATATATATATTTATATATATATTTATATATATATATATATATGTGCGGGCAATAACTTTCGAAATTTTGTACGCATGCTGGAATCCACCACCGCAAGAACCCTATTTAAAATGGGCCCAATCGGGCCATTTTAAGGGTAGTTTTTAGGGGTTGAAAAATGTTTTTGGGCCCCAAAATACCGAAAAAATTCTCCGAATCGTTTCAAAATTGAAATTTAACCCTCTGGTAGTAATTAAAAAGTGTCCCCAAAATTTTAATAAAATCGGCCCGACAGGACCGGATTTACAAATTTTATGATAATTTTAGTTTGCAGATAGTGACTTATTTATTGAAGGGTGTATTTAATTCGGTATAGACGTTAGATTGATAATAATATTACAATTAAGAAAAAAAATGTTATTTTAAGGGGTGTATTAAGGGGTTAAATTTTTTATTTTGCCGAAAAACAAACTTAATTTCACATAATAAAAGAATAAAACCACACGGCCCTATACAAGCAAATACACAATATTGTCGGCAGGGTTTTGGCACTGCGACCCGGGTTTTTTTTAACTTTTTATAGGTTTTCTTGTGTCGGAGGTTTTTTAAATTTTTAATTTAATTTGTATTTAAAATAGGTAGAAATGGGGCCAATAAATTATTATTTGTGGTCCACGAAATTGTTTCATATGTCCACCAACAAAATAAACGAAGATCGTAGATCTGTATCTAGTATATAGTGCTGTTAATTGCACACCCCTAGGTTTGTGGCTATATGTGTGTTTGTGTGTGTGTTGATGACAACACGTGTCAGTTAGCCGAGCTATTATCTGTCTGCCCACGCAGACACATGATTGAAATGTGGGAAACGAGAAAATGGACAATTTATTTGTAAAACCGTATCGAACGTTATCGCCGCTATCAACAGACAACGGAGGGTTTGGTTCAACTGATTTTACGAAAATTGGGCATATCAAATGTGCATTTTAAAAAATAAAAATTTCTGCTCTAGGCTGCAGCCTACTTGGGCTATAGTTCAGTGATGGCGAACGTTTTAAAAATGCAAAATAATTTCACAACAAAATTTGCATGACTGGCAAAAGCGTGGAGTGTTATCTACTTAAATTTTCATAATAGCTCTACGTTTATAGTAAATGAAATTTTTTTTTTTTTTTACAGTATAGCAAATTTTTTGTCAAATTATTTTGCAGTTTTAGTTCATAAAAGGGTGTTGTTTTAGTTCTTTTAAACTCTAATTTTATGTTAGGAATATATGCGTTAAATTGCATAGCTGGACTTAGCAGGTCATAAGATTTTTGTAACACAAATTCACTAAACACGTCTAAAGAAGTTTCACTTCAATTATACTATTTTCCTAGAAAAAAATTGAATATACGAAGATATTTTGGTCGATTTTAAATAATTATGTTTGTTGAATATTTGTTTTTGAATTGCAACAAATTCAGCTGAATTTAACTTGAATATGAATTTTCACAGAAGGGCATGCATTTCTACCTCCGACATTTTGAATATGTCCCATAATATGAATTCTGATAATCTCCTCCTATTATAGGCTATTACATCAAACAAAACGATTACGCAATTACGTCCAAGATTGCGTACCATATTTTGTGCAGCCCTGGTTTAATCCGTCAGTCTTCCGTGGTCCAACGAACTTCAACTGTGACTCAAGGTCAAGCCTTACACGATGACAGGTCTGCACTAATTAAAAAGCTGATCCAATACAATTAACAAGCGAATAAATGTAGGTACACACGTAATTTATAAAATAAAAGGGCATTTCATTAATATAACTGAGCCCACAGATTGTAAAATATGCTCTGTGGTAATTTTGAACTGTGGTCGCAAAATTCATTTTATTACTGTTTTTATTAGCTGTGATTAAGCATTAAGCTTTACAAAATGTGGCCTGTTTCTTAAAAATTTCAAGAAACATATTTTTGTCCTAAAACTTGAATCAAAAAACAACACTTTCGTCAATATTTTTTACAGCACGTTACAAGATTTCGAATTACGGGAAGGCAAATGAACAATTTGAAGTTTTTTCTTTACAAACTTATATTTAAAAATACTAACAAATTTGGTTTGCTCAATAGTTTTATTCAAATTTAATTTACTCTGTACAAAAATTTGTGTAAAACTTATGCTAACTTTCTCGTTTTTGTTTGATTTTAAATCGTTTATTTAGATCAAATAAACTGTAAAAACTTGGATACAAGTCATATGGGAAGAATGGTACATATTTCCAGTTTACTTTGGAGCACTAACATCAAAGATTGGTTAAGCTTTTTCATAGAAATGAGAAATTTCCGAAACATAAGTGCATTTAAGATAGAGCTATGCGAGTGACAAAGGGAACAGCTGATCGACAGTCACTTTAGCCTACAATTAAAATATAGCGGGCCATGGAGCGCATTGTGCAGCTGTCTCGTTGTTGGGTCTCTACTAGATATAAGCCGCTATCTAATAGTCTTCACACGAGTGAATCCCTTGGTGAAATATAGCCGATCAATACTGTATAAATTTATAAAAGAGACAGAACTGAACGTCTTCTGAAATACTATAACATTATTTCAAGGTTTATTTACGCAGTCGCGGGACGCAGTTTACGAAAATCCGTACCTATACCTGTGTGTTTGACCAGCATAAAAAAATTGAAGCGTCTGTTTGTTATTTTAAAATATATACACAATATATTCAAGTTAATTGATGGTTATTTTTTTACTTAAGCGGTGATCTTTTTTCATTAATTGATAATCAATTTCAGTCCCGGCCAGAAAACTGAAATTCCTACCACTGCGGTGTAATATGCTATTTTCGACGTCCAGCAACTTGTAAATAGACCTTAAACTGAACATCCAAAGTCTGAACAAATGAAACATGTATCGTCTTCCCATTTATTAACTGTAAAACGCTGGATAAAAATTGTCCTGCGAGATACGTGACACTATAAGATAGCTATAGATCCTGATAAATCCCGCTACATTTCTGACAAATAATTTTACAACGTTTAAGGACTTACTTTCCATAATTTAGACCAACGGGATCCCCTTTGGTGACAAACATTTCTAAGAGTTATCAGTTTTGTACCAAAATAGTACAGCAATAGATCCTAATAAATCCTGCTACATTTCTGACACATAATTTTACAACGTTTAAGGATTTTCTTCCGATAATTTAGACCAGCGGTATCTATTTTGGCGACAGACATTTATAGAGTTTTCGGTTTTGTACCACAATGGTACAGATATAGATCCCCATAAGTTCTACTACATTTCTGACAGATAATTTTACAATGTTTAAGGTTTTCTTCCTATTATTTAGACCAGCGGTACTTCACTTTTGCGGTACAAATTTATCGAGTTTTGTACAAAAATGGAACCCTTATACTAGCGAGAATTTGTCTGTCTGTTTGTATGTCAGTAGATTTTTTTCACGACTTAAAAATTCTACCGACTTGAAATTTGAAGTTCGCACTGAGCTCAAAAGTCAAAGTCACAAAAATATTTTTTGTCTACTTTTAAGGGGGTATTCTTATGTGAACGCATAAATTTTACCTCTTTTTAGGGATTTTTTTTAGACGACAATAACATTCAATCATTTTAATTTTTTTTATATGTTTTTGTTTGTATCTTTAACTGTATAAAAAAACATTTTTTCTCTTATTTTACATTTTTTATATATATTTTTTTTAAATTAAATTAGACACTAAAAAAAAGCAGGTCACTGGTCATGGTAATAGCGGCTGTTCATGTTGTTTGAAATAAAAAAATCGAATGGATCATTGTTCAGTAGGGATGTCGCTATCGTCCCTACCAAAACTAATCAATTTCATATAAAAAAAAAATGGCGGACTGTAGAAAAAAAGTTTGTGTTTTTTATTATTTTTTTTGTTAAAAATCGGTTAAAAAAAATAAGAAAATATTTTCGAAAATAAGCAATTTTGGTACGGACGATAACCATTAATGAGTAGAAGAACATATATAAATTTCAAAGCAATCGGTTGAATACTTTTTTTTTAGGACCATGACAGTTTTAGAAAATAATGTTTCCAGATAAATGCGTTTAAAGTTTCAAGAGCCAACAAGTCGCTTATACGGCTCGTCGGCGACTATGAGTTGTAATTTATTTAAAACTGGGAATTTCGGTCTCTATTTTCCACAGCATATTTTCGATAGGTTTTACTGTTGAAATATGAAAAAAAAAAATCGATTTTTCGAAGTGGTCACATAAGAATACCCCCTTAAGAGGCTAAAATATGTTTTTTCCAGACCCCCTTACAAAATAGCTGCTTTTATGCCTGTATACCGGTAATAAAATAACTCTTTTTCGCACTAATGCGTAAAGTTAAATAAAAGTAGAGCAAGCGCTATTTTTGTAAATAACGACTGGGTTACTCTGCCTTAGGTAAATTTATTCTTTAAACGTTCCAAACTCGAATACAAAGTCACATTTCAAAAGCCGACCTTCGGTCAGCTTTTACAAGCCCTAATCTAAAATGAAAGAGGCATATTCCAATAGACCCGAGGCGAATCTGTAGCAAATTCTGTACTCTTTGATGGCTTAGTGTAATGTATATCGGGGCGGCTATGATAAATTAATATTTCGGCGTGCAGAGATAAGATTAATAGCCTTGAGGAAGGTCCGTATGCAAACAATACGATTACCTTTAGATTTAAGCCGTGTACCTAACCTAACAAATAACTAATTAACCTAACTTACCTACTAATGGGTGACCTGTATCAGCATTCCCCTATTTATAAGCCGTATTATGTTTTTCGTTATCCCTAGAGTAAGGTAAAAATACAGTAGAAGAAATGTATTTTTAACCTGTCGTGACTAACCGACTCTTGAATTTTCAACTTCTCATTTATCCTAGCAATCACAGATCATGCAGAAAAAACATTTATTAATTTGAGGTTAAACGTTGTCAAACGTATTTTTCCCTTGGCGTAGGAGGAGACACTGCGTGAGAAATAGGGACTAAAAATACGTAAAATCAGTCGAAAATACATGATTCTGACTGTAGAAGAAGTGAGTCATCATTATAGTACGGTTTAATTAATGGAGTGCCAAAGCAATGAAACAATATAAAACCATACCCGTCCCATGTATTAAAGCTATGCCGTTTATATATCATTCTGAAGTATAAGTGTATGACTTATTTCTTAAATTGTGTATATAGAATTATAAAAAAAATAGTTGTAAGAGATATCCATAAATAAGATACTAAAATTTTAGTTTTTATAGTATGCAAACTGATCTATGCATTGAGTTACCTTAAATCGATCAATTATTTTTCGAAAAGAATCGATTTAAAATTCTATCATGCTTTTCTTATATATTGTTGTGGTCAAAATTTAAGGTCAACGTCAAATTAGATTTTCCGGTAATGTTTTCTGCTTTATGTTATCTTTTCATTGCAGTTTTCCCGCATTAATTAATTCGTTTACAAATTAAAAAAAAAACCCGGGTCGCAGTGCCAAAACCCTGCCGACAATATAGTGTATTTGCTTGTATAGGGCCGTGTGGTTTTATACTTTTATTATGTGAAATTAAGTTTGTTTTTGGGCAAAATAAAAAATTTAACCCCTTAATACACCCCTTAAAATAACATTTTTTTTTCTTAATTGTAATATTATTATCAATCTAACGTCTACACCGAATTAAATACACCCTTCAATAAATAAGTCACTATCTGCAAATTAGTGTTTTCAAAAAATTTGTAAGTCCGGTCCTGTTGAGCCGATTTTATTAAAATTTTAGGGGCACTTTTTAATTGCTACTGACAGGTTAAATATCAATTTTGAAACGATTCTGAGAATTTTTTCGGTATTTTGGGGCCCAAAAACATTTTTCAACCCCTAAAACTACCCTTAAAATGGCCCGATTACGCCCATTTTAAATAGGCTTCTTGCGGTGATGGATTTCAACACGTGGTCCAAATTTCGTTAAAATCAATTAACTCTTTCGAAAGTTATTGCCCGTACACATATATATATATATATATATATATATATATATATATATATATATATATATATATATATATATATATATATATATACATATATATATAAACATTTTTAAAAATGGTGCCAAAGTGTTTAGGAGGTTATGAAACGGCGAGAAATTTTGGTCCGACCCCTAGGTCCCGCCATCCGACCAACGCCAATAGTGTATGTTGCCATATGGCAAATACACTAAAAAAAAATACTGTACTTACACGCTCATATGATATATGAAACACTTCCAGCCCGTCGGCCTTTCCAAGAAATTGTACACTTGACCTTGAAACGTCGCACGTCCAGCTAACTTGCGTTTTTCTTTGGCAAGATATCTCGACGCGTCACCGAGTCGCGGCGGCTGTTCAAGTAAAAGAGTCGACGGCGCGTACGACGGCGCGCTGACGGCCGACACCGGCGTCGCAGGTCCTCCATTACCGCCTACGCCGAGTCCGACTGTTCCGACCTCCAGCAGCTGTTGGGAGCTATTATCAGACATGGGGCTCGGCTGCGGGGAGGTGCCGCCGATGTCGACGATTGTCACGGACAGCTGCGACCGATCCGTACCTATAAAAAAAACAATCGCCGTTAGTGGTTTTAAAAAATATTAGTAGAACAGTTTTTAAAGACTAACATTTATTAAAATGCAAGGTTATTAGATACAGAGGTGACCTCGTTTCGTTGATGACGTCAATTGATACTGCGTGGTTGATAAAAATATTATGAACAGTCTTCTAGCCGACGTCATTCATTAACGAGGTAACCTGTGTGTCGGAGCCGAAAACTCCACTACTCTTGGTATTGCCAAGCTAGGCGCAGCCCCGTGAGGCAAGACTACAATACGATGGAACCGAGTCTCCGCTACTATTGTCGCTGCTGTGTTTTATCTCAATCGCGTGCAGAGCAGTGGGTAGTGACTAGTCTATTGCTGGATTGCGCAAAACATTGTAAAACAATTGGATTTGACAATGACCTTAGATTGTGATAATATACGTACAGTTTTCATACATGCAATAGCAGTCTAATGTCGTGTATTCAAACTCGCTGTCAGGTACAACATTAGATCGTATTCACACAAAAACAAATGTTTGATCTACACAGAAACACATCGTTTTTCAAGTCAAATTTTTATTAAAATGCTTAGAAAAATGTCGTTTCGAAATAAACACCTACGTTAAATACACGTAAACACAATTTAAAAAAATATAATTTAAATCAATCAATTATTTTCCGAACAGAATCGAATTAAAATTCTACAATACTTTTATGGAGAAATATGTGTGTTCACAATCTACGGTCATTGTCAAATCAAATTGTTTGACAATCCTTTCTGCAACCCAGCATATGTGTTGTGTGTAGTGTTAAACGATATCTAAGTCGAATTTTCGTTAAAAACATACAGTAACCAGTGCCGGATTAGCCACGTAGCAAGAGTAGCAAATGCTACGGACCCCGCGCTCCAACGCCTGTAATAAAAAAATATTAATTTAGATAGGAGCGTAAAATATCTTGCATGCCTTAAACGCGAAGCGCTTAGGCTATGCCTCACTTCCGCTTGAAAATCTAAAACTCGATTTCGTCACGTTAAATCGTAAACATAAGTAGGTATATTGGTATTGGTAAATTCATGTCCATAATTTAATTAAGTTTGAATCTTAGGGAATTGGACAGTATTAATAATAATAATAAAAAGAATTAATAAGTAGGTATTTTACGAACTTTTTAACGTTAATGTTCTAATGTTTAATCATAATCGACATATTATTTAGACTAGCATCTATACCATATTTCTACCCTTCAAGCGGCCAGATTTTTTGTTTTTATATAGGTATACATTTATTTTGCGAGTTTACGTAGTCGAGTTTGTTCTTTTTTAATCGATTTTAATATAATATCGATTTCGAGAAAATAGGTGAACTATTTAATTTTTATTATCTCAGTCACGATCCAATCTACTGTGGTTGGTTGATTTATTATAAAATATAATTCATTTTATGAGTGAATATAGCTGACCTTTTTTTGAATCGATTATCATATCGATCATGTTTCGAGATTATTGAAAGGTAGATTAAGAGCAAGGTGTTTCAGAGTCTCAAGTAAAAAGCAAAACAGATGTGGCTACTGTTATTGACAGCAAGAAACAGGAGCCTCTGGAACAGCAATTTTATAAACTTTTATTAAATAATTCTTCAGAATCGTGTTTCCCAAACTTAGAAATCGCCTTGCGCATTTATTTGTCTCTCATGATCACTAACTGCAGTGGCGAACGTTCTTTTTCAACATTAAAACGTATTAAAAATGAATTAAGGAACACAATGGGCCAAGAACGTCTTAATCATCTCACTTTGTTATATAGAGCATGATTTGCTTAAAGAAGTTGATATTGAATGTGTTATCTCTAAATTTGCCCATATTAAATCCAGAAAAGTTTATTTGTAACAGTTTTATTTCATTTAATACCCTAAACTTGAGAACCTAAAGCAAACCCCTTGACAGAATTTGCTACAGGACCCGCGCTGGCTTAATCCGGCACTGACAGTAACAGACAAAGTTTTTATGCGTTGGAGCAAGTTCGTTAACCGTAGCAAATTTAAATTGAAAAAGTAAACTTCGAAGAGCGGCAAAACAATCGCGGTGTCAGAAACACGTTGAATGATCGACATTTTAGCCGGCCTGAAATATTGATTTTTCTACAATGAAACGAGAATGCGGATGTGGAGACAAAATTTATCAGAGGCGAGCACTTGATGCCTGCTCGAGTTCTTCACCTGCTTGACCATTAGAAACCTAGTATGTGTACCTACCTCTATGGTCAACGACAAGTGTTTTTTTTATACCTGCTAAACCTTTAAAAGACCTTTGCGTCCAAACATTTCTTTAGTAGCATTCGATTATTTGAACTGTTAGTCTTCAAATATTTCAAGTAAACATTGTTTATTTGTGAAAAGCAGTTTTAAGACGTGAAAAATATTTTAAGTGGAAATTTTCGTTTACGTAAATAAATCTCTCTATATTTTGGACAATTTCAAGTAAGTGTTGATTTGATTTTATGTTTTGTAATTTTATATGTGTGTATCGTACTTCAGTATAAATATTGTTGACACAATTACTTTTGTTATGCAAAAGTGTAAGATGTACTGAGCTTTTTGGTATTTCAGTATCGAACTAAAAGTGTCAACAGTCCCGATTCTTGAGCAAGGGAACGTTGTGTAGTTTAGGTTACGTGATAAAATTACTGCTGGAACAAATTGGTACTTTTGGTAAACCAAACACATACTTTTCAGTGTAATATGTCTATAATCTACAATCTTTCTCTGTTTACACTAATATGCCAAACGCGTAAATTGGGTGTAAATATAACAAATTGCATTTTTCCATTTCAGATTAGTTGCCATGGCACTCCGAAGACACAATCACTCACGAGGAATCAGTAAGAGATTATTTTTTTCACCGGAAGATACCCAAACGGTGTTCAAAGATATTGATGAATCGATAAAAAATTCGACGCCGGTAGAAGATACGATCTACAAGTCGCCAGACGATAGATCAAAAAACAATTTATTTGATGTCGATTATTCGCCTTGTCTTAATATGTTGCCCGAAACACCACCGAATAATGTCGACAACAATCGATCAAGAGCTTTCGTAATTAGTACTGCAAATGCCTCTCCGATTTTTCTTCAGTCTTTCGACATGTCTGAAGCGAGAAAGAACCGATCTGAGTTGAACCTAAATGTGTCTGAAAGTGAAAATCCTGAATCCTTGGCAATTAAGGCGACGCCTTTTATTGCCCCGCAAACGGAAGATAGCCGCGAAAGACGGCGACAATACATGCAAGCGAGATTTAGAGAACGACGCGGAATGCGAAGAAGATTTGAAGCGAGGACTGGACTTTCGGTGAAAGAGCTGTGTGGAAGAAAACCGTATTAAGTTTTCGATGTTTTAGATTTATTCTTTTGACATATAGATTTAGAAATTTTGTATATTTGTAAATAAAATTAAATTGAATAATAAATTATGTAAAAATAATAACACTGTTTTTGTTATTTGTATTGCCCTGCAAATTCAAATTAGGCATGTCGAAAAAATATCGATATTTTGTATTTGATATAACGATGTCTTTGGTCAATATTTAATATATATATATATATATATATATATATTATGAGCACTGTGGTTGAAACAATAACAATCAAAGAAAGCATAATTACTTCTTACCACAACAGATTTATTCATTGAATGTACATTTCGAGAGCGAAGCTCCCATCTTCAGCAAACACTACAGTGTAGTGTTTGCTGAAGATGGGAGCTTTGCTCTCGAATTGTACATTCAATGAATAAATCTGTTGTGGTAAGAAGTAATTATGCTTTCTTTGATTGTTAATATTTAATATATCGATATAAAATTCCGAGTTTCGAAAACCGATATTTTCTTCCAATAGCAACACTTATAAATATGTACCGCGACGGACTATGGTCGTTTATGACATGTTGTAAAACTTCTTGGCTGCCGAGCTTGTACGACGTGGTCCATTGGTATTTCTATCTGTCGTGTCGTGTACAACTGCGGTAGACATTTGTCAAAGGCGATGTGGTGACGGGCTCACAGGTAGAAGGACTTTTGAAATATTTTCGAAACTGCCGTACCGATTAATTCCAAAATCTAATCAGCTCTATTCCTCATAAAATAACGTCAATCACCGCAAACCGCATCAAAATCAGTTAATCCGTTCGAGAGATATCGTCGGAGAAAAATTCTGAAAAAAAAGTTTTTTCAAAATAACTTCTCAAATTTTTGTTTGATTGATTTTTCTGTAATAAGTTATTTTTTTGGGCTTGAAAAACTGCGTCGATTGCCGCAAACTGCACCTCGATCACTTGATTCGTTCAAGAGATATCGTTGAAGAAAAATTTTGAAAAAAATGGTTTTTCAAAATATCTTCTCAAATTTTCGTTAGATTGATTTTTTTGTAGTAGATAATTTTTTGTGCTTTAAAAACTGCTTCGATTGCCGTAAACAGCATCTCGATCGGTTGATTCGTTCGAGAGATATCGTTGACAAAAAATTTCCAAAAAAGTGTTTTTTCAATATATCTTTCCAAATCTTTGTCAGAATTTTATAACGGTTTATAGTTTCATAGTTTCGGAAATATTTTGATAATAAAAAAATCAGATGTTCTTTTGTTCCGAAGATCTGTCAAAAAGAAATTAGTTAGGTAGCTAACAAGCATGCTTTGATTAATTTTTACGTTAAATCATATTATGTAACCATGGAAACAAATACCACAACCGTAAACCGTTAACAGAAATTTTATTTTATTATAATATTTCAAATGTCAATATTTATGAAGTTGGAATGATTCTGTCGCCCAATTGGCTGGAATTTTTTAAAATAGCTTTTAACAAACACCATAGGGGTAAGCCACATCTCAATAGATCGGAAACAGCGGGAAGTTTCAAGGATGGCCTGCAGGGTCAACCGTTTTTCAGATTTTTTAAACTGTGTTTACGTGTATTTAACGTAGGTTTTTGCATAACTACATTTTTCTACGCATTTTAATCAAAATTTGACTTGAAAAACGATGTGTTTCTGTGCGAATATGATATAATGTTGTACATGACAGGGAGTTTGAATACACGACATTAGACATTTGACAAAGTTTTGTGCAACCCAGCAATGGACTAGTCGCTACCCGCTGCTCTGCACGCGATTTATATAAAACAACAGCGACAATAGTAGTGGAGACTCGGTTCCTCACGGGCCGGCGCCTAGCTTGGCAATACCAAGAGTAGTGGAGTTTTCGGCTCCAACACACAGGTTACCTCGTTAATGAATGACGTCAGCTAGAAGACTGTTCATAATATTTTTATCAACCACGCAGTATCAATTGACGCCAGCAACGAAACGAGGTCACCTATATATCTAATAACCTTGCATTTTAATAAATAGCTGTCTTTAAAAAGTCTTACTAGTATTTTTGCATATACGAATTTACTTACTGAAGGTTGTATTTAATTTGGTGCAGATGTTGGATTGACAACAATATTTTAACTAATAAAATTATCATTTTAAGGGGTGTATTAAGGGGTTAATTTTTTTTTATTTTGTCCAAAAAGAAACTTAAGTCCATGTAATAAAGCCACGATACCTGTATTAGCAAATACACTATTATCGGCAGGTTTTTGGCACTACGACCTGAGTTTTTGCCCAATTGGCTGGACTTTTTTAACTGCCTTGCGAATTTTTCTTCTTCTCTGAGCTTAGAAGAATATTTTCAAAAACATTCCGACCCTACCAAAAATTACTTATCGACCCCTGCTCTACTATTTCACGACATTAGTATAGAATAGTGCAACGTTTCCCAAAGTGTGGGTCACGACCCGGTAGTACCAGGTCGTACAAAAATTTTGCCGGGTCGCGAAAAAAAATTGTAAATTTTTGTGTATGTAATAAGCAAACAAATAACTTGATTTCTATTGTTATGTAAATAACTGTTATTTTTTTTCATAATGTGAGTCGCGAAAAATGTTAAAGCTTCGTTCTGGGCCACGGTATAAATGGTTTGGGAAACGCTAGAATAGTGAATAAACTTGACTCCATCGAAGCCGAGCGAAAAAGATTTAATATAGCCATTAGAAGTACTTAATGGATTTTTCATGGGGCTAGGTAGAATGATGTAATTAATTTTTATACCTTCTCTGAAAAACTATTAGTTATTACTATCTATTTTTACCTGTTTTCAGGTTTATAAAAAGGGTACCGTCTTCAGTTCATAACATTCAGTTACTAAATCCTGCATCAAGTTTCTAATAAGGTCGTGTAAAGTTAAGTGAGAAAACTTTTGTTTGTAATTTCTTTTATTATATATATTAAAATGAAAACCTTAAAAGCAGTCCCAAAATTGAAGTTACTGGCCAAGAACAAAGTCATAACGCGGTTGGTCAGCTCGAAAAATTTAAAATCGAAAATAAAAAAATCGTTGAGAGTGCGAGAAAGGAAATGTCAGCATTGTGCGCTATCGAGACACAAAAAATTCATTAAATATGCGTGCAAAAATACACAATCATTGAAATACGAACTGCCAAAAACTGTGATAGAAGAACTTGTGCCGTGTGTGAAGTTAATATGCAGAGATATATTTTTTTATTTGGACACAATAAACGATTTCCTCAAAGGCGGAGTGCTTCAAATGGGTGACGATTTTAACTGGGACATGAGCGGAAAAATAGACATAAAGAAAACACTTGAAAAATATGTCTTCAGCAACGAATCAGTAAGTGTTTTAAATCGTTTTTTGTTGGCTTGTCTTTACTGCTGTGAGAATACAATAAGGCGTTTTTGGGAACAGTGTGGACCAAACTTGATCCATGAAGTGCAAAACAGTGCTCCGAATTTGACACAAAATCAAAAACTTATTGTTAGATATTGGTGTAACGTTTTGCTAGAAGATACTGAAAAATCCGAATATATGTGTCGGGTGATAATAAAGAGAGAAATATATAATTATTGCGATAGCACCTTGGAGTACTTCTTAAAAGCGAAACCGAGCTTAAAAACTCAGTTGATGAACACTGCATTGAATTATCCGGGCAGATATCGTACGCATCACTGTGGCGTATTAAATGTATGTCAATTTATTTTGACAAATGCTAATCTTTCGACGATTACGGAGATGTTACGAAAACACAAGAATGGTCAAGATTTACTTCACTGTATTTCGAATCGAAATAATTTACATCATTTGTTTGAGCCAACTTTAAACCTCGTGGTTGCTACTGATTCCATAAAAGAGAGTCAACTTAAAAACATTCTACGTAATCGTTTTCGATTATGTAATCCATTTTTTTATTGGAATAAGACGTCGTGCTTTTATCATAAATTTTCTAAAGAAATCCAATGATCCCAAAACCAAATTTGGAACATTTACAATATTTATTTTAATTGTATATTTTTATTAATGTGTTACCGTTTAAACCGGAAAATCAATATTCTTCAGGTTTTAACACATGTGTAAAGTAACACCCGAGTTAAAACTCAAAAAATAATTTTAAAAAAAGAAATCTAAAAAGCGAAACAAAGTTTTGAGAACGTCGCTAAAATTTAATTCTATATCTTTTTATGTAGCTATGCTCTTTAAAAAATTGGTGCCAACCTAAAAAACTTTGTCATCTTACGCTTTTGGTGCTTTTTTAAAAAATATTCAATATTTTTTCAGTTTACGATTGTACCGATTCAATATTTTTTCAGTTTACGATTGTACCGATTTAAAAAAAAAATTATACGGGACTAATCGTACATATTCTGAAGAAAATTGTGTCTTTTTTTTCTTTATCGGTTAACCCCTCGAAAAGCTATGACTGAATAAAAACAAAAATATTTACATGTCGAATTAATAACCTCTTTTTTAAGTCAGTTAAAACTAATGTTTATTTTATTAGACTTTAAACGGTAACATATATATTTTTTAAATCTTTGTTAACGTCTGATTCTAATATTTATTGTCTAGTCAAAAATATATATTTCTTTATTATAAATTGTAAATATTTAACCTCTAAGGTCGTTAGGTTGTTTAAGTGAATACTTCTTATGAGATGTCAGATAATTGAACAAAATTAACGCTTTTTTATTGTTTTATTATTTAGTGTAAGAAGTATTGACTTCAAACTGATAAACGAACATAAGTAATATTGTACCTTATGTATGTTTTAATAAAATTATACTTTTTATTATTAAAATAATGAATCAACCACTTCCGCCTTGTATATATCGTATTATTATATATTTATTTTTAATTACAAGTGTATGTATTTTTTTAATATTGTAGTGTATTTTAATAACTACTACGTTTTAAGTTTTAACTAAGAATAATTTTTATTTCCAAAATGATAAAATAATTTACAATTAAGTATTACATAAAAGATATATACATTTATTAAATTATTACAATTATATAAACCAAAAATAGTCATGTTCAACTTTATTATATATATAACAAATATACCTGGGTATCTTAATTGAAAACAAACAAATAAAATATTTTTAATAATTTTTTTTTTTTTTTTATTTACACAAAATTTAAATTTAGTTTATAATGACATTTTAAAAAATTGTTAACTATAACGTTCAAATATTTCTTTATTTTACACATATTTTGTCTGCCATTTATATTATTTTGAAATCACAAAATAAAATAAAAAAATAGTCAATTGCTTTTCTAAATTAATTAGTTACCACAGTTACTTTTATTATAAAAATGATTTTTCGGGAAAAAGGACTTTATTTATAAGTAAAACACTTAATATTTTATTTTCAGCGACGTTTCGTTCCTTGTTTGGAACTTTATCAAGCTTTAATAACTGTAAATAAAAATTTTTTAAAAATACAATTTATAAAATTTACAATTGAAATAACAAATAATAATAATACATACCTATTAAATGTTATGATTAAATAGATATAAAAGATAATATATACATGTGAATATAAATTTGAGTTTAACAATATTAATACAAAGTTTATAATGTTCAAATTAATACATTTATTGACTATAAATAAACAAAGTCACGTGACTTAATTTGTGTGGTTGCTCCTCATTTGAACCATTGTTTTTTGTTTTAAACTCTTTTTATATTTTTCTAGCATATTGTTATACGCCAAGCTTAAATTTTGTGTATCAGATCTTGGATTTACTGTATTATTTAACTTGATGAACACCATTTCACTAATGTTTCTTTTTAGATAATTATGTTCATAATCCAAAATTTCTGTCTTATCAAAGGCGAATTTATGACCAGTATCAAAATGAAGGTTAGCTAATGCAGTTTTGTTAGCTTTTAGCATATTGTGATTCTTGCAGTCAGTGTTATGTTGATTTATTCTCATGTTGAGTTTCTGCTTTGTTTGTCCTATATAGTATTTGTCACATTCGCAAGGTATTCTGTAAATCAAACTTGACCTTTCTTTCATATCTACTTTATCCTTTAATTTTGTGTAATAATTTTGAATTGTATGAGTATTATACAGTGCTAATTTACAATTAAAAGGTTTAAATATTTCTCCTATTTTTTTTGGATAATCCCTTTATAAATGGAAACTTCATGTAATTAACAGATTGTTCACTTTTTTCTGTATTTTCCAATACTCTAAAATCTCTCATACATTTGTTAATAATCATTTTCGGATCATTGTTATTTCTTAATAAGTTATTAATTCTTTTTTTATTGATCTCATGAAATTTTGTGTCACTTAAACTCATAACTCTATGTATGAGGCCTTTAACCATACCTATTTTTTGTGTCATTGGATGATTTGAATAATAGTTCAATAAATAAATAAAATAGATGTGACAATGGTACTTTAGAAGTGAACTGGTACAGTAAACCAACAAATTCAGGACGTTTATTGAACTATTATTCAAATCATCCAATGACACAAAAAATAGGTATGGTTAAAGGCCTCATACATAGAGTTATGAGTTTAAGTGACACAAAATTTCATGAGATCAATAAAAAAAGAATTAATAACTTATTAAGAAATAACAATTTTTTAATTTAATTCAATTGTCCAATTTCCCGTGAATAAATAAAAAACTTATTAATTATAATGGACGTGAACAATATTGAGATTTTTAATAATATATTTAAAGCTTTTTATTTTCAGCTGCTAAAATAAGAACCACTGGTTTTCAAATAGTGCACCATAAAATTTTAAATACAGTAGAACCTCGGTAAATTAAAATCCAAGGGAAACATTAAAAAATTTAAGTTATCGAGTTTTTTACTTATCGAGAGTTGAAGTTAGAGGGGTTGTCAGAGTGAAATTTTTAACTTACCGAGGTTTGTGGATTTTATAGAGGATGTATTTAGTTCAATAGAGGTGATATAAATTTTTTTCTATTCATTTAGAATCAATTGTTTATTTATTTAAACAATCAATTATTTAAACAAAGAAATCAGTATTTTTTTTGTTTCATGCAATTTTGATTTTCTACATCAGTTATGTTTTCTATATTATGTAAAGACGAAAAAATTTCGTCGTTAACATCATCACAACGCTCGATAAAAGCGTGTAAATCGTTCACAGCTTTCCTTGCTCTATTGATTGAGATTGGTGTTCAGAATATGTGTTTAAGTTACCGAGGTTTTGTGATTTAAGTAATGGAAGTTTTATGCTTTCAGGAGAAGGGAATTCAAAATTTTTTTAACCTACAGAGGTTCTGTTGTATATAGATATTTTATTAAATGATGTAATCAACCTTTTATTATACATATTATGTAATTAGTTTAGTTAAGATTTTTGCTTTGTAAAATATTATATTCATTCTAATATTTGAAATCGAAGAATACAGTTTATGTTAGAAAAAGCTGATTTTTATTAAAACTTCAACAAAAAAACATAACAGTGACGCAGTCGGTTTAAGTTAATTACTGGCAAAATGGGTGGCTCTAAAGATGCAAAAGACGATTCGTCAGCTGCAAGTTCGAGTGGTCGACAAGAAAGTCAACTACTGGGTACATTGAGCATTTTTGACCACAAAGAAAAAGATTTTTGTATATTTGAAGAACGCATTGGGGAGTTTTTCAATGCAAATAGAATTACTGATGAAAACCGAAAACGTGGGCTTCTAATCAATTCGCTGCACGAAGATACGTACAAGTTGTTACGTAACCTATGCGTACCCGAATTACCTAACACTAAAACGTTTTCAAATTTAATGCAAATTTTACGAAAGCATTTAAGTCCGGTAAAAGCGTTTTATTCTGCTCGCGATAAATTTTATAATGCCAAGAAAAACGTGAACGAATCAGTTAAGGACTGGGCGGCAAGAGTAAGGAGCAACGCTGCGTGTTGTGGATTCGGAACAGAACTCACAAAAGTCATGTGCGATATTTTCGTAACCGGAATCCATCAAGGGATCATCAGAGATCGACTTTTTGAAGAGGATGCTTCTCAAGCAAACTGGGACAAAATGGTGGAGTTGGCCCTAGCAAGAGAAGCAACTCAAGCTCAAAAAGATGCGTCAAGGACGGAAGCGGAACTTCACAAGTTTAGCGGTCAGACATCTCAGAAGCCGGACAGCCCAAAGAAGAAGTGTCGCCATTGCGGACGGAAAAATCACGCTGCTGAGAAATGTCGCTTGAAGGACAACACATGCTACTGCTGTGGTAAGAAGGGACACTTAGCAAATATATGTAGACAAAAAGGTAAAAATCAAAATTCTAATAATTATCTTGAAGCTGCTAAATCCGAAAATTTTTTCAATTTTTCTGATGATTTAAACACATTTCGTATTGATTTGACATGCGATAATACAAAAATTAAATTTGATATTGATTCTGGGTCGGCACAGACAATTATATCTAAAAAGTTATATAATGAATCATTTAATTATAAAAAGTTACATGAAAATGATCTGGTGTTAAAAGACTATGTAGGTAATGTTATAAATCCAATCGGTAAAATTTACGTTAAAATTCATTATAAAAATAATATTTATCATGACATTCCTATATATGTAGTTAATAATGGTGGACCTCCGCTGGTTGGTCGAAATTTATTATCAAAATTGAAAATTGCATTTGCACAAGTAAATTTTACGCCAGTTTCACAATGTATTGAGAATATATTTTCTAAATTTCCAAACGTATTTTCTGAGCATTTAGGAAAATTTAATAAATCAAAAATCAGTTTGCGTTTAAAAAATGATTCAGTTCCTAAGCTTTGTAAGCCGCGTCCAGTTGCTTTTTCGTTAAAACCAAAAATTGAAGAAGAAATTGATCGGTTAGTTAAGGCCGGGGTTTTAATACCTACCGAGGTTTCGGAATGGGCGACTCCAATAGTCCCCGTTTTAAAACCGAATGGAAAAATTAGATTGTGCGGTGACTATAAGGTCACATTAAATCCGGTTTTAGAAATTACTAGTTATCCATTGCCGCGTGTTGAGTACATTCTCGAAAAACTCCAAGGGGGGCAGAGTTTCTCTAAGTTAGATTTAACAGAAGCTTATATGCAAGTTGAATTAACCGAGGAGTCTCAGTTGCTCACCACTATTACTACCCATAGAGGGCTTTTTAAAGTAACTCGTTTACCATATGGCATATGTAATGCACCTAGTTTATTTCAGCGTATTGTCGAAAATTTAATCGCGGATATTGAAGGGGTCGCGTGTTTTTTAGATGATTTGATCATCACAGGCCGAGACAATGAGGAACATGCTCAAAGATTAGAAGCAGTGTTAACTCGTTTGTCTGAAAGTGGTTTAACTGTGAGGAAAGAAAAATGCCAATTTTTTCAGCCTTCTGTTAAATATTTAGGGCATATAATAGATAAAGATGGCATTAAAACTTCAAATGAATACATTCAAGCAGTTCAAAAAATAGCGGTACCTACAAATGTAAAAGAACTTAAATCGTTTTTAGGGACGGTAAATTATTACGGAAAATTCATTCCAAATTCAGCTAGTGTTCTATACCCTCTTTATAACCTATTAAAAAATAATACGGAGTGGAACTGGGATAAAATTTGCCAAAGAGCATTTGAAAATGCCAAGGAAATTTTATTATCATCTAATGTGTTAGATCATTATAGGCCAAACATGCCAATAAAATTAATGACTGACGCATCGGCTTATGGCTTAGGGGCAGTGCTAATAAATGTGTATCCAGATGGTACGGAACGACCTATAGCTTTTGCCTCAAGAGTTTTAACAAAGTCAGAACAAAATTTTTCACAAATTGATAAAGAGGCGTGTAGTTTGATTTTTGGTATTAATAAATTCAACCAATACTTGTTTGGTCGTCATTTCACATTAGTGACAGATCATAAACCCTTGTTGGCAATTTTGGGTCCAAAAAAGGGCATTCCCTTAAGAGCTGCTAGTAGATTGCAGCGATGGGCACAATTATTAGCTACATATAATTATGATATAGAGTATGTAAAAAGTGATAAAAATTGGGCAGATTGTTTTTCGCGATTACCACTAAATGTTAAAGATCAATATTATGTTAAAACTGATTATAACGATACTAGTTATTTGTCGTATATTAGTAATGGTGAAATTAATTTCGATTTTAAAAAGGTAAAAGCAGAGACTCAAAAAGATCCAGTTTTGTCAAAAATTTTACGTTATTTATTACATGGTTGGCCTGAGGGTAAAGTATCTGAAAATTTTAAACCATTTTACCAACGCAAGGACGAACTAGCGGTCGAGCAAAATTGCATTATGTGGGGTTATCGACTTGTAGTTCCCACATCATTAAGAAATGCTATATTAAATGAATTACATTCAACTCATATGGGTGTTGTAAAAACAAAATCGCTCGCTCGTTCTTACGTGTGGTGGCCACAGATCGACAAACAAATCGAAGAAATGATAAGCAGTTGTGATGCGTGTAGTATTACGCGAAAGTCGCCTCCAAAATCCAGTTTAAAAGTTTTTAAATGGCCTACTCAGCCGTGGTCTCGTTTACATGTGGATTTTTTCGGTCCCTTATTTAAAAAACAATTTCTGGTTATTTATGACTCTCACTCAAAATGGATAGAGTGTTTTATAATGAACAACATCACATCTGCTGCTACTATTTCTTTTTTAAGAGAGTGTTTTTCTAGATTTGGACTGCCGAATGATGTGATATCCGATAATGGTACACAATTCATGTCGCCAGAATTCCAAAATTATATGAAATTAAATGGCATAAGACATTCAACAGGAGCACCTTTCCACCCAGAGACAAATGGAGCTGCAGAATCAGCTGTAGCTATCATGAAAAATGCTATTATTCGCGGAAAGAAAGCAGATGAAAATCTGGATATAAAATGTATTATAGATCGTTTTTTATTTAATTACAGAAATACGGTTCATAGTACTACTGGTGAATGTCCGGCCAAATTACTTTTAAATCGTAAATTGAGAAATAAATTTGATCTCTTGATACCTTCCACGAGAAATTTCGTTGAATCACAACAAATAAAACAAATTAAAAACAATTCGGGTAACCGTTCAGTAAATTTTGAGATAAATGAAAATGTTAGAGTTAAAGATTATCGTTTAAATGATAATTCTTGGATCCATGCTAAAGTTTTGAGCAAACTCGGTGATCAAACTTATAGCGTGTTAACTGAGGACGGAATTACGTGGAAGCGTCATATTGACCAAATGTTAAAAATTAAAACTGAAAATGAACTTGATCCAGTTCAGCCGTATCCAACGACTGAACCAGACCAAGCCTTACAGGATGAAAATAATGATGAGCCTTACTCTCTCGGGAGACGAAGTCAACTCCAACCTCCTGAAAGACTCCAGGCAGGAATATAATTTTTTTTGTATATGTAAATAATTATAATAATTTAATCCTCAATTTAGTTATAAAAACATTTTTTTAAGGGGAAATTGTTGTATATAGATATTTTATTAAATGATGTAATCAACCTTTTATTATACATATTATGTAATTAGTTTAGTTAAGATTTTTGCTTTGTAAAATATTATATTCATTCTAATATTTGAAATCGAAGAATACAGTTTATGTTAGAAAAAGCTGATTTTTATTAAAACTTCAACAAAAAAAACATAACAGGTTCTTAACTTATCGAGGTTCTACTGTATATGTAATATTTAAATTCTAGAATAAATATAGAGGAGAATACAAAATATTTTAGATCAACATAAAAAAAAATAAAAAGTGGTTTAGCTGTTCACTTAAGTTACATCGTAGTATTTTTCGTAGGACTTCATCTTTTGAAATATTTCATTGAATATATTTTTTCATTGTTTTTTTAATAGATATATACTAAATGAACTAACAATCAAACATTAAAAATTTAAATAAAAATTGAACGGAACTTCTTTGACCTTCAAACGACATCTCAAACATCGTTACTTTTCACAATGTTATCGCAATACTACACGTTTCACAAAAAGCGATACTTAACCCTTTCGCTCCTGTTGGGATATTATTGTCCCTCGGTATGTTCAAAAAAATCTGATTTGAAAGAAACGCACATAAATAACGTTGGGTTGGGATATTACAGTAACTTGAGGTTTACTTTAGCTGTTCCAATGTTGACAACACAAGTTGTAACATGACCTAACTTGAAAAATTGAATTTTGTGTCACAGTGTTATTACGTGCTCCAGTTTTATTATCTTTGTCGTGTTGTTTCCTTCAGTTATTACGATTATTAGTTATTTGTTTGATAAGTGATTGACATCTGGATAGGTAAGTAAAATAAAACTATGCACTAACTCGACTTTTTTCTCCAAATATTCCACATAATGTGCGATGGGATGTATTATACCAACAGATCTTTTTGGTGGGGATTTTTGGGATAAATATATCCCACCAGGCAATTATGTAAAATATTCATAAAAATACGCCCTATCACACATAAAATTCAGTACAGAAAAATGTTTATAAAATATAATTAGATTTTTTTTTCTTATTTTTTTCTATAAAAACAACTTTATATAATTATGCCTCCTTTTATCTTGTATTTCTTTTTGTAATCTTGTATAAGTATACAGTACTTTTATTGAATATATTTTTGTTTTTTGGCATATGAATGTTATTAATGTTTTGAGCGATTACATCACTGTTGGGACATATTGTCCCAGAAATTCGAAATTTTTGTTATATGAAAAAATAAAAAATATTTTACATCATTTGTATGTTATTTACTTACCAACTGTCAACCCTATATAATTTTTTTTCTAAAAATATGAGAAAATGAAATCCGGAGCGAAAGGGTTAAGTAGGAGAACCGAGTGAAATATTAAAAGTGCAGTCAATAAAAACATTTGGGAGCCACTGTTTTACAAGGAAGAAGATTTACATAATTATTTTCAGGTAATAAGAATAAATTATTAAACGTTAATTACAAATAAATAAGTAGATTTTTTTTCAGGTCTTCGAAAACCTTTTGTACCTGGACTTAATATCTACAATATATCGAAAATATTAATGTATTGTAAATTATAGACGATCGACACCCAGGTCAAAAGCATATTTTGTAATTGTCAATATAACAAACAAGAAAGCATAGTTACTTCTGTTACTTCTGTTGTGGTAAGAAGTAACTATGCTTTCTTGTTTGTTATTGTTTCAACCACAGTGCTCATAATATATATATATTGTCAATATATTTAACAAATTATACTGAAGAGTATCCCACAATAATTATTATCAAAGATTAACCCCAATTCATAGTCGAAGTACTTTGAACGAAAATTTTAATTTCGGACAAGAATGTTGCTATGATTGCTATAAGGCTATATATTACAAATTTACCTATTGTTTGGAAAAAAAACTAATTTTCTACTTTTTAGTGTGTTCAAACAAGCGCGTGTTTTAACACACTAAAAAGTAGAAAATAAATGCTTCTCTTCTATAATGTTTAAAAGCGCGAGGCACTCACTGTACTTATATTTCATTTAATTCTTCGAGTGTCTCATGTTTCTAAGCATTATAGAAGAATAAATTTAGAGTTTAAAAAAATAAAACAATACGCTTTTATGAACTAAAAAATGCAAAATAATTCGACAACAAAATAAGCTTTACTGTACAAAGCGTGGAGTGCTGTCCACTTAAATTTTCAAAATAGCTTTACGTTTACAATTAGCTAGTAAATGAAAAATTTATTATCGATTTTAAGTACTCCACGCTTTTTACAGTAAAGCTAATTTTGTTGTCAAATTATTTGCATTTTTTAGTTCATTAGAAAGCGTGTTGTTCTCGTTTTTTCAAACTCTAATTTTAAAAGACAATATTGCATCGTACGCAACCTACGTCACTGTACAGCGTGTTAGCTTGATTGCTGTAATTTTTCAAGTTTTTTTTATCCTGAAGGTCATGGTCAGGATAATGGGACAAGCTTATGAAATTATTGTATTGTCATCGGTCATTGATAAGTGTACTAAGTTTCAGTCTGACGTTTTGAAGTTGGTGAATTTCACGTTCAAAAATTCCATTACAAACAAACAGGTAAAGCTATAATACAAGCGTCTTAAAAATACATTTATTTCCTACTTTTTAGTACGTTCTTAACCGCGTTTTCCAGATTATTTTGAAACTATACAAACTTCTAACAAATTATCGTTGTTATTTGTAGGAATATAAAATGATGAAGTCAATAAATGAACACGGATTCAGTTATTAAATAAAGTATATTCAATTCAGCAATACAATCAATGTGAACTCTACTCCGTCTCAACACAAAATGCCACCACATCCGCTCACAATCTTTACAATATCACCGTACGCAGCTAACATAACATAATCCATTTCATAACTGATTACTGATTGCAATACTGATTAACATTCGTTTAAATACCATAAATTAAATATATATCTACATATTGTTATTTCGTCCCATCTCCACGCCCTTGTGCTCAGTTTCCTTCTCTCTAGTCTTCTTCAGGGCAATATAAAGTGAATAAATTAAATTTGAGAACGAGTGTTCTTTGAACTCGCAATAATAATGTTTGTTTTTCGTGCGGCGACATCTAAATGATAATTTGAGTAATAACATTACGAAAATACCTCAACGCCTATTTAAATGACTATGTAAACTTCGTTTTCTGTGCGTTTTAAATGGAAAGAAAACATCGCAACGAGCTGTTGGTGAAAAGTTTAAAGTACAATGACGTGGCTCACTTACAGTAAAACCGCGTTGGCAAAACAAAACGAACATAGTTCACAGTTGCAGAAGATATTAAAAAACCGGCCAAGTGCGAGTCGGACTCGCGCACGAAGGGTTCCGTACCATTATCTATAAAAACGGCAAAAAAATCAGGTCTGTTGTATGGGAGTCCCACTTAAATATTTATTTTATTCTGTTTTAGTATTTGTTGTTATAGCGGCAACAGAAATACATCATCTGTGAAAATTTCAACTGTCTATCACGGTTCATGAGATACAGCCTGGTGACAGATGGACGGACAGCGGAGTCATAGTAATAGGGTCCAGTTTTACTCTTTGGGTACGGAACCCTAAAAAAGATATTTAAAGACAATTTTTTTTGCAGTGTGCTAAAACAGGATCGGTTCTGGGTTTTTCTTATTGGTGTTTAACGGAACTCCATTTTGTCAAAATTCATAAAAAAACTCAGAAAAAAATGTGAAATTCACCCGAAAATTTTTCAGTATAATCTGTTAAAATTCACCGCAAAAATTGTCAAAATTCATCCAAAAATTTGTCAACATTCACCTATGATAATGATAATCATTAATAATAACTATTTTTTATAAGTGCTCTTTGTTAATGGAAAAGTATAAAAAATTTATGACAATAAAATAATTTTTGTCACCCTTGATACTTGGAGACCCAGAACTTAGACTCCATTGATCTCCATGTATTAAATCGTTTATTTGGAACAAATGAACTGTAAAAACTTAATAAAAAGTCATATACGGGAAGAATGGTGCATATTTCTAGTTTATTTTAAAGCTTTAATACCGAAGATTGAATAAGATTTTTCATAGAAATCAGAGATTTCCGAAACGTAAGTGCATTTTACATCCAACTATGCTCGAAAGATACAGTTATTGGGGTGAAAAAGAGACCATATTGATCAGCTGATACTCAGTAACCTTCAAGCATTTTTATAATTTCAGATTTGATTAGATTGTATAGATTATATAAACGCTCGATAACATAGGTCATTAGCGTCTACAAACGTCATAGATCTAATAGATCCGCGAAAACCTCTCAAAAGCCGCGTCGCAAATGACGAATGGATAAGAACAAGAGTTAAGTGCAACTTACTCATCACGGATAGTTGCGAACGGTCCATGCTGCGGGCAGTCGAAGAGTTCAAACTGCTGCTCGTCGTTCCCAGCAACGTCTCCGACTCGTCGGGCGTGTGGATGGACGGCGTCGGTCTCAGAATCGGCATCGGGACGTAGGCACACACGATGCTGCTGCAGTCGTCCGGACATTGTAAACGCCTTGCGGGCACTTTAAGCTCCTGGCGAGCGTTTTTCACTCGCTCTACTCTGACACGCGCCTACTTATTTTTAGGGATAATTCAGTTCACTGAAACGACTAACACGCGCGAAAGTACCGTGTCGCTTGACCCGCTCGATTTATTTATGTTGCGTCCGATTATTAACAGCCGCTAGCCGCTCTACTCTAACACAGCTTAAGAAGTCTTCTTGCAGTTACACGGAAAATTTTGAATGTATTTTTGAATAGTTGTAACCGGACAGTTTATTTATATTGTTCTCGACGATTCAATTCAAGTTAGACGCTAGCAAAGACCGATTGAACTGCTGTATTCTAACACAAACTCGCGAATTTTCTTTGTTGAGTTAACACATGATATTTTAACTACTTGACTCGCTTTAGTCTAAGAGTTTATTTATCGTTCGACGACACAGATAGAGTTAGTCGCTAGCAAAAACCGATTTAACTGCTCTATTCTAACACAAACTTGCGAAACACACGATATGTTAACTATTTGAATCGTTTTAGTCTGAGAGCATATTTATATTGCGTTAAACGATTAAACACTACACGAAAAAAATTATCACGTTCAAGTTTCACTTAAGGTCTTTCTAAAACACAATATTTTGAGAACTGCGTTTTTTTTTTTTTGGTTGCTTTGGTCTGACAATCTATTAGTTAATTCGCTTCAGTGTAATCTACTGTTCACTTTACACAACACTAGATGGTATTGATTTGATACAATCTAGTAAGCTATTAAGTAATATTAAATAAGTTTTTGAAAAGCTGTATACCACTAGCAGATATGTATTTTTGGTCGACTAGAAATATCTAGTGCACTACGGTGAACGCGTCATTTTTGCACTACAGTAGAACTTATGAATAAATTTGTATATTATTGTCGAATCTGAAACAAAAAAAAAACAACGTATTAATCATCCTATAAAAGTCAAATTTACATGAGCAGTAAATAACTTAGTTACTTACAAGTAGCTATTATATAGCAATCCAGACGTTTACATTATTAATTATATAGGTGATTTTTAAGTTGATGCTTTTTTTAACAGCTTGTAGAAATCAAATCGACGAACAAATATTTCAAGTAACTTTTTTATTAAAACTCAAAAATAAGAGAGAAACAAGCTTTTAAAGTTTAATTAAATCTTTTAAATTTTATTAATTTTGAGGTCGTTTCTGGCGTTATGTTATGTCACTACGGAAATATGTATGTCATTATCATGTATCTTTGTGCCTATTTGAAACAAAACTGAGACAATTTCTAACAATTCCTTTGAATACTTGTTAATGACAGAACATATTTTCATAGTGATATAACATAACACCAGGACCGGACTCAAAATTTAATTACACTTTGAATGTCGGTTTTTCTTTTATTTTTGAGTTTTGATAAAAAAATTATTTGAAATATTTGTTTGTTTATTTGATTTCTACACGCTGTTAAAAAAAGAATCAACTTAAAAATCAGTCTGTATACTACAATAGTAGCCTATGTATCTTGTACGTAAATGCAGTTATTATGTTACGAGCTGTGACATTATGTTACAGCGAGTTTGACAGTCATAATATACATACTACATTTTTGCACGTACTTCCTATAAAATAGCTGTTTTTCACATCATATTTGTAATATTTTTGACAGTTCACGTTCGGCCATATTGATATTTATGTGTACTGCTCAACGCCTATACTCCTCTGTCACTCATATGAACTCAAATGACAACAAATATCGCTAAAATCGCATTACTTTTATTTTACTTTATACACTAGTGAAAAAAAAGTCATTTTACAGCCTCTATACAGGCACGAAAAGCACTTTCAATGTAATGAATCGAGCTTACCATAAAAATGTTTATTTAATAAATTCCGGGAATTTACCCAAACAGAATCAGTGTTGCGATTGGTTGGCACATCCCTCAAATGAACCAATCAAACAATGGCAAGCAAACAAACAAACAACTCGTCCGAGTGTCGAGTAAACAAGTGAATAAAGCTGAACTAAACAAACATTGATGTAATGTTAATTATAATTCCATCTCGCGGCGCGGCGCATTCAACAGACGCCGCCCCCGCAAGGCGAGCGCTTCGGCAGCGGGACGTCGTCAACAGATCCGGCTAACTTATAACAATGCCATTTAGTTAATTAAAAAAGTAATTAATATGAATTGGTGTACAAGAAAGATACTGAACAGATATGTTATACTATATACACGAATGCTATACTTTATATAAATTAGACTTATAAAAAAAATCGAGCTAATTGGGTGGCAAGACCATTCTAACTTCAAAAATATCGATATCTGACATATAATAATTAATCAAATAATCGCTCAACCGATTTTCAAACCAAGGCATATTTACAATTTTTTAATTTTTTCTATATTTTAAACCGTCCTAACTTCTAAGCTAAAAAAGCTACAGACTTCCGTTTTGGCCTATTTATAATGGATTCAGCTCGATTTTTTATATAAGAACAACCTCAGTTGTAAGTCATAATAAAACAAAATCTGACAATTCTTCGCGTTATGCCGGGTGACGTCATGCGGCACAAGTATCTTTCAAGGTTAGCATGTGCGAAAACTAAAACACTAAGATCACGCGACATAAATCGTTGTCTAAGAAGTTTTCGTGATAAATTGAAATGCATATAAACGACGTAATCATGGAATTTTGTCAATATTCTAAGACGCAAATACAGGATGTCCAAAGTTTAGTCAGCACTATTGCCGATATTGAAGCTTCGGATTTTCTAAGTTCAAAAATCGTGTCGGGAGATTGTAAAAAGTGAATGATATTTGTTTTTCACTGATTTTTGCGTTAGACTTTGAATTATTTTTAGTGATGGGAGTATTCGAATGCTAGAATCGAGAAGTATCCGATTCTCATAAGTTCTCGGTGTTCTCGGATACTTTTTTGAAAGTATTCGAATACTGAGTTCTCGTAAGAAGAATTGCAAATAAACTGCAATCGAAGATTCGGCGTTCTCGGTTCTCGATTCCGGCACTCATCCAGTCAAAGTCAAACTATTTCCCACACATATAAACACACACGTGACACGACGGTGAACGCCCAACATTCTTTTTATTGCCGTGATTTCTAACTTGTGTAGACAGGGACGGCTGCGGAAATTAATAATATTCTCCAAATATATTTAATAATTTAATTTAATTGTAATATCTAATTAAACATAACAAAAATAAATATGGTTTAAATAAATAAAAAATATTGTTCAAAATTAATAACAGAATAGGTATACTCAAGAATAACAAAAATGCGATATTCAAAAAACAATAAAAACCAATATACCTAAATATTAAAAAAAAATTATAATAAAAAAAAATATTTCTCAATAATTAACAACTTAAAAAAATAAACTCTTCTTTTTTTATAAAAATAAATGAGTAATTTTTTCTACTCGATTTTTTTTACGAAAATATGTATGTGCAGATTTGTTTCTTTATTTTTTCAATTAAATATATTGCAAACGACAGTTTTATAACTTATTATAAACACCCTCTTTACTTTGAACAATCTCGATAATGTGAACGGCCGCCGGGATTTTTGTGTTCACATTATCAAGATTGCACTGTATATAAGTCTAAAGGTCAGTGTAGCACAACTCACTCTGAATGAGTGCAATCGGTACTAATCGGCAGAGTCCGTACAGACTATGGTATTATGACATTGTCGCGGTGCAAAGAAATAAGAATATCACAATATGAGAAGCGAGACCGAGATATTATGGAATAATATAGGTATTATATTATTCATAATATTCTCAGTTCTCGGTTCTCGAATACTCATTCGATTCTTAAAAGTATTCGAATACCGGGTTTTCGATTCTTAAAAGGAGTCGATTCTGCCCATCACTAATTATTTTTTCCTTGCCAGTTGCTGGCAGCAGTTGAACTCCTTAACATATATTTCTGCACATCCCTTTGGTGCTTTTCGTGTCTGTATCGCTTACGTAAAATGACCGATTTAGTTCTAGTGCGTAAAGTGAAAAAAAATCTGATCAATTCAACTGTAATTTCCAAAAACAACTTGCCAGTTATATACATAATGTATATCACAATCCATCCTAGGCGTAATTTCATAAACAACCAAATAGATGAACAGTGAAAAATGTTGAAAACTCGAAATTATGTGAAAACCAGTTATTTTATAAGGACTACTTGCAAAAATGACTCGACCTCGTATGACAAAACTTGCTGATGCTTATTTTCCATAATATTAGAACTTCACTACGTTCTAGATACATAATATTAGAACTTCATTACGTTCTAGATACATAATCTACAGTCATTTTTTGAATGAAAAGACGTATTTGGCCATCAGTGACAGAGAGCCCTTCTAATAGTCTGTGACAAAAATATAAAGACATTTTTAAAACAAACGAATTGTATCCGACCAATTTCTAAATTTAATATCATCGAGTTTATTCAGGTTCTGCCAACATAAAAGATTGAATCCAATTCAGGATAAATATAAAATTTATCAAATCACTTCTTCTCTTATTCCGGCATCCGTATCTCTTTCGACGGCATGAAAACAAATCATCTCCTCTTCATTATTAATTCACGGGTTTTATTCGACAAGCAGTTCTATTCTTACAGGTTGACCTAAAAAAACCCGGTCAAGTGCGAGTCGAACTCACGAGAAGAGGGTTCCGTACTATTCCGTTTTCCATGAGTACTTTAAGACTTAAGATTTTCGTTTAGGTTTTCCTGTAAACTATGGGTGAGACCCGACATTCCCTATTTTTTTCAAAATTTTAGGTTCTTTAGTTTCAGAGATAAGGGGAGGGGGACGGTCAATTTTCTTCTATTTTCATAAATAATTTTAAAATTATTTATTTTAAAATTATAAAAAAATATATATTTGAGACCCTTTCATTTGATATGTCACACGGTACAGATTGCTAAAAACTTTTTTTTTTAATTTCCTAATTTGCCCCCCAAAAATGACCCCTATGTTCAAAATTCATTTATTTACGTTACACGTCCGTCTTTGGGTCACCGACTTACAAATGTGTACCGAATTTCAACTCAATTGGTCTAGTAGTTTCGGAGCAAATTGGCTGTGACAGACGGACGGACAGACACGCGAGTGATCCTATAAGGGTTCTGTTTTTTTTAAGTACGGAACCTTAAAAATGTTAAAATAACGACTGCCTCTAACATGAAAGTTGACATCTTACTATTACCATGAGATATTTTTTTTATTCTGAATTATTTTTTTCGTGTTAAAAAAATGGTGGTACTTCGCCGCCATTTTGAAATTATTCGTGACGTCATGTATCCTAGTACACAATCCGATATTATTAACAAACGTACAGACACACATATCTGTTTGTTCGGAGCTATTTTAGTGCAAACATTCAAACAGACCGGCTAAATTGCTTCAACACAACACAATCTAATTTGCCATGGTTCTATCTTCGATCATACACTCATGGACTGCTCAAGCGACAAGCGTGACGCGTAACTGTAACAGGTAGGGTAGTCCCACGTATCAAAATTTGATATTAATTGTAGGAAATTTATGCAATTAAATAAATTGATAAACAAAATTCTCAAATCAAACAATTATATTTATTAATTTAAATTCAAGATCCGATCTTGTACACGTTTTAAAATCTCAATCTGATCACATCTTACAAAAATATCTACAAATTTGTAACGTGTTGCGTAAGCATATTACTTCATTAATTCAGTTAAAAAAATGTAATTACAGCGGTACGGAACAGGTGGATTTTTCACAATATAAAGTCGTTTTTTTTTGTTTTTGACCAACTGTTTAAGTCGGTGTTTTGTTCTTTAGGTTGACACTATTTCGTTGGAGCCCTCGCGGAGGTTTAGCGGAGCCCCAGGGTTCCGCGGAACACACTTTATATGGCTGCTCTACACTATATTTAATGATTTAGAATGTCATTTAAGCTTAAAGAAAACTTTTTGACGGCAATATTCGAAGTTTGTATAAAGATTAGTTCATATAAAATATAATATTCAGTGATGTCAATGCATGTTGCAGGTGAAAACGTCAATACCTGGTGCATTGTGGGTTGAATAGGCATTATATATTATAATCAGCTTAATCGATACAGCGGTACTACAAATAGCCCAAGAGCTATTAACCATTGTAGGTATTTGAGATACTGTGAAAATGTCTATCATAACTTTTTAGTAATATCGTAATACACCTGACTGAAGGGTAGCGAAGCTTAACCGACTAAGTAGTTTGTTAACCTACCAAAATAAAATAAAATAACAATCTCTATTGACGCTGATGACCTTATAGTTGTTATCGAGCGTCTGTAATCTGCAATCTGTCTAGCAATCGTTATTTTCAATCAAACTGATTTGCATCTGTATAGCTGGGCGTAGCCTGTCGATATTTTTGCACGTTCAAATGTCGATAAAAAGCACGCTATATAACCAACTTGTGCGGTTATAAAACGAACTACAGTAAAACCTCGCTTAACGCTGCGCCGCTTATCGCTATTTCAAAAAAAAAAAAGTTTAGCCGCTCTAACGTAAATTTTGGATCAGTTTATACAAAATGATTCAAATGTTGATAGAAGTTCAAAGGCAAGACGAAGTGTCATTGATGCAATATTCTGCTATCGACAACAGCTTGCTGAACGAAACAGAAAAAGGCAAACGACATTAGATGACTTCTTTACAAAGAAACAAAATATGTCAAATGAGGAACCTTCCTCATCACAAACATAACTTGCTACTCTACCTTTTATTCGATTTTCATAAATGTTTTATGAACAAAAATCGATATTAGCAATAAATAAATATATAATTAATGTGATAAAAAGTATTTAACAATAAATGTTACAAAATTAAACAAAAAAAAACCCGGGTCGCAGTGCCAAAACCCTGCCGACAATATAGTGTATTTGCTTATACAGGCAGTGTGGCTTTATTTTGCGAACTTCAGCTGGTTTTTGGGCAAAATAAAAAAATGACTCCTTAATACACCCCTTAAAACATTTTTATTTTTAATTGCATTATTATGATCAATCGAACATCTATACCAAATTAAATACACCTTTCAGTAAATAAATCACTATCTGCAAACTAGTGTTTTTACAAAATTTGTAAGTCCGGTTCTGCCGGGCCGATTTTATTTAAATTTTAGGAACATTTTTTAATTACTACTAAAGGGTTAAATGTCAATTTTGAAACGATTCTGAGAATTTTTTCGGTATTTTGGGGCCCAAAAACATTTTTCAACCCCTAAAAACTACCCTTAAAATGCCCCGATTACGCCCATTTTAAATAGGCTTCTTGCGGTGATGGATTTCAACACGTGGGCCAAATTTCGTTAAAATCAATTAACTCTTTCGAAAGTTATTGCCCGCACACACACACACACACACACACACACACATATATATATAGATATATATATATATATATATATATATACATATATATATATACATATATATATAAACATTTTTAAAAATGGTGCTAAGTGTTTAGGAGGTTATGAACATTCGAGAAATTTTGGTCCGACCCCTAGGTCCCGCCATCCGACCAACGCCAATAGTGTATGTTGCCATATGGCAAATACACTAAAAACTAACAAATTTTCTTATTCTCGGTTCTGTTTCACATATGCCTATTATCTACGTATTAAGATGACCTCGTTCAGCGCTGTTTCGTATAGCGCAAGAACTTGTTGGAACGTATCTTCCGCGTTAAGCGGGGTTTTACTGTATATAAATTATAAGTATAAGGAGTGCTCAGATAATATTACGTCTATAACAAACAGATGCTATCTCACCCAGCCGAAACGCTTATCTTCAACATTGTAACATTACAAAAAAGTAATGGCTTTCATGTCTGCTTTTGAAGTGAAACTTCTTATTCAAAACTTAAGGAGCGTGCATATATTTATACAAGGTGTTTCAAAACGAGCACCAATGTGTGAATCTCGCAACATTTTCTTTTAATCAAGAGCACTGGATTAAAAATTTGACAGCTGTAACATGGAGAACTCTACAAGTTGAAGGAATGGACATGGGCACATGACAAGCTTAACATAGATGGCAGCACGTATATAACGACCTAAGTTATGAATTGAGTTTCACTATGGAGTACCTATAGTAAAAACCAAATCTACGTATTTCTTCGTAAGTTGCGTGATTAAAATAAAGCATTATTCAAAGTAAATCTGTGATGTTCTAATATTATAACCATCATTTAAATAAATATAATTAGTTTTTCTATCTGTAATGTCTTCTTCTATGGCCAAAACTTCTTTCTTCACAAACTATTGTCACAGTATTTACAGTTAAAGTTGTTTCCTTTCAGATAGGATACAACCCCTTATTTTTCAGTTTTGGATCCTTTGGAAATACAAAACGAGTATATAATTTGAAAATTGGTAAAGAGAGCACATCAGCATTGTCAATGATTTATTTTTTAAAATAAGTTTATTTTTCACATACTGCTATGAACTATTCACATACTGGGTCGTTACACATCTGGCGCCCCTAGCGGTGCGGATTTGCATCGACGTATATCCACGAACATGGGTCTAGTACTGCATCAAAAGAAGCATTTTGGCGCATCAGTAGAGCACAATGCAGGCAGTAAATATCCCGAATATCGTCAGCAGAACTATATTTGAGCGCATAATGGCGCATGCGCATTGCACCGATAGCGCAGCATCACAATAGAATGCAGTTGTGATGCACATTACGGGAGCTGCAGGCCATAAACACGGACCATTAAACGGACGATTAAGTTCTGTACACTAGTATCCCGCAAAACTGGAACACACACAGTTACGAGTAAAAAAAACTGAAACAACACGCTTTTATGAACTAAAAAACGCAAACTAATTTGACAACAAAACTAGCTTTACTGCAAAAGCGTGGGGTGTTATCTACTTAAATTTTCATAATAGCTCTACGCTTACAATTAACTAGTAAATGAAAAATTTATTACCGAAGTTAAGCAAAAATAATTTAGTTGACAAATTATTTTGAATTTCTTAGTTCATAAAAGCGTGTTGTTTTAGTTTTTTTAAAATCTATATTTTATAGGAGGTGGTCCCGAGGAAAATTGTTTTGTTCGGAAAATTTTCAGTTACGAGCGATTATTTACTAGACGCGACACTCCCAAGTCGAATTTTAATTTATATAAATAAACGCGTTAATTGGTTTCAAAGTTAAGCATCTCCAATAACACTGTCGTGAAATATAATAACAAATGAATTGATTGAGTGACAAAACACGAGCGTGACTTGCGAGGGAAGTGACATCAAAGTGACTGCGCCCCCCGTTCCTTATCCCCCAACATACAATGAAGGCGCAGACAACAATTTACCCGGAAGCCGATTGAACAAAAGCATAACGATGCGGAAACTGTTCAGATATGGGTGGGCGTGCACTTTCAATACAAAAGATGAGCTTGCTATTAATTGTTATTGTGTTATTACAACGGCGCTTTCACTTCTGACAAATAACCT
Organism: Venustoraphidia nigricollis; assembly: GCA_034508555.1. Classification (NCBI taxonomy): domain Eukaryota; kingdom Metazoa; phylum Arthropoda; class Insecta; order Raphidioptera; family Raphidiidae; genus Venustoraphidia; species Venustoraphidia nigricollis. The sequence continues at coordinate 638,923 of JAVRKA010000130.1, read as the reverse complement.
TTTAGCAATTTTATATAATTACCAACGATTAAGTTAAATTTGATTTTAGAAATCACGATGTCGCGGCCATTTTGATGTAAGTCGTCATTTCCAAGGTCATTAGGGTGCATAAGTTACTTCGTTAAGGTGATATCAGTCGGTTCATTTTTTGTCCATTTCTGTCTTTCATTCAGCATCTTTTATTCGAAATGAAACGTCTGAACACAAAATGAAACAATGAAAATTGAGTTCATTAATGAACCGATCCAACAACGCTAGATATCGGCATTCAGCATGATTCATTCGCACTCTGAATGAACGAAAAATGAAGCTTCTGAACACTGGAAAGAACATTCATTCGGGTTCGATCATTTTGTGTCGTGTCTTATAGCGGACGGACTTGGGACTACGACACCGCATAGTGAATATATTCTGTCTGTGTATGAGACAAAATGGTATTCAAGTGGAACGACCAAAATACGCTGCTGTTATTGGAGAATTTCTAAAATTATCAATGTCTTTGGAACCACAAACTTGACGAATACAAAGACAGAACAATACGGACAAATTCTTTAAAATTTCTAATTAATGATTTAAACTTAGACTTTGCTTCTTTTTTGACAATTCTTCCATCAAATGATCACAAATCAAACGAATTCCAAGACGCACAGCTTCATTCGACGACATCTTTGAGGAAAAGACTGGATGAACGTTCATTTTTATGTAATTCTGTCTGTGCCGTGCACACGCGGAATGAAACAAAAATAAACATTCAGTCAAATGAACATTCATTCGGAATGAACCGTCTGATATCACCTTTAATGAAGGAAGATCATTCAATATTTTTATCAACCACGCAGTCTACTGAATGACGTTATTCCCCCTATTATGCAATGGAACGAGGTCACCTGTATATAACAACTTTGGTCGTACATTTTCTCTGATTGCTAGCTGATGATACAATAATTACACATATGTTGAGAATTCATTTATCAACGCGCATGCGTCAGTCGTCCATTTTTAATAGTGTTATTCGCCGACACATTTACTGTCATGTTATAGTAGAAGAATAATTCATACAATTATATTTCATTTTATTGGCTTCCAACAGTTTTATATATTTCACTCAAAGGAATTTCTAAGATTTCAATCAGTGTTCAAGTAGGTATTTCAGGTGTCTATAGTAGTTACCGGTTCACTTTTAGATACATATTCAAGGTCAATCAATTTTTCTATTTTAAAATGACACCTCGCTTGTGTATCATGTTCCCGATAAATATGTTATTTTGGATTCGGAGAACCTTATAACGAAAAAATTCTGCAAAATTTTGGAAAAATGTTTACAAAACTTTTTTGGAAAAATAAATAGAATAACAGAAAAAACAACTTAATAGCGGATATCTCTTCTGCGCATGCACCGATTTTCCCCAAAAACAATACGGTTCTTGATATTTACATGTCAAACATCTTACCAAATTTAGTTACGATCCGTTCAGCCGTTTGACCTGTATCGTGCTTACAGACATACAAACAGACGAAAAAACTTTTTCCAAAAATGTTTTTTTGGACGTGGAGGATTTCTAAACTAAAAAATTTGTAAAACTTTGAAAAATGAAGTTTGATCTAAATTTGTACCATTTCTCAACTTGTGGAGCTGGAATGGTACAAACTACATTACACGTCATTTTAGGACACCTCTATATGCCCTCTAGCATCGACCTTGACCGTGATCCCAGCGTCTACAAGAAACAAGCGCAGATTCAATTTTTAAAGCGTGTGAAAAGATTTTTTTAAACAATATATGTATAAATAACTTGAAAGATAAGAAATTAATTTCGGTGTAGGCGTCATTGAAAAATGCAAAGCTGAATTATTTCAGAACGCTTGCGGCTGCTGAACGCTTTCAGACAATGAAGTTTAGGACTTTTGAATACAAAAGGAACTGTCTGCTTCCTATTATAATCACATAATGTATAAAATGTTGCGTGTTTTTAAGTAGACAATGCATAGGTATTATAGAATGACGAAAGGCGAGTTTTGTTTGCTTAAGTTGGTATTCATCGAACCTAGTAATAAAATTAATCTTCGGTTAGGTGTTAACTTACTATTTCTTTCCATTTTATTGATATTTCTTATTATTAAGGGGACTGTTTACTAGCTGTTCAATATGCCCGCTTTTTCACTCACAGCTCTATCTTACGAACAGTTGGTTGTAAAATGCACTTACGTTTTGAAAATCTCTGATTTCTATATGAAAAATCTTATTAAGGCTGTCGGAAAGCTCTGAATTTAAGCCAAAAATAGAGCTTCGGCTGTCAACTGATTGTAGACTTATTCGTCAACATTCAGCAAAAATTCTTTCTCTATAAGGAAGATAAAGGACTAATCTAGGTCTCTAATGGACTACGTTTGTAATTTATGTACGATTTACTAGAAAAAATTTGGCATTAATTGTGCCAAAAAAACACACGTTTTCAATGTCACACTACGACCTTATTCGTACTTATTTCACAAAACTGTTCCATCACAAATCTAAAGTTACTCTTCCTTTTTCGAAAAAGTTTTTTAAATCTTCAAAATATTTCCAAAAATTAGAGTAATTAATTGACAGCGGCACCCTTGCAATAACATCTTTTAGCCTCGTAGTTGGCACCAGCCAAAAATTGAATCGTGCGGATGATTTGAGCGAGACAGAGCTAAAGAAGGTTACACCCACAATGTTTTTTGCAAACCTTGCCTCTTAGCGTTGGGTCTCAGCACAAACTGTGTGAAAGTGATCCAACACTGTTAAGGCTGTCGGAACGCTCTGAATTTAAGCCAAAAATAGAGCTTCGGCTGTCATCATGATTGTTGACTTTTTGGTCAACATTTTGCAAAAATTCTTTCTTTATAAGGAAGATAAAGGACAAATCTAGGTCTCTAATGGACTACTTTTGTAATTTATGTACGATTTACTAGAAAAAAATTGGCATTAATTGTGCCAAAAAAACACACGTTTTCAATGTCACACTACGACCTTATTCGTACTTATTTCACAAAACTGTTCCATCACAAACCTTAAGTGACTCTATCTTTTTCGAAAAAGTTTTTTAAATCTTCAAAATATTTCCAAAAATTAGAGTAATCAATTGACAGCGGCACCCTTGCAATAACATCTTTTAGCCTCGTAGTTGGCACCAGCCAAAAATTGAATCGTGCGGATGATTTGAGCGAGACAGAGCTAAAGAAGGTTACACCCACAATGTTTTTTGCCTACCTTGCCTCTTAGCGTTGGGTCTCAGCACAAACTGTGTGAAAGTGATCCAACACTGTTAATGCTTCAAAATAAACTAGAAATATGTACCATTCTTTCCATATAAGTTTCAACTAAGTTTTTACAGTGTATTTGATCTAAATAAACAATTTAAATTCAGATAAAAACGAGTAAATTAGCTTAAGTTTTCCATACATTTTTGTACAGGGATAACTATATTTGAAAAAAATTATTGAGCAATCCAGTGTCAGTATTATTAATATACGTCTGCAAAGAAAAAACTTAAAATGTTAATTTGTCTTCCCGTAATTCGAAATTTCGTGACGTATTGAAGAATATCACGTTTTTTTATTAAATTTTTAAGGCAAAAATCTCTAATTTCTATGAAAAATCTTATTCAATCCTTGATGTTATTGCTTCAAAATAAACTTGGAATATTTGCCATTCTTCCCATATGACTTTTAGACAAGTTTTTACAGTTTATTTGATAGGTTTAATAGCTACGCCTAAATGATCAAGTACGAAAATCTTCTAAAAGCCATCGTAAATGAGGAAGCATAAGAACAGGAGATAAAAACGTTTACTGACTAATGAGGTTTAATTAAACTTTTCCATGCGACCGGGGATTCCCCTTTTTGCCATTAATCATGTACGTGAGAGTAGATTGACACCCTTCAACTAACAACGGTAGAGATAAAACGTCTTAAGAATTGAAGGAGGATTTACACTGCATAAAGTCATCCCATTTAAAAGTAATTCTTCTTGATGTAAGATACGAAGATATTTGACAGTGTACTCCGTCTTACGCGGGCCCAAAGCTACGCGATTTTTGAAGACATTGAAGAACCTGATTCTTTAGACCCAGTTCAAACCCAGGTCAAATAATGGTTGTAAACTTACATAAGGTTCAATTGAAAAAGGGTTACACATTTTGGAAAACATAGACTCCAACAAATAACTATTAACTTGCTACGAGGACATTTTTAGACGATTTTGTTAGATTTTATAAAACCTTCGATATCAAAATAACTTCGGTTTATGTTTTTGCAATTCATATTGACATATTATCTAAGATTTTATTGCACATTTTTGTTCTAAATTATAGTTTTCTTTAGTCACCGAGTTAAATTGAACATAATTTATATGTATTTATGCACAAAATTGTACCTCGACTTACGCGAATTCGACTAAATTATCGTTCGGTCCCACGTATAGCGTATTACTGTACCATATTTTTTATGCATCAGCCAATATTAAAAACACATTTGAATAGAATTCATTTGTCGGCAATATTTGAACCAATAACCCTTTAGTAAAATCGAAAATGTTCTTTTGTGGGTGACCCTGTATCAGTAGGCATAGGAGAAAAATAATAATAATGCGTTTAACTTCCGTAGTAAAAAAAAAACATGAACCACATCTGCCCCGCCGGGATTCGAACCCAGTACTTCCCGGATGCGAGTCTAGTGAGAACAGGAGAGAAATCTTCTGACGTCACATCTTAGGATCTATAATATATCCTTAACAATGCCTTGCATACTTTAGCAGTGTAAGCGAGCCCTCAGCGTTTAACCGTCATAAGTAATGAATGAGAGGTGAGTACACAATGTACTCAGTGCGGGAGGAGACGGGACGGGGAATCACTGACAAGCCGCAAGTACAACAATCCACACGTTTGCTTCGTCGACCGCCTCTACCACCGTTCCGTGTACACAATGGCGTACCCACAGACCAATAGTATACTGTACACACGTGACCGTTAAAACCCGAAATCAGTTAAAACACGATCTACCCAATCAAAACCAGTTTTGTCTTTCGTCAATACTAGTTTTAACAAGTCAAAACTAGTTTTAACATTGGTCTTTCGTCGAAAAAGTTGCAACTGGTCGTGCATCGGAGCTATTTAATGACAGTTGCCTAACTCATTTCCGCAACATTCTGAAAGGGAGGAAGAAACAAACCTCCTTGCACAGGTTTTTATAAACGGCCTGCAGGTGAAAGTGAGGAAAGCGTGGCGAAAAAGTCAAAGACCAGTGAAGAGAAAAACAGTGACGAAAATTAAGCGAAAGTATCTTCCATAAGCTTAAATCATTTATAAATACATTTTTCTACTTCAAAAACACGTAACAAAAACAACTGGGGTGGAATTTTGGCGGCTGGAACGGATTAATGGCATTCCAATTAATTTAAATGGTGAAATTTGCTTTGAGATACGAGTAATTTGACATACGAGCAAAGTTACGGAACGAATAAAACTCATATGTCGAGATACCACTGTACGTTTCAATTGACTTCGGGCTTTTACAGTAACATATATATTGTGTACCTACAGGATATAATATAACAATGGTCAGTGAAGTACGTTATAAGTCAACACGCAATGTATGGACGATGGTTTCCATGTACCAGGTGTCCTTGAGGTAATCGTTGCCCGAAATTACTGTCGGAAACATATTTTGAAAGTCTTAAGCCCCCCATTCACGAACGCGACAACGGGCCAAATGGCCCCGCGCCGATCCAAAATTCACCATGTGTGGGGAAACTAAGATGGATTTGTAGGGCTCGGCAGACCCGACTGGATTTTCGGCCAGTCCAAAATCCACGACGCCGAGCCATTGAATTGAGGCTCGGCGTTACCGTGTGTGTCGAATCACCGCGCCAAACTCCATTTGGCCTTGTTGTGTGTGTGCGATCGCCGATCCAAAATCCGTTCAGTAGCAAACAAAGAGTGTAGCGAAGCAGACGTCGTCGTGTAGGTACCTAGTAGTAAATATCAAAGCTGTTGTTATGTCGTCACGAGATTTTGTGCTCGACATGGTAGAAAAATACAGACAGGATCCATGTTTGTCGCAAATCACTAATCATGATTACCACGATAAAATAAAAAGAAATCGTGCCCTCGACGACATATTAGATTTATTTAAGACAAAGGACCCACATGCCAGCTGGGAAACGGTCCAAAAAAAATTAGGGTCTATCACTAGGCTCAAGGGAGATATGTTGAACCAAGGTTAAAGGAGTCAGTTGTTTTCTAGCTGCAAACCATTGTTTTTGCCATTTAGTTTTCGATTTTCTTTTTTTGATGTAAATGCAAACAACAACGGCAGCTAAATTTATGGATTCCTCCTCATCCATAGTCGTAATTAAGTTGAAAATAATACGTAATCAGAGGTTACTTTTCATAAATTCGCAACCGGTCACTTGCTGGTGATAAAAAACACTGTGTGGATCGATGCGTTCGTGTATGTCCCTCTAATTTGGACTGAGGACAAATGGACTGGAGCCAAATGGCCTCGGGACAAATGGATCGGTCATGAATGGGGACCTTTACAGAAAAAAAATGATCGATCGTAAAATTTTAAAGAGGCCTTTTTAAGCTGGTGATAATTTAATATAAAATAACTTTATTCACTCTAACCATAAGCAATATTGGAAAGAACTGCCAAACCATGGAATCAACCATATTTAAAATTATATCCATCTCTGCCAGATTCATTAAACGAAATAATGGCGATGGGAACTGCCAAACGTTACCGCTAATGGCGCCAGCTATATAACGACATCAGTCTGTGAATAGTCCATAGTAGTGTGTACAAAATAAGTTTATTTCAAATAATTAATCATTGACAATGTCGATGTGCTGTGTTTACAAATTTTCAAATTATAGAGGGTTTGTATTTCCAAAGGATCTGGAACTGAGAAATAAGTGGTTCTAATCGAAGGGAAAAAAACATTTACTGAAAATGCTGTGATCATAGCTTGTGAAGTCCGCTTTACTAAAAAAGGAGAAATTTCAGATAGAAAAACTAAATTTAAATGATGGTTATAATATTAAAACATCACAGATTTACTTTGAATTATTTCTCATTTAAATCACACCACTTAGGAAGGAACGAGTAGATTTGTTTTTTATTATATTCCATAACGAAAACAAATCATAACTTAGGTCGTTGTATACCTGCTGCCATTTGCGTTATGCCCGCATATTCCTCATTTATCGAACACCCGGTATATATCAGACGAAGCTGAGTGGTGAAAAATACATGCGAGAACATTGCGTTTCATTAATACAGAACTGAAAACCATCCTCAAATAGGTTCATTCGGCTCCGAACCACGTTGCTAAATCTCGCTTCTTCGTTGTACCTATCTGCTTTGCATTGTAGATTACAAAATGGAAATGCGGTTATTTTGTAGACTACGCTAGATATTCGCTTTTGCTTTACGAAAATATTTAAATTTCAAGTTTACAGTGAGAGATTTCATGTCAACAAATTGGGATAACGCCCATATTATATTCTTGACAAAAAATCCAATTATATAAAACGCAATCGCTTTTAGGATTCGTATTTCAAAAGGAAGAAACACAACACCTATGGGTGTATTGTTAGTTCGCCTGTATGTCTAACTCACGTTAAGTATATTTTATTTTGAGTTTCACTGTAATGCGTATAACCTTGGCTAGTTATGTAAGTACCAATATTATTATTTTGTTATAATATATTTTTTCAATGTAAAAGATTTCTGTAAAAACGTTTACCAGTTCATATTTGAATTCATGGGAATAAAGATGTTTAAGTTTCTTGGATAAGAATTTATTGTCTCTATTCTTTTTATGATAAAACATAACTCAGTCGAATTTGTCTGAACTGAATAGTGATGAGCAAAATTGGTCTTGGTCTTGCAAAAAAGTAAGACTCTGTTTGCACTAGCAAGACCAAGACCAAGACCGAGCAAACAAGACCAAGACCAAAAGCAAGACCGAGTATGCAAGACCAAGACCAAATATGCAAGACTATCGCCAAATAATATAAATTCCATTAATTTTGCTTGCTTTATATTTTCTTACTGACTTTTGGGCGTAATTAAATTGTATTTCGGTTAGTGTAAGTGTAGTTTCTTCTCTGTTTGAACAAGAAAAATTGGCAATTATTTTCATAGTCTCTAAAAAAATCTCGGACGACTATAGAGTGTAAAAATAGGTTATTTAAGGGGGCGGAAGAATATTTAGGCATATTAAAAAAAAGCATTTTTGAAATGAAGAAAAAGTATAGCAATAGATTTTTTTTATATTTTCATGATTGCTATAAAATAAATTGATCTATTAGTTAATTATTAATTATGAGTTATTTATAGTTTATACCTTTAATAGCCTTTTAAAAAATTATTAGTACCAGGTTAGATGAGCAAGATCAAGACTTAACACGCAAGACCAAGACTAATACCAAGACCGAGATTATATAAGCAAGACTAAAAGGGGAGGGCACGACCTTGGGATTTTATTTTGGGATGAAACTTCGTGTAACCATTGTATTCCTTTAGGGTGTTCACCCCTTGAAGTGGGAACGCGCACCTCTCAACCAATTTGAAAAAAATGACTTTTAAAAATTCACCCACAGCTTATATACTAGCTTATATAAAAGCGGAATTTTTACAAGAACAATGGTTTTTCAAAAGATCAGTTGGAAAACAAACATTATATACATTCACAAAACTTTCTGATGATAGAGAAATTTTTGTGAATGTAAATAGTGTTTGTTTTCCAACTGATCTTTTGGAAAACCATTTTTCTTGTAAAAATTCCGCTTTTATTAATTGTGCTCGATGCCAAAAAATTTTTTGTTTTGAATGTTTTGAATGTTTATACATTTTTTATTACAGACATGAGCCTAAATGATAATTCATTTAGGCTCATGTCTGTAATAAAAAATGTATATATATACAAAATAAAATCGAATAACACAATTGAAACTTTTCACTTATCAATAAATACTTATTGTTATAACCATTACTTATATTGTATTTTAAATAATATAATAATTACTTTAATTAAATTATAATTTCAAATTTTAGGAGTCTTTTTTTAAAATAAAATTTTTTTTATTTAAATGATCGATATTATTAACTAATAAAGTTAATTAATTGTAAAAACAAAAAAAAATTAATAAACAAAAAAAAAAAATTATTTGGCCACAGGATTCGAGCCCAGAGCGCTCACACTGCACACATATACGTTGCCTTAGATAAGTACGTTGCCTTAGATAAGTACGTTACCGCTGCGCTACTTTGTTGTTAAGCGCGCACTCACTTAACTAGTATATAAGCTGTGGGTGAATTTTTAAAAGTCATTTTTTTCAAATTGGTTGAGAGGTGCGCATTCCCACTTCAAGGGGTGAACACCCTAAAGGAATACAATGATTACACGAAGTTTCATCCCAAAATAAAATCCCAAGGTCGTGCCCTCCCCTTTAAGACTAAGACTATATATAAGCAAGAACAAGGCCAAGACCGAGCCATATAAACAAGACCAAGACTAGCTAAGCAAGATCAAGACCAATACTAGATGTATTTGAGCAAGGCCAAGACCAAGACTGATGCAGTCTTGGTCTTGGTCTTGTTTTGCTTATCACTAGAACTGAATAAAGGTATAGGTACCAAGTTGCAATTCGGCATACCTATGCCTGTACATACTGCAATAAAAAGAAACTAAAACACATTTTTTGCAAACAGCTGCTTTACATGCATGCATACAGATATGTAAAGTGACCCATTACGCACTAGTATGGTAAAGCAAATCAATTATATATATATACCAATTCTATAGTAAATCAATGTTTCTCGCGGGTGTTTTTTTTAACTTACTAGTTGAAGTGCCGTTTTTTCAAAATTGAACTGTTAAAAATTTTTAAAATGAAGTGTAAAGCAACTATTTTATGGGACATAAGAGTAAAAAATAACATATACAATATAACTCGTGAGTCGTGCGTAATGATATTACGATACTAGGTATATAATCTACTTTTCTACACTACCCCCTATAAAATAGCTGATTTGCATGCATGAAAAATGACTCATTACGCACTAGTGCTGTAATGAAAAGCCAAAGTACGCGATCATTTCAAAAATATTTTTCATATCAGCTACCATTAGAAGTATCCATAGACACCTGGGCGTGTCATAGCGGTGTAAAAAGTGTCCTCAACCGACAGAAAGACAGACCGATGCTGAAGTCGATCTCTATCTCTCTCAAAATAGTAACTTGACTCCAATGGCGCATATATTTTCCTCACTCAGTGAACAAAAAATAAATAAAAAACTACAGCGATATATGGCAAAGGCGTGTGAATAAAAGTCTTTGAAAGTAGCTAACCTATATGTAAAAATACGAGGAAAGGTTTTATGCATATTTCATTATGCTGTCATAAAAAGGGCGTTATTCTGTTGTTCCCGCGCAACTCCGGGTAAATAATGCCGGCTAATAAATATTACGTTAGATAAATATAAGGTATAAAACTTCCTTTGGGAATTATGTATTACATCAATCCAGATTATCTGCAGGATGTTTGATGTTTAAATCGGGGAAATTCGGGAAACGTGGGAACGTTGTTTTTAAATAAAAAATGCTTTGTTTCCGTATTCCCTTTGGGTGTTTGCGATCGATTACAAAAGTGGGGAAAACTTTTTGTTGACGGGATATTTTTAATATTTGATTAGAGCTATTAAAACAGGGGTTCAAATTGTATTAAAAACAGAAAATGGAATAACGAATTTTTTTCTAGATAGAATCTAGTCATTTCATTTTTGTTAACAGAAAAAAATTCATTTGAACAAAATTATTGAGCAAGCCAAATTTGTTAGTAATTTAAACATAAATTCATAACGAAAAAACTTCAAAATGTTAATTTGCCTTCTGGCGAGGTGCTGTAAAGAAATATTGACGAATATGGCGTTTTCCGATTAAAATTTTACTGCAGAAATATGTTTTTTGAAATTTGTAAGCAGCAAGTCAAATTTTGTGAAGGTTAATGTTCAATCACAGCTAATAAAAATAGTTATAAAATTAATTTTGCGACCACGTTCGAAATTTTCCGGGAACATATTTTACAATCTAAGTTGTCGTGCAAATATACACACGAAACCGCACCTAGCAAATATTCCCAATAGGATGTCTTAATTATAATCTCAACATAATTATCACTTTAACATATAACTAAGATGTCAAAGTCTGACAAAACAATCAACGAAAACTCTATGTATAATACATAACTTAATTAGACTGAAAAGTTTCACAGCGATGTTCGAGTTATTAAGTCATTAACAGTAGCATCATGTAAGTCAGTAGCTTTTCATAACCTCAAAATAAACACCGTATGTAGATTTTATCATTTCATACAAGTGGGATTTTTAAGTGTTATGTAAGTTCGGGACGTTTAAATTTTGCGTTAAATGTTTAACGCTAACGGTGTAACCACGACAACGATTTCTATAAATGTTGACATTTAGATGTTTAGTTTCAAATTGAGGTCATAGCAGCGTCCCTATACCGCCGTAATAAGAACCTATATTGTCGTCATTTTTTAGATTGAGATTATAGTTTCCTCTTTCTCTATCCTCCATGCCCTAGGGGAGCGAGAAGAGGAACTCGACTGAAAAAATAGTCGCGCAACACGGGGATTTTCTGTTTTATTTTCCCTTCGGAGAAATTATCTAGTTATACCGTTTGTGACGAAATCTTTGAAACTTTGAAATTATGCTATCTTATTCCAAAATTTCTCAAGGGAACTATTGCCTTCAGTTTTACACCAGGCGTGTCAAACTAAAGGTCCGCGATGGTTTTTATTTTGCGGCTACTTAAAAAAGAATGAACAGTACCAAATTTTAAAAAAACCCGGGTCGCAGTACCAAAACCCTTCCGACAATATAGTGTATTTGCTAATACAGGCAGTGCGGCTTTATTATGCGAACATAAGTTGGTTTTTAGACAAAATAAGAAATTTGACTTCTTAATACACCCCTTAAAATAACATTTTTTTTCTTATTTGAAATATTATTATCAATCGACCTTCTACACCAAATTATATACACCTTTCAGTAAATAATTCATATTTTCAAACTAGTGTTTTCATAAAATTTGTAAATCCGGTCCTGTCGGGCCGATTTTATTAAAATTTTAGGGACACTTTTAAATTACTACCAGAGGGTTAAATTTCAATTTTGAAACGATTCGGAATATTTTTCGGTATTTTGGGGCCCAAAAACATTTTTCAAACCCTAAAAACTACCCTTAAAATAGCCCGATTAGGCCCATTTTTAATAGGCTTCTTGCGGTGATGGGTTTCAACACGTGGACCAAATTTAGTTGAAATCAATTAACGCTTTCGAAAGTTATTGCCCGCACACACACACACACACACACACACACATATATATATATATATATATATATATATATATATATATATATATATATATATATATATATATATATATATACATATATATATAAACATTTTCAAAAATGGTAGCAAAGTGTTTAGGAGGTTATGAAACGTCGAGAAATTTTGGTCCGACCCCTAGGTCCCGCCATCCGACCGACGCCAATAGTGTATGTTGCCATATGGCAAATACACTAAAAAGCAACAATTGTCCTAATCGAGTTTTTTATTTGACGCGAAAATTTCACCCAACATAAAAAGGTCAGTTCGATTACGTTCAAACAAGCAAATAAAAAACTTTTGGAAAAAGTCTGTGCGTCTGTTTGTCTGTGAACACGATACAGGTCAATCGGAAGAGCGGATTGAAACTAAATTTTCGAAGAATGTTTGATGTGCAAATATGAAGGGCCCTATTGTTATTGACAAAAATCGAGGAACGCGCAGAAGAGATATGAGCTATAATGTTATTTTTCTTGTTATAATATATTTTTTATTTATTTTATTATAAAAGCAATGGGAATGTCGGGAAGTAAATTAATACAGAAAATAGTCCGGGGCTCAAATTAGTTTGACATGCCTAATCTACTCAAATAAGAAAACTACTCAATTGTTACTATTGCTTTTGTGAGAATTGCGTATTTATGCGCATTCTTGCGCTTTTCTTGAGCACTGGATGTTACAAACAAAATTCTCTCAAAGTTTCGACAAGTGTTTCGTCAAGTGTTTTGAATTTTTTACGCACATGTTTGGTACAATCCATTTCCATCATTAAGTCGCAGCTGTCGTGCGTCTATAATCTACAATCTATCTATTGAAATTTAAACAGAATAATATTGGTAACTAAAAATAAATATATTCAAAAAAACAGGTCGTTTCGGTGGAACATTCTACCTGCCAGTTGATTAAAAATTTGAGGATTGGTTAAGTTCCGCTACCCTTCAACCAGGTCTGTGTTTTTCAATTCAATTCAATTTATTAGCTGCAAAGGAGACCTTAGTGGCTTAGTCTATTACATAGTCAAGTATAAAAGTATATACAAAATGTCTCACTTAAAAACATTTAAAAATTCACTAACAGAGTAAAAACTGTTATTTATTAAAATGCCTTTTATTTTCTTTTTAAACATTTTTGGGTCTCGGCACCTAATGCACTCAGGTAGAGCATTAAAACATATGATTCCAGTGTTCACGGAACCTTCCGAAACTAGTTAGGTTCTGCAAAAGGGCTGTATTAAATTATCATTTTGTATTCGGATATTACTAAAAATGTATAATACAAATTTTCGTAGTGTCTCAAATACCTACCTAAAAATGTCGAACAGCTCTCGGATACAATTGCTGTATTCATCTCACGGCTGCTTGGACATGCGCATTCAACTGACTGCCGTCTGTCAACGAGACTTGTGGGACCGACTGTATAAATAGTTAAGCGCACAAAAGGAGTGAGCTGCTCTGCAGTGTTATTACTGCTGATAATAGGGCATAAGTGGCACCGCGACGCCAACCTTGTGTCAACAAGACGTCACCACTTCTGTTTCTCCATTCATTGCGACGCTACTGAACTCCCCCTACCCCACCCTTCCCTCAACAAACTTGCTAATGTTGAGCTTTAACTACTCTTTAACTGTAATTCCAAGAATAGAAACGAAATCGAAGATTCACATACAGTAAGCTGGGTTGCAGAAAGCATTGTCAAAAAATTTGATTTGGCAATGAACTTGGAATATTTCTTTACAGCACGTCACGAGATTTCGAATTACACGAACGCAAATTAATATTTTGAAGATTTTTCTTTACAAACTTATGTTTTATTGATAAATTGAAAAGGACCAAAAATTTGGTAGAAACGTTTTATAAATAAAAAAATATTTTGAACAGTAAACGCAAGTAGTTTCGTTTTATTTAATTTTATGTTTTATTGGCTTGCTTAATCATTTTCTTCAAATTAAATTTTTTCTGTACAAAAATTTGTGTAAAACTTCTACTAATTTTCTTGTTTTTATCTCATTTTAAATCGTTTATTTAGATCAAATAAATTGTAAAAAAAGTCATATGGGAAGAATGGTACATATTTCTAGTTTATTTTGAAGCCATTAACGTCAAAGATTTAATAAGTTTTTTCATAGAAATTAGAGATTTTCGCAACGTAAACAAGTTTATTTTACATGCACACACACATCCAATTGCTGGTAAGATAGTGAGTGAAAAAGGAAGCATATTGAACATCTGATAAACAGCCACCTTAAAGGCAACATTTCATTTCCACCTTGGTGAACACCTATCGTTTATTGCTGCGACTTAATCTACCCAGATAAGATAAACTGTCAAAACTAACGTTGCACGTTCGGTTACACAGAGCAGCGTTCACTTTGCTGCTTTGTCGATGGTTTGCCGGGTCACGAGGGGTCGCCGAACCACTATAACTAAGGCACTATAGATGTGAGTATTCTCATCCGCCATATTGTGTCCTTGCTTGTCACGCGTAGTACGACAACATATGACTAAAGTTAACAGATAAATTATATTTCATAAAAGAAAAATGATTTGAATGTTTGTCAAGATTTTTTAAAGGTCCTGCTGTTGTTTGTACGCGTTTATCCGTACGCAAAAGTGCTTTAAAGTGGGAATATCAATGTGACAACTGTACAGAAGTTGACAGAAAAAATTGCGGTAATTATTTATTTTTCATCACTGTACTATGCAGAATAGAAGAATTATTTGTTAATTGTAATGACTATTGTTTTTTTTGAGGGCTATTAAAAAAAATGCGGAAATGTCAGAAAAGAAATCTGCCTTTGGCAACGACACTTCAATTTTATCAGCTGAAATACGAAACAAATTAAATAAAAAATATTGGATACAAGTTGAATTATTTATTATAAAAAAAAAGATATACATTAAATAAAATACATTATTGAGAAGCATTTCAATTTTTTTTTTCTTTGCTGACGTCGTTCCATAAACTATTTTGCGAAATTTGCTATTTTCAATGAAGTTTTTCAAACAGTAAGAACGGACGTTAAAAAAATGCCGGATAATTCTTCCTTTCACATTCCGGAAAAAATATATCAATATTGTCCACTAAACATTTTCCCAATTCGAATTTTCCCTGTCTCCGCACTTACAGCCGCTTTTTTTCTTTTTTTTTTTGAGAATACAGTTAAACGTATTTTTCTTACAGACACATTTTGAAGAATCACAATTTGAAAATCGTCGATAGGATGGATGGAAGAAATTAAAACGGAAATTCTAATTGGGAAAATATTTAGTGGACAATATTGATATATTTTTTCCGGAATGTTTAAATGTGAAAGGGAGAATTATCCGGCATTTTTTTAACGTTCGTTCTTACAGTTTGAAAAACTTCATTGAAAATAGCAAATTTCGCAAAATAGTTTATAGAACGGCGTCAGCAAAGAAAAAAAAATTGAAATGCTTCTCCATAATGTATTTTATTTAATGTATATCTTTTTTTTATAATAAATAATTCAACTTGTATCCAAATTTTTTATTTAATTTGTTTCGTATTTCAGCTGATAAAATTGAAGTGTCGTTACCAAAGGCAGATTTCTTTTCTGACATTTCCGCATTTTTTTTAATAGCCCGCAAAAAAAAACAATAGTCATTACAATTAACAAATAATTCTTCTATTCTGCATAGTGATGAAAAATAAATAATTACCGCAATTTTTTCTGTCAACTTCTGTACAGTTGTCACATTGATATTCCCACTTTAAAGCACTTTTGCGTACGGGTAAACGCGTACAAACAACAGCAGGACCTTTAAAAAATCTTGACAAACATTCAAATCATTTTTCTTTTATGAAATATAATTTATCTGTTAACTTTAGTCATATGTTGTCGTACTACGCGTGACAAGCAAGGACACAATATGGCGGATGAGAATACCTATATCTATAGAGCTCTACTATAACTACACCGCCGTATATAAACATCTGGCACTCCTGGTTTCTTGTTAGCAACTGAGCTCTAATAGCGAGAAGATGTGTGCAACCAATTTCGTAGGGAATGTTCTACTTTCTCGAATTTTTTTTTAGTAGAACAGAATATAATTT
This sequence comes from Venustoraphidia nigricollis, assembly GCA_034508555.1. Taxonomy (NCBI): domain Eukaryota; kingdom Metazoa; phylum Arthropoda; class Insecta; order Raphidioptera; family Raphidiidae; genus Venustoraphidia; species Venustoraphidia nigricollis. Next base: position 622,403 of record JAVRKA010000130.1, on the reverse strand, counting down.
ATTTGAAAATCATATGGTTGATTACAAAACGTCAAATGAAACAGTAAGACCTCGCTTAGCGCTGCTCCGCTTAACGCTATTTCAGTATTATGCGGTTTCTAAAAAAAAAGTTTAGCCACTATAACGTAAATTATGGATCAGTTTATACAAAATTATTCAAATGTTGATAGAAGTTCAAAGGCAAGACGAAATGTCATTGATGCAATAAATCGCTATCGACAACAGCTTGCTGATACTTTAATATTTTTTTTTGAAAATGAAAAACTGAGGTTTTTTCGTGTTTTTACTAATCAGCGTTTTTTTTTATCCTAAGAGCTTTTAGATACGATATTAGTAATTAATAAATCTATAGCTAATGTGATAAAAAAAGTATTTAACAATAAATGTTACAAAATTAAACAAAAAAAATTAACAATTTTTTTTCTCGGTTCTATTTCACTTATGCATGTTATCTACGTATTAAGATTAGGGATTGCAATGCTGGATCCAGCAAGTACATTTTTGCCCTTGCTGGATCCAGCGGTGCGGATCCGCAATAAGCTATAAACAAGTAATTAGCTGGGTCTTAGAAGGATTATGATAAGATATTGAAGAAAGAAATGGCACTTTATGAAAGTGAGGGAGTAAGAGATGAAAACCTAACTTTAATCTATGATTATTTGATGACTCTCAAACCAACCTGCGTAGAGGACAGAGGTAGAGGGAGCCCTTTCCGCATTCGGGAATATTTGCAGTTCTTTAAGAAGTAGGCTGAGAGATAACACCATCAATAACATTTCTTTTTTGAGATCTTACTTTAAAAGAAAAATAAAAAAAACTGTTACATAATTGATTGGCTTTATTCTTTAAAAGACAAGTCAATATAATTTATATTAAAGTTTTGTTTCTAATAAGAGTTAACTAAACATTTTATAAGCGAGAAACGCAATTTTATTTCTAAAATTATTGAGACTGAGAAACTGAGACTACATATAAGATGTTTTAATTTCTACAAGCTGCAGAACGTTTGCTATTTAATTGTTAAACATTCATTGTTACAATGCTAAATCAGAAAAATTTATTTTTATCCACCAACACCGTCTGGACTCAAATCAGAATCTTTCCACTTTCGCAGCGGAATGAGTTATCAGTTACTCTACGGTGCGATATCTAAACAATCAATTCTTCATAATAAAGCAATTGTAACATAAAATCTGTATGTAGTGGATTTTATGTTACAATTGCTTTATTATGAAGAATTGTTTGTTTAGATATCGCACCGTAGAGTAACTGATAACTCATTCCGCCGCGAAATTGGAAAGATTCTGGTTTGAGTCCAGACGGTGTTGGTGGGTAACAATGAGACTACATAGTTTGTGAAATAGGTAAACGAATAATTTCTAATATCTAGAATATCAATTTAGGTGATAATTAATAGGTGATAATTAATAATAATTATACTCTGGATACTCGTAACTATTACTTACTATTAGAGTACTTTACTAACACCAAAAAACGAGTATTTGGTGTAAATGTACATAAATAGTTATTACGTTTCTAGAGTTAAAAAATTGTTACATTTATTTGAAAAATCGATTACTGCTGGACCGCGCTGGATCCAACTGGATTTGCTTTAATCCAGCTGGATTGAAAATGCCGCTAGATTGCAATCCGTAATTAAGATGACCTCGTTTAGCGCAGTTTCGTATAGCGCAGGAACTTACTGGAACGTATCTCTCGCGTTAAGCGGGTTTTTATTGAAACTAATTTTTGAAAATTATTCTTTTGTTACAGTTGAGAGACAAAATACGACAGGGTAAAAGCTTCTGTGATCTGATAATAACCATTAGAATCATAACCTCATATTACTGGTCTAATATTCAAGTATTAGCTCGGCCATTAACCATCACAAGCTCTCAATAATGCTCTCGAATCTCAAGCATCTCGTTCCTCTAATATCACTCAAGAGATGAGTGGTTTATTACTGCACGAGAACGTAATATCAAAACATGATAAGTCCCCTTTAACATTGTGCAACGCTTTTGACTGGATTCAAGCCTCCATGTATAAATGCACACTAAACACAGGGGTGTCCTAGCGAAAACTTTCGATGCCATTGTTTTACCTTTTTAGAAACTTTGAAGAGATTGATCACTGAATCACCAGTGGCGTGGAACCTAACAATAGGTGTTACTTCGTCCCTCCTGAAATAATAACTCGAGCTTATTGTCAGAGAAAAATGTTGAAATTTTCTCCTTAACAATTTTTCACTAATCTGCTTCGGTTCCGAGTTATTTCGGTGTATTCAACTTTTTTCAACACCCTGCATTTCCCCGTCGTCGAATCATTTCTCCTTTAACGTTAAAGATAATTTCAAACAGTAATGTCGCTAAAGAAGTTTCACTTCAAACATGTGAGATGAGCCAATTTTATTGACAGGAACAACGCTGGAAGCGTCGTCGGTAAATTCGCAATTTAATTTTACAGCAACGAACGAAATGTTTGAAAATGACGGCCATACAAATCCAACAAGCAGAGCATAAATGATGATATATTGCCTGACGGACGCAATCAACTACCGTATAGTCGGGCGTCGGGTTCATTTCACATAGCGACGGCGCTTCGTCCCAACATCATGAACAAAAGACGGAGACGTACTCTGAACGACTACTTTTTATTGCCGTCTTTAATAACCATTCTACATTTTATTATATCTAAGAACGTATGGCAGAATTGTCTATGTTGAATTTTTTATCACTTTCAATTTTTTCAAGCTACTAGCAGACCCGTGCGAATTTACTAGAGTTGATAAGTATCAATTGCGAAGAAAGGTTCGGCACGTAATCGTAATGTTAAAACGAAAAATTAAAGTGTTGTCTTTAAGTGATAAACTTAAGATTTATCACTACATATTTGCTGTATTTTTATAGACCTCTATAAGTGAGACAGGCCACTCCTATACCTCTATATAAGCTAGAAACTCAGATTAGTGAAAAAGCTCCATAAACGAAAAGAGATCGCAGTCCTTTGAACTCTTGCTTATCCAGGTTCGACTGTATTTATAAGTTATGTGGAACCATGCATAGAAATTCTACGAAGAATTTCTTCTACTAATTGAAAAATTGAAAACTGGATAATGACCTGACTTTACTTGACATACGAGCTTTTTGCCTTATGAGTAGAGATAAACATTTAATGTACCTATACATCGCAAATAAATTACTCTTATAAATTAATTAAATTTGGGTTGCGGATCGTTCTTACGTAATAAAATTTTATACGATTTTAATAATATAAATAGGAAACTAAAGACAAAAGCCGACATAATATTGCCTACAAAACAAACGAAAGAATGACATTTTTTTGTGACATAAATTTCAAACTTCATTAAAGTGACTGGTTACCAGCTGTCCCTTTTTTGCCCGCATAGCTCCATCTTACGAGCACTTACTCCCGTTTCGGAAATTTCTAATTTCTATGAAAAATCATATTCAATATTTGATCTTAATGTTTTAAAATAAACTAGAAATATATACCATTCTTCTCATATGACTTTTAGCCAAGTTTTTACAATTTATTTGGTTTAAATAAACGATTTAAAATGAAAACGAGAAAAATAGCAAATTTCTGTACAGAAAAGAAATTTTTGAAAAAATTATTGAGCAAGCCAAATCTATCAGTATTTTTAACATAAATTTGTAAAGAAAAGATTGTTAATTTTTGTTCCCGCAGTTTGATATCTCGGACGTGCTGTAAAGACATATTGACGAATATCACGTTTTTGTTTCAATTTTTACGGCAAAATATATATTTTTTGAAATCTTTAAAGCAGTAAATCAAGTTTTGTGAAGCTTAATACTTAATCACAGCTAATAAAAACAGTAATAAAATGAATTTTGCGACCACAGTTCGAAATTTTCCGAGGGCATATTTTATAAGCTGAGGGATCAAGCACCTTAAAAAACAGCTTGTTCTCGTGGTTTTCTCGTTTTTGAGGAGTTGCTGAATAGGCAAATAATAATAATTTGTATTTTATTTCAGTTCTATTAAATCGATAAACTAACCAAAAAAGAAAAAAACAAATGCCTGAATAAATGAATACATACACGTGACAAACTTCCCATCTGACTGTAAAAATAAAAAGCAATAGTTTTGACAAACACACCAATTTTGAGTTTTCGCGTCAAAATATCAAAAGAGGCCTTACACTATACACTACAGCAGTGAAACTTTCAGTCGCATCGACTGTAGATACGCACACACATTAAAATGTATAAAATTAAGTTACATCAAGTAGCGCTCGGATGTTAAATTAATTTTGCGTTTTCACGTCAAAAAATCAACAAAAGAGGCCGTACACTATACACTATAGAAGTGAAACTTCTAGTCGCGACGACTGTAGATACACACACACATTAAAATGTATAAAATTAAGTTATATCAAGTACAGCGGTCGAATGTTAAACTAACTTAGCATTTTCACGTCAAAATATCAACAAAAAAGGCCGTACATTAGACACTACGGAAGTGAAACTTCTAGTCGCGTCGATACACACACACAAACTAATTAATTTACATCAAGTAACGGTCGAATGTGCACGATTACAATTTTTTTTTCGAAAAACAAAAACGTGTTTCGTTTTCGGCCAATCAGAATCCCGGTGACAACTGACAAACGCAACGAACATGTGCCTAAAGCATCGAGGAAAAAACTTATGGAACTTGTAACCGTTCTTAAAATAGATGTTTGTATATTTCGCTTCACGTACGTCAGTAACGTGTAGCAATGTTCTTATAGGTATCTATTATATACAGAACGTTTGATTTTATGTAACATGGTGACATGGCATGTTAAATGACTCCATTTAATTTACATTGAATTCGAGTTAAGTGAAATAGGCCAACTCGTAATATCTCCATTTGCTTTGTACTGAATATAGTTCCCGAGCTATTAGACATTTTTGGGTAGGCACTGTGAAAATTTGTGCAATACCTCTTTAGTAATATTCGAATACAAAAACACAGACCTGGCTGGAGGGTAGTGGGACTTAACCGACTTAACCGATTCAAACATATTGATCTCCTGGCAGGATTTACAAATTTTATGAAAACACTAGTTTGCAGATCGTGCGAGTTATTTACAGAAAGGTGTATTTAATATAGTGTAGAGGTTCGATTGATGATAATATTGCAGTTATTTTAAGGGGTGTATTAAGGAGTTAAATTTTTTATTTTGCCCAAAAACCAACTTAAGTTCATATAATAAAGTCACACTTCTTGTATTAGCAAATACACTATATTGTTGGCAGGGTTTTGGCACTGCGACCCGGGTTTTTTTATTTGTCTCAATACATTTTTTTCTATCAGCATATGTAAAAATTGGGAATAGCAGCAGTCCATAAATCTATAGTCAAAGGTTTATTCCAGTTTTAATGTTCTCTAGAATTCTTAGATATATTATGTACACCTTAGGAAGTGTTAAGAATTTCCAAAAGGAAAACATAAATCTTTGAAAATACATTTGCATTTATGCACATATTTTAAAGAAAAGCTGCACACCAAAAGAGAGAATACAAAACCGCCACATTGTGCTGCATGATTTATGAGCTTCATTTTATTTCAAAACAGAACTGATCCCTCAGATTGCAAAATATGCTCTCGGGAAATTTCGAACTTTTGTCGCAAAATTCATTTGTACACTGTTTTTATTGTGATTAACCATTAAGCATCACAAAATTGGGCTTACTGCTTAAAAATTTCAAAAAACATATATTTTTGCCCTAAATATCAAATAAGAAAATTTGATATTTGTCAATATTTCCTTAGAACACGTCACGAGATTTCGAATTACGGAAAGGCAAATTTTTAAGTTTTTCCTTTACAAATTTATGTTAAATACATATACTGATAAATTGTGCTTGCTTAATAATTTTTTTCAAATTAATTTTTTTCTGAACAAAATTTTGTTTTTAACTGATTTTAAATAATAAATTTAGATTTAATAAACTATATAAAAACTTGACTAAAAGTCATATGGGAAGAATGGTACAATACGACCTCGAAATAATGAAACTGAAGGGAATTAGAAAATATTCGCTATACCAAGTAATTCGTTACAATGAAGTTTGTTATATATACAGGGGTCGGCACTCGAAGTGTTACCAAGTTCACGCTGATATAGCAACCAAACGGCAAATGACAGCTAGTTCATTTTTTGACAAACGTCAGTCTGTTATATTGTTTACAAGTTTACGGAAGCATATCGTTTTACGTCGCAGTTAAAAAAAGTTATCGAAATGGAATTCAAACGCAACATTGTCATTGCTTTGTATTTGGCTGAAAAATCGCATGCAGCCATTGTTACTGAGCTACGACATTTATATGCGAACAAAATGTTTGTCTATCGGACCATTACACGTTACAATGATACTGGTAGTATCAAAAAACGTCGTGGAGGTGGACATCCAAAAACAGCAACATCGCAGAAATGGTCCGAAAGGTGAAGGCCAGAATTCAACGTAATCCACGACAAAGCGCAGTTCAATTGGCGAAAAATCTTAATGTGTCTGCTCGTAGCATGGGACGCATATTAAAAAATGAACTACGATTGAAGCCCTACAAAATACAAAAAGTTGCATAAAAGGCAGTTCGGCTAGTAAGAGCGAAGGTATTAAAACACTTGCACGATGGTGGCGAGCTTGAGAATTTGTTTTTTTCTGATAAAAAAAAATTTTACGGTTCAGCAATATGTAAACAAACAAAATGATCGTGTTTGGTTAGAGTGCAAATCAAAAGACAATTTGGACCAGCGAATTGCACTGCGAAAGCAAGCGCCTGCATCAGTGATGGTTTGGGCCACGGTAACAGCCACAGGACGTTCACCACTCGTTTTCATTGAACAGGCCGTAAAGGTAAACCAACAAATCTACCGTGAAAAGATTTTAAACGATGCTTTGTTACTTTGGGCACTTAAACAATTCGGTAGAAACCGTTGGACGTTTCAGCAAGACTCAGCACCATCCCATAAAGCCTGTAAAACCCAACGTTTTTTACAAGAAAAAGTTCCCACCTTCATTTCTTCACAACAATGGCCACCATATTCCCCAGACTTAAACCCAATGGATTTTTCCATATGGTCCATTCCGGAGGCCAAAGTATTAACTAAAAAATATGAGACGGTCGACGACTTTATAAATAATAAATTTTTCTAATTTAGCAATGTAACAATGAATGTTTACAACAATTATATAGCTCGTTCTGAAGCATTACAGAATTAACATATTCTTACATTGATAATCTTTACGGAAGTATTTCGTATTAATAAAAATTTCCATATGATAACATAGGTTGGCAATTAGCCCCTATATCTGCCTTCGAATTACGTATTGTACTAAAGTGGATTAATGATTTAATAATAATAAAAAATGGAAATTTACTTGATTCATTCATACTCTCGCTACTGTGATGATTCTTGTCTAGAGATACCTTGCGAAAAAAATCAGTTCTCGCATGTAGTGAATTTAATGTTACTATTGCTTTATTATGAAGAATTAAATGGTAAGATACCTCACCGTAGACTAACTGATTAACTCATTCCGCCGCGAAAATGGAAAGATTCAGGTTTGAATCTCGATGGTGACAGTGGAATAAAAAATAATTTTTTCTAATTTAGCAATGTAACAATGAATGTTTACAACAAATAGTCACCTTAAGGTCTTTCCCTTTATTTAGGCTAAAGATAATAAATGCTATAAGCGTAGCAAAGATTTGAAGCTACGGGGGTCATGCCTCAGTCAGTTTGATCAGTTTTAGTTGAGAAAACGAATTATTTTGTATTAAATTAAATTTCTAAGGGGGGCTGGCGGTACTCTAGTCACGCCTATGATAGATACAGAATTTTCTACTCGAGTAGAAATACAGAGCAAATAGTTTAGACTGTTAATACAAATTCTATTTATAATTGAATAAAATTATTGACTCGAATATACCAACATTATAATAATTGTTTCATAAACTGGTTAAACCAAAATAGTTTTAAGTATCGAACAATATTATTTTATAATTATAATGATTAATATCGTTGCAAATGGAAAATCCGAAGCTTACCTACATCATTCTATTTTCAATTTATTATCAAAATAATGATATTATTAAAAACACGCGCTGATGTCCTAAATAATTCAAATAGTCACATTGTCTTTATTAAAATACTTACTGGCAAGGCTAGTAAATACAGATGTTACCACATTCTGTTGGATAATAGTAGAGGGTGATGTCACAGAGCGGAGGTCGACTGATATTGTGTGGTTGATAAAATTTTGAACGATCTGCCAGCTAATGTCATGGATCGAGGTAACGTTGGATAGTAAGTAATGAGGGATGACGTCATCCAGCAGACCTCTCCATTGATATTGCGTGATTGGTAAAAAAATGAACGATATGCCAGCTCACCAATCATGGATCGAGGTAACTTTGGATATAGTAATGGGGATGACGTCATCCAGCGGACCTGTTTATTGATATTGCGTGATTGATAAAAATATAAACGAGCGCAAGCTAACGTCATTCTTGGATTAAGGTAACCTGTGTATTTACTAACCTTCATTTACAGTCACGTATTTGCCCAATGACAAAAGGCCGCTGATCTGGGGCGGCATAATTTAACAAAAAATGTTTTTAATGTCAGAAGGGATGAAATTGGATCAAAGGTTATAAATACGTCCCTGAATGCGTAATGTGGTATCTATTAATGCCTGTGTTATTTATTAAGTAGAAATTTACGTTTTTCATACTTTTATTAAATGTCATAGCATTGCGGTTTAGCTTTCATCAGATGCAAATTTTGCCAAATATATAAAATTCGAATGCATTTTTCCAAAGAAATAAATTCTTCTTACCTTTTTTTACTTGTATAAATAATGTCATTTTGAAAAAACCAAGAAATTCGCTTTAAATTTATTTACACTATTGTATTAAGAAAATGTTTTTTGGTAAGTTCGACTTTAATAACGAAACGAACACATTACAACCAAAAATACTTTTTTAATGATTTGACAAAATGCATACACTGCATAAAATAGTTGAAAGCATGATCAGACAAGTTACAACTGATTGACTGAAACACACAGAGTAAAAACCAATCTAAAGTATTACAAAACTAACTAATTTTGTCTACCAAACAGCGGTACTTAAACTTTTTTTTAATATAATTATTTTTTAGCTAACAAAAACTCGGATCGCAGTGCCACAACCCTGTCGACAGTTATAGTTGTTTGCATTATAATTAGAGATGCGCCGAATAGTGGTTTCACCGAATAACCGAATACCGAATATTATTCGGTTTAACCTTTACCGAACCGAATATTCGGCCGAATTATTTGGTTTACCATTTCATTGTTTTGCCGCGTAAACAGGTTGATTTTAAGTTTAAAAATAAATATTGTTTTGAGGTTTAAAGATAAATGTTGATATAGATATACATTTGATTGAGGATATTACAAATGTTGATTTTAAGTTTAAATATTGTTTTGAGTTTGAAATTAAATGTTGATTTAAGGTTTAAAATAAATGTTGACTATACTGACTATAAGTTAGGGAATAAATATATTTTCTCTTATTATTATTCTAATAAATATATTTAATCTTACATAAGAAGTTTTGTCTTTTAGTTCTACACCTTGGCTACATGAACCAAAAAAATAGAAATGCTTGAACCGAATATATTCGGCAACAAAACCGAATAATTCGGCCGAATACAAATAGTGGAAAAGACACCGAATACGCCGAATACCGAATATCAAACGAATATTCGGCGCATTTCTAATTATAATTGTCGGCAGGGTCTCGGCACAGCGACCCGAGTTTTTGTTAACTGAAAATAATTATTAAAAAAGTTTAAGTATAGCGCTGTTTGATAAATAAAATTAGTTGAATAGTTGTGTAATACTTCAGATTGGTAAGGCTTTTTTATGTTAACTAAAATTTGTTTTTAAATAAAATAAAAAATGTTATGGACCCTTAATACACACCTTAAAACAATATATTTTTTTCTTAATTACAATATTATTGTCAATGCAACATCTGCACCAAATTAAACAGACTCTTCACTCTTCAGTAAGTAAATCCGTAATCTAGTGTTTTTTAAAACTTGTTAGTTCGGTCTTGTCAGGCCGATTTTATTAAAATTTTAGCAGTACATTTTAATCTTTACTAATTGATTAGACTTTAAATTTGAAACGATTCATTCATCAACCAGGTGACCTGTGTATCTAATAACATTGGTGTATACCTATGTACATTTATTTAATATGGCCTTTTTATTTGTTTCAACATTTTAAATACAAAAGTTAAAAACAAATAGTTAAAAACATATAATTATGACTAACTTCTGAATATGACCTATGTTTTATAGAAAGTGCTCTATACCTATAGACGTTATTAACTTAAAATTTTCGTAAACTTTTTTCTATAAATATAGGATCTTGTACAACACAGGCTAAATCAAAATTAAGTAATAGCAATATAGCTCTCTTGTTCTTTTATAATATATTAGCGACCCGACGTGGCTTCGCCCGAGTGCAAAATTAATATACAGCTGATACAATGTAGCTTTCATGACTCGTGTGCCTGTTAAAACTTGTTGGTCGCTCGTTTTGTCATACCTAGAACCTAGCATAATGCATTTCAAACTAGAGCATAGATTCACAATGGAGGCGGTACCGCCCTCCAGTGGGCGCTGGAACCTTCCATGGGGGTTTTAGGATTGTTAATATCTTATATATTTAAACGAGCAATACTTGTATATAAATATATATATTTATTTATTTCGGGTATCTCGGAAACGACTCGAACGATTTGAATGAAATTTTGTATTTAGATAAGGTTTTGCTTTTAAGTTTACCAGATAACTGTATTTATTGTACACAAAAAGTTATCCGCACAAAAATAACATTTCTTATAATTATGTACATATTTACAAAGAGGTTATACAATTCAAACTGTTTTTTTTTTCTTTTGTGTATGTTTCGCGATACTTCCGCCAGTTGTGAACCGATTTGAAAAATGTCGACGCCATATTGTTCAGAATGTTATTAATAAACTCAATTTCCATTTAATTGTAACAAATGTTGGATTATTCATACAATTGTAGATACTTCTGATATACCCTATAGTCTATACCAGGGGTGGGCAAATATTTTGATAGTCGGGCCACATTGCAGATGAAAATTTTACCTCGGGCCAAACAGTTTTTTTTTTTAATTTTAAGTATAGTTTTTGCTAAGGATGTCAATTAATGAATTTTAAAACCAACATTTTTGAATCAAAATATTTATTTATCAAGTCATTTGAATAAAAAAATTGAAAAGAAAATTTTTAAACATTAATATCAGATAATTATCAAACTGTACAATTATCATACAATGCTTCACGGGCCAGACAAAATTCTACCGCGGGCCGGATTCGGCCCGCGGGCCGCCATTTGCCCAGGCCTGGTCTATACTATGAACGACAAACAAATTCATGGTAATAATTAGTATGACAAATCGTCTAAGAAGTGAAATTTTCGTATACAAAATGATTTCAGAAATGCATACTACATAATTTTATTTTGATCGTATTATTTGAGAGTTTTTTTCTCGGCATCGCTCATGTGAACGTCGAATTTTCACGCAGATTTACGCGTATTAATGTCGACTCTTAAAGTAGCCCTATATCTTAGGGTAATGTTAATACAAAAAAAAATCAAGGAACGCGCGGAACTTGGAAACGTTACAAATTTCTAATCTGTTGATGACTGAACAAACTGGTAGAAGACAACGTGGAGGATAGAGAGAAAGGAGACCAATCTCCGTGAATTCGTCATTGCCTAAAAAGTGATAATAATAAGGATCCCCATTCCGGTTGGGAACAAGATTAAATGATAACGTGCAGTCGGTTGCATCCGGTATTTCTGTTCAACTTATTACAGTTACTACATGTATGCCTCCGACTGCATGTTATCATTTAATCTTGTTTCCATCTTTATAGTTCGCTTTTAACGCAGTCAGTTTTTTTATTTACTTTTTTTGATCGGACAGTTTGAACACCCGATCCTGTTTCACTGAACACTCTGTGTAATAATGTTCTTTATTATAGTTACATTATTACAAACACGTAGTAGGTAATATAGAGTTATAAATAATTATTTCAGTGACATTTCGATTTCTAAAGTTTCAAGGCACCCTACAATAGGACCTTCAGCTGGCGTGCGCCAATAAATTAATGGGGTGTGTATTATACACCGACAACGATACCTATCTAAACAACAACACATCGATATAAAGCAATCATTTGTTTACGTACACGTGGGTACTGTATACTTTACGTAGGTACATACAATATATAGTAGGAGAGCTGTTAGATTTTTTTGGGTAGGTATTTGAGACACTGAAAATTTGTACAATACCTCTTTAGTAACATCCGAATTTAAATTAGCAAAATTGTTTTCGCAATAAAAAGCCCCTGAGGCATTTTGAAATTTTAATGTCTTGAAATTTAGTATTTAAGGAGTTGAAAAATAAAAAAGCAAGATTTCTTAATCGGCTATAAAACTTAGCCAGGTGTTTCAAAATTATATTTTTGAAAAATTTAAAAAATATTTTTTTTTATATGGATACTGTATTTAAGATAATTTAAAAAATATATAGTTGAAGCATGTTGAAATCTCAACAGAATAATATTGGTAACTAAAAATAGATATATAAAAAAACAGGTCTTTTCTGTGGGATATTATACCTGTGAGGTGATAAAAAATTTGAGGGTTGGTTAAGCTCGGCTACCCTTCAGCTAGTTCTGTGTTTTTGTATTCGGATATTACTAAAGAGATATTGTATAAATTTTCACAGTGTCTCAAATACCTACCCAAAAATATGTAACAGCTCTCGGGCTAATATGTACATATACCCCGAATCATATATGTCCCAATTTGTGAAATTTCTATGGCGGATGGAAAGGCACACGAGGCTGGTTTCGCTGCTTGATGGCGTGCTGCGGCTCTGGATTTTATTGATGCGTGTTCTAAAGCTGGAGTTGAAACGCAATATTAATTAAGATTAGAGTTTAAAAAAACTAGAACAACACGCTTTTATGAACTAAAAAATGCAAAATAAATTGACAACAAAATTAGCTTTACTGTAAAGAGTGTGGGGTGCTGTCTATTTAAATTTTCATAATAGCTCTACGTTTACAATTAGTAAATGAAATATTTATTACCGATATTAAGCACTCCACGCTTTTTATAGTAAAGCTAATTTTGTTGTAAAATTATTTTGCGTTTTTTAGTTCTGAAAAGTGTGTTTTAGTTTTTTTAAACTCTAATTTTAATTATAAGACTAAAAACAATATTGTATTTGACTATGGGGTAGACAACGCAACGTACGTCACTGTACAGCGTGTTAACTCGCTTGTTATAATTTTTCAAGTTTTTAATCCTGAAGGTCCTGGCCAGGATATTAAAATATTGTATTGTCACCGGCTCTTGATAAGTGTGCAAAGCTTCAGTGTAATCTGACGTTTTGAAGTGGGTGAATTTTATGTTCAAAAATTCAAACAAAATACAAACAAACAAAAATAGAGGTGGGGCTAATAAAAGTGTGTTAAAAAGCGACATGACAGAGCAGACATTCGCGAACTAATTTGGTCCATTGCTCCTCTTTCAAAAATACGGATTCGTCAGGCCAAGTGGTCGCGCGTCACGCATGAAATTTGAGCTATCGACGAGTCCACGGTCAAAGGTACAGGTGTAACGGTTTTCAGTTTAACCGGCCGGTCACAGCGAATAAAATTAATTTCAAGCAATTAGTCACGTGATTAGCATTGCGAGACCGGAGACTTGTGAACTGTAAAGAGTAAAGGGCAAACCGGAGGGTGTGATTTAATTATTTCACTAATTAACTCTCTAATCAGTAATCGCACTAAATGATAATTAACACTGCAACATCGTCATGACGGGATATAAGATATAAAACTGATAAACTATATGTTATAACAGGAAATCCACACCTTAACGGCCATTTCTAGCTATTAAGGCTGTCGAAACGCTCTAAATTTAAGCTACACTACGAGGCTAAAAAATGATGTTGCAAGGGTGCCGCTGTCGGTTGATTACTCTAAATTTTGGGAATATTTTGAAGATTTGGAAAAACTTTTCTGAAAAAGAAAGTGTCACTTTAGGTTTGTAATGGAACAATTTTGTGAAATAAGTACGAATAAGGGCGTAGTGTGACATTGAAAACGTGTGTTTTTTGGCACAATTAATGCCAACTTTTTTCTAGTAAATCGTACATAAATTACAAAAGTAGTCCATTAGAGACCTAGTTTTGTCCTTTATCTTCCTTATAAAGAAATAATTTTTGCAAAATGTTGACGAATAAGTCTACAATCAGCTATCAGCCGAAGCCCTATTTTTGGCTTGAATTCAGAGCGTTCCAACAGTGTTAATGCGACGCGTTTCACATGTAGTCGGCAGACTGGCCGAGACATCCGACCTGTTCATCTAACTGTCTAATTCTAAGAAAACTATATATACTTAGATAATACATATACTGATGTATTTAGTAAAGCATTAAATACTTTAATCTAATGATCATTACCACATTCCTAATATTAAATCATTTTTGTTTTGGTGTGCTCGAGAAAAGCACAGTGCGTGCTCTTGACCCGAATGATCTAAATTTCATTGAAATCGTATCAGAGGTGTAAGAGTTATAACAGACAGAAAAACAGACAGTTTTCCTGTAATATAGTTTTATTATTGGTATGTATTAATTAATTATATTATTACACTGAATGCCACATATCATAATTTATAACATATTATCATATTTCAAGTTTAAACAAATTTTTAATAATGTTTTGAGTCGACAGATTTTGAATGTCAACATTGTAATTTGCATTAAAAGCATATTTTAATTTCCTATATTTGATAAGAGAAATAACCCTCAGTGTCCCCCTACAGTCGGCGCACATTTTATAAATACATGTAATGCTTTAACAAGATTATCTCTAGTCGACGGAAATTTCATAAAAAAGACAGAGTCAAACTTCAAACAAACCAATTATTCTCATTATGTATACATTTTATTTATTCGCGTAGTACTTGCATCTACAGCTGTTGGGCACAGCTTTATCCGTGCTTATTTCTTAATTGGCACAGAGATTTTTGAAGTGAAAACTCGGGGGAGTCGATTTGAGGTGTCTGATCCCTCAGATTGTAAAATATACTCTGAGGAAATTTCGAACCGTCGTCGCAAAATTCATTTTATTACTGTCTTTATTAGCTGTGATTAAGCATTGAGCTTCACAAAATGTGTCTTGCTGCTTAAACATTTCAAGAGACGTATATTTTTGCCCTAGACAGTGATATTCGTCAATATACACCACGTCACGAGATTTCGGATTACAGGAAAACAAATTAACATTTTGAAGTTTTTTCTTTACAAACGTATGTTAAAAATACTGACAAAGACTTGATCAATATTTTCTTTCAAATTTATTTTTTTCTGTGCAAAAAGTTCACCTTGTTCTTGTCCAATTTTTTAGGAAATCCAATCTGACTTTTTAATAAGCCTGACCTGTGTTTTTTTATGAGAATCCGAGAGCTTTTATTCAGTTACGCTGTTTTTAACCTACATATATCTACTAAAATACAATGTAAATGAAACGTTGTTGTTGAGTACGGTCAATACTTGATTTTTATGTTGTTTTAAAAAGAAAAGAACAAACAATTTATTAAAAAACGAGAAACTCGACCGCGGCTAACACAAAACTACAAAACAAAAGTATAATGTTATGTTTGCTGTTAGTGATAAAATCATAAACTCTAGTTCGGGGTTTCTCAAAATGGGGTACGCCAGTTGATCGTAAGGGGTACGCGACAAAATTTACGTAATGGCGGTAGTCTAGCTGAATCTGAAGTAAGATTGAAATTGAGCAAAATTGCTCCCAGAATCGACTCAGTTTGCGACAAGAAACAAGTCCACCCATTACATTAAATAGTATAACACATATTATCTATTGTTCTTTCTAACTGTATTTCTTTTTTAGGGTTTAATACATCAAAAGGAAAAAACAAAACCCTTATAGGATCACTCGTGTGTCCTGTCCATTCTACTGTCACAGCCAATTTGCTCCGAACTACTGGACCGATTGAGTTGAAATTTAGTACACATAATATGTAAGTCGGTGACCCAAAGACGGATGTGTAACGTAAATAAATGAATTTTGAACATGCGGATCATTTTTGAGGGGCAAATTAGGAAATTAAAAAAAAAGTGTTGTAAACTGTACCGTGTGACATAATAATAATAATAATAAAAAAACCCGGGTCGCAGTGCCAAAACCCTGCCGACAATATAGTGTATTTGCTAATACATCAGGTCTTGTGGCTTTATTATGTGAACTTAAGGTGATTATTGGGCAAAATAAAAAAATTAACTCCTTAATACACCCCTTTAAATTACATTTTTTTTAACTACATCATTATTGTCGATCAAACGTCTACACCAAAATTAAAAACACCTTTCAGGAAATAACTCACTATCTGCAAACTAGTGTTTTCAGAAAATTTTTAAATCCGGTCCTGTCGGGCCGATTTTATTGAAATTTTAGGAACACTTTTTAATTGCTATTAAAGGGTTAAATTTCAATTTTGAAACGATTCTGAGAATTTTTTAGGTATTTTTGGGCCCAAAAACTTTTTTCATCCCCTAAAAACCGCCCTTAAAATGACCCGATTGGGCCCATTTTAAATAGGCTTCGTGCGGTGATGGATTCCAACATGTGTGCCAAATTTCGTTAAAATAAATTAACTCCTTCGAAAGTTATTGCCCGTACACATATATACCTATATATATATATATATATATATATATATAAATATATATATATATATATATATATATATACATATATATATAAACATTTTTAAAAATGGTGCCAAAGTGTTTAGGAGGTTATGAAACATCGAGAAATTTTGGTCCGACCCCTAGGTCCCGCCATCCGACCGACGCCAATAGTGTATGTTGCCATATGGCAAATACACTAATAATATAATAATAAATGCCTTTATTCAAAGTATTCCTATACAAATATCAAATGAAAGAGCTTGTAGTAAGGGTCTCAAATATATTTTTTTATAATTTTAAAATAAATAATTTTTTAAGTTATTCAAGAAAATAGAAAAACAATAGCCATAGTTTACAGGAAAATCTAAACGAAAATTTTAAGTCTTAAAGTACTCACGGAAAACGGAATAGTACGGAACTCTCTTTTGACCGGTTTTTTAATAAAATATTTTATTTTGCTCTATCTATAGCCAGTTTTTTAAAAGGGGTTTGAGAAAGCCTGCTCTAAATAATATGTACAATCTACTATATAGGTACTACCGCTAATACAAGCATGAAATAGTATATTACAGCACAAGAAGAGGAATTTCAGCTTTCTGCCCGTGTAGTGTACCTATATTATTTTTCTTTATACCCTGTCGAAAGTACGTACTTTCACCATTATATAAAAAGACTAATAACTTACAAGTAAGCAATTTTGAGGCTACACGCAACAACAGCTGTTAGCTACTACTGGCTGGCGGCGGTCACACGTATCAGTGTGCACGAGAAAACACTTTCTTCCCGCTGTTATAGATGGTGTGCGAGTAATTCCAGCAAAACATAAATGTTAGGCTTTCTGTCTTAAAATCGAAGCCGAAGGTACTTTTATACGTACTTTCGACTAGGTATAAAAAAGCAACTATTTTAGAAGTGTGTGTAAAAAAAATACAATAATTTTTCGATCGTTCGTTCTATATTATGAAACATATTATTAGATATAGTGATATGTTTATCAAATAATATGAGTTATTTTTCATTTTATATTATTGTATTTTAAACACAATTCCTCTATGCTTAGCAATTTTCAAAACAACATGAAATTTCACACCTGTTTGCATTCAGCTAGATATTGTGAAAATTTATACATACAATTAGTGTCCAGAGCGCGCTGCACAGCAACAAAGTTAATATCGATAACGTATAAATATTTAAAATAACTGACATTTTTACTGTGTACAAAGCTTTTACATACACGCTGTAGTAATTTCAATAATTTTAACGTCCGTATTGTTTTATTCACATCGAGTCAAAGGGGTGACCAAACTGACCAAGCACAGCGAATGAACGCATTGGTATTTCCGTATAAAAAATATTTTTTTAATTTTCTAATTTGGCTCCCAAAATTGGAATTCGTTTATTTATGCTATACATATGTTGTTATAAGACCACACAACCCTGAAAGAATGACGTCATGTTTACTCTGGACAACAAAGAGTCCGAGTTATCCTTCTGGTTATATATATTTATTATTGTACTTAAGACTCCCGAAGTACAAAAAACGTGTTTTTGTTTTCGTCAGTTTGGTTCGTTTTTGTTCAAAATCTACTCACAGTCACTATACTATCCGACGGAACGAGGTCACCTCTGTATTTAATAACCTTGCCTACGGGGTAATAAAGTTGGTATAGTACAGATATTTCAAATGTAAAATGTGGCCTAAAAAAGGTATTGAAATGAGTCCCAGAGGAATGAATGAAAAAAGAGAAGGATGGAGAGAGAGAAACAAAGGAAAAGAGGGAGAACTGGGACACAACGCTTTTACCTTTGTCGGTTCAACCGTATATTGGAAACTATTTTTTCCACTTATACAGAACATCATAATATTTTTAGGGAGCTTTCAATATCCGCGAAATCCTTCATCTATCGCATTAACATGGCATCTATAATTTGCAGGGACGTAATCAAATAAAACGTGTGCCCACCAGGGCCGGTGACACAGCGGATTGGTGTACGGTAATACGAAGAGAGATAATGTAGATTATTATAGACGCTCAACAGCCAAGATCATCAGCGTCTATTACAGGTACGTTAATACGAAGATTACTTAGATACTAGAAGATTGGGCGTAAAAGGCTATAAACGTGGTCACGTCTGTGATTGGTTGAGTCTATTGCTTACGTCACCGATGCCCATAGCTTGGTTATTCAAGTATGTTTATCCCAACTGTGTTGGGAAAAGACTCCACAAGCCTACTTCTAGTAATCTTGCGTTAATCAAGCAATGCTAAAGCACAAGAATAAATAAATAACCAGAAGTATAATTCTCTCTTCTTGTGACCTCGGTGCTCAATTAATCTGAGATTCTATCCTGAAACGGTCATTAGTATACTGCCTCAAGGGTTGGAAAATTTATTAAAACATTTTATTTAGTTACTTTATCAAGGTACTTGTTTTCTTTAGTTAAAAATTATTGTGCTTGTTACGATAGCAAAACATTTTTTTAAACAAAACCGAATATATATAAATTATTAGGTACACCTATGAAAAAGCAATTAAATTTCATCTTTATCACAAATCCGTCGCTAGGCACATCAAAGGCACCGTCTTCGAGTTATGCTTCTAGTTATTTATTTTTTCTTTGGCCAGGGCTTGAAAACAGTCGAGCGTGTAAGAGTGAACGTTACTATTTTTTATTTTGATTTTCCGATCATATATCGAATCTCCAGTTTGTCGATGATTTTAAAATACACCCTGTATAAATAATACGGGCCTGTATTTCCCACTCAAAATCTGTCTTTATAAATATTTAATGACGTTTCCAAATTCATCATTGAATATGTATTATTTCACAACACCCTATCTAGCAGTAATCTTGTCTATGAATAACGCATCCCTGGTTTGGTGACAAATAATGAATAATTAATGGTATAATATTTTTATAATAAAATAGAAAATCAGTAGTAGCAGTTTCAGTTTATGTATCTAGAACGTATTACAAATAAGTGACGTTATGTAAAATACAAGGTCAGCGAGTTTTAATAGTCACACGTGTCCAGTGTGTCCAGTGTTGTAGCTAAGGTCAAGAGCTCCCAGGGCAAGATTTGAATTTTGCACCTCCAAAACTTATTTTTTAGGAAGCAAAACAATATAATAACTTTAACGGGCGCCCCTGTCACCCCCTAGCTACGACACATGCTCGTATCATATCATTACGTTCGTGATATATATACTCCTTTTTTGCACATACCTCCTATATTTAAAAAAAAGCTGGTTTTCACTTAATTTTTAGTACATTTTTAACATTTGCCTTTTGAGAAAACTGCATTTCTACTACATCACTCAGGAAGAAGTTGTATTTTAAGCAATAAAATATTTTTTCAAATAGGTTCAAAAGTTTCTGAAATTGCAGTGGATAAAGAAACAATAGAGCAAATAAACAAATCTTTCTTCTTTATAATAATAGGTACTAACGGTCCAATCCGGCTTCGCCCGGGTGTAAATGTAATATATAGAATATAAGACATGAGAATCATTATCATAAAATTCTCAACGTGTATTGAATTTACGTGAATTCAATCGCTTTTAATTGTGAATGTTCAAAAATCAAAGAAAAATCAAAATTGCCAAAAAACCAAACACAAGAAAATTTTGTTGATTCGATCGTTACCAAACTTCAGAGGATCACTCGCTGGGCTAATCTCAAGATTGCTTGAAAATTTCATCAAAATCGGCCTAGCCGCTTTGGAATCCAACATGCATACACACATTGATTTTTATATAGATATATATTTTATATCAAAGATATTCACTAATTAAATTTTAGATCAAGAAAATATTTTTTCCAAGAAGTTAGCAGTATTGTTAAGTGATCGATTAGAATCAGTAGAGAAAGTCCATCGAATGCTTTTTCACTTGTCAATACGGCTCCGTATGCTGCTTTCGAGGTACTCCGATATCGTTACATCGACATCGAACATGGTATGTATCGTTATCGTATCGGACACTGTAAGAAGGTATGTAAGTTTTGGTACCTACATTCTGTACAAACGTGTGAAATTAATGTGTCTCAAAAGCAAGTGAACAAAACTTATAAACGTCGATGTAGATGCTGGAAACAGAAAAGAGCTCACACATTCTAAGTCGGGCCACAATTTATTAAGAATCAAACACCTATTGTCCCTTAAAAGTGGACTCCCGGGCGTCATCTTGTGAGGTTCATGGCAGTGTTTGTATTTTCTGTATTTTAACAATAGTCATTTGTTTAACAAAAGTACAAACAACGATTCCAAAACACTTAAAAATAAATATCTAATCTCAAAAATATAATCTAGCTTTACTGAATTGAAGTAAACCAATATTATTTTTCATATCTGTTGGGATTTATGAAGACCCAAACTGGCCACCCTTGCAATTTTCAATTACGAATACCATGTCTCATAATATTAAATTCTCTGGATCCAAATTTTCTTTTAAGAAGTTTTGCAGATATGCACAGAGAACAGCTTATAAAACTTTGAATGGTCTTAGATTTTCAGACTTTGGATGTCTCACATAAACAGCTGGATTGATTCTTTAACATAATATTTTAAGACTGATCTAAATTAGATGGCAAATTATTGTTTTTTTACCATAGTTTAGACGCTAATGGTCGATTTCGAGCGTCTATAATCTTCAAGAATCTAATCATACGATACTGTCGCCAGCGAATGTGGCAAAATCATCTCTTTGGAAAAGACAACCGTATCATCATATTCCGCGAACAAAAACACCTAATAGATGCTTTCGATTAAGTTTCGAAGATCAGGTTAAGGATTTGCTTGTCGAATAATGAAGACACGATGCTTGGTCCTCTGAGAAAAAAGATTCAGTTTCATCGATTACTAGAAATGCACCTTCGTAACAAATACTTATAATGGAGTCATCGATAAACATCACAGCAAAAAAGACGATTTAACTATTCTAGAAAAGAAAATGTTTAGAGCTACTCAGATTTATTTCTTTGATTAAATACAGCATTGATAATAAGCTAAGAGGATAGTGGATCAATCAAATGCTATTAAGCAATATCCAATTGCAACGTTTCGTTTAACTTTTAAAACCTCCTCAGGCTCTTAGAAAATAACTTAGGATTAGTCTTGATAATGAACATTATCAAGACTAATCCTAAGCTATTTTGGTTTCACTTTTAAAACTTCCTCATCTCTTAGAAAATAACTTAGGATTAGTCTTGATAATGTTCATTATCAAGACTAATCCTAAGTTATTTTCTAAGAGCCTGAGGAAGTTTTAAAAGTTAAACGAAACGTTGCAATTGGATATTGCTTAATAGCATTAGCATGTGATTGATCCACTACCCTCTTAACTTATTATCAATATAATATACTGGATCTGAAACACAAATATCATTAAATAGTTAATAAACTGTTTTTAATATTTTGTTTTGTTTTTATATAAACAATTGTAATTTATTTTATATTTAAAAAATTGAAAAGGACCAAAATAGTTGGTCGAAACGTCTTATAAATAAAAAATTAATTTGAACAGTAATTGCAAGTAATTT